>CM076579.1:1317664191-1318086099 GCA_034641835.2 Pinus albicaulis | reverse complement strand
AAAGCTACATGGAAACCCAAATTTTATTGTAAGCGATAAAGATCCCATTTTCACTGGAAATTTTTGGACGAAATTATTATTTTTATTTGGGTACTGAACTATCCCATGGCTTATCTTATCATCCTCAATCTGATGGACAGACTGAGATAGTGAACAAATGTTTGGAAGGATATCTTCGATGTTTTGTGGCTAATAAACAAACACCATGAGTCAAGTGGTTACCTTTGGCTGAATGGTGGTATATCACTTCCTTCCATACTGCAGCAAAAATGACCCCATTTATGGAACTTTATGGATATCATGCATCGTCCATCACATCATCTTTAAGAGAAAATTCTAAGGTTCGAGCAATGGAAGATCACATCGAGCATCAAAAACAAGTTCTCGAACTCTTAAAGGACAACCTAAATTTGGCACAAAATTGAATGAAACAATAGGCATACAACATCACAACGAGAGAAATTTTGATGTAGGAGACTGGGAATTTTTATGGCTACAACCATACAAACAAATTTTACTCAAGCAAGCTAAGAAGGATAATAAATTATTTCCAAATTACTATGGTCCTTACAAGGTGTTGTAAAATATTGGTACTATGGCATACAAATTGGAGCTTCCTACTTCTTCTCGAGTGCACCTAGTTTTCCATGTTTCATACTTAAAAGAAGGTTATAGGTGACAAAATTCTAGTTCAAACAATATTACCAGAACTTGATGTGGAAGGAGAAATTATATTGGAATTTGAAGCAGTCTCTGAAACAAGAACTCGATAGCTACGAAATCGATCAATTTCAGAGTATTTCATTAAGTGGAAGAACTTACCCACTGAAGATTCCACATGGGAGGATGATAATTTTATACAAAAGCATCCAGAGCTACGCAAGTGTTGAGGACAACATTTTTTTGAAGGAGAAGGGCATGGTAGGTTCCTATATTACTAGTGTAGTCCCTTATTGTTGTAGTGTAGCCCCCTTATTTTTGTTGTTGTACCCCTGTAGTCCCCATATTGTTATTATTGTGCCCCATAAAACCCCATTATTGCTATTGTTGGCCCTTAGATTATTATTTTTAGGGCTGCTAGGATTATATTGTGACCCCATGGACTCCTATATATAGAAATGAGGTTTTTTCATTTGAATCATCCAAGAATTGTTCACTTATGTAAGTAAAGGAGGTTGCCCCCTTGAAGTGGCTGATTTCTAAGGTGTCGATCTCTCTTTTCTTCTATTTTTGGAGCTAGTTTCATAATAGTTAAGTGTGGAAATAGGACAATGTTGAAGTGTAAAGAAGGACAGTATTGAAGTGAAATTATATGACAATGGTTAGTACAAGAAAGGACTGCAATAAGTGCAAGAAGGCACTGTGCTAAAGCAATGGCTATGTTAATCTGTGTAAATATATCATCATAAGGTGAACTACTTAGTGAAAGGAAATAAGTCAAGTGTACGGTGAGCTAGATTAAGGTACAACATAAGGCAGTATATGATATAGTGCTGATATATATAATAAGGAGCCAAGTAGAGACCAAGCTCTCTAGCCTTGGTGCAAAACGATGCAGGACAGTGCAAGAAAGAAGGATCAAATCAAGGAGTAAATGAAGAAGCAATGAGAAGGTCTTGGAGGAATACACGGATCAAGGGTCTGTGTCATGGTCATGGTACTTATCATTTGAATTTCTATAAGAAGAATTTCTTGCGAGTTTTCCTCTCTAAGAGGGAGAGGTTTTGGCCCTGGCTCGAGGAGCTTAAATTTGTGTCTCTTGTGTTTTTGGAAATTGACTTGATGAAAGACATAATAAGCTAAGAAGAGAAGACATAATTAAAGGAAGGAAGCTCACAATTCTTGAATTAATCACTACCCCTAAAAATTCTCAACACCTTGTATACTATGATACACCGAACACATCATTCAGGGAGATTTCCTATCTGTATGTAAACTCTTGGTTCTCCAAGGTGGTATATTGTAGTTCATAGTTGATTGGTAAACTGTTTTTCCTAGTTAGCTTTTTTTGATTGATTTTTGTTTTTATTTCAAAATTTTATTGACTCAACATGAAAGAACAACGCTCTCAACCTCGTCATTCGTGTAGGATGCAAAGATTGCCTCTTCTTCCACCTGAGGCAACTCCTAAATGTCATCAAAAGAATAAAAAGACATAGAATACTAAATTTATTACTTCGGGAGTTACTCCTTCTGACCTCCATATAAAATTATTCCCACGAAATCATATTTTCTTGTGAGTATCAAACCCAAGAGCACTTCTTTATTGACTGGTGAGTTTGACACAATCGAAATAGACACACCTAAGAATTTATTACCTAAGGTCATTGAACCTGAGTTTCTTGACTTAGATACATTTCAACCTAAGATTATATAACCTGAGGACCTTGAGTTAACTACACTTGTTACTTCATGCCCTTCCTCTTCTCTTCCTTTGTCTTTGGCTCAACCTCAACCTATATTTCTTGGACTCGATGATGAAGAACTTCCACTTGGTATTATGAGTATTGAGGATATCCCTAAAGAATAGCCTAGACCTTATTCTCTTGTTCATTTGAGAGGAATTGATCTATATCGAGTCCCTCCTCCTTATACTCCAACGCAAGCTCCTTTGCTTGTTTCTCATTTTAATTCACTTGTGAGTTTTTCTCTGCAATTTTCTTTGGGAAAGATAACAATGACTAAATATAATATGATTTTTCAACCAACATCTACCACTATGACTGAGACAACCCATGTTTCAACTTGTTCCATGTTTGCAACATCACCAGATACCCATTCATACAGTGGTTTGTTTGTTCCACCTGGTTACCAATCATTGTCTACTACCTTTTCTTGTGTAGTGTCCTGTCCATGGAACTCTCCCATGTCATATTTTCCTGGAATACCTTCTGTTATCACATTTATATTTGAGTATCAAGAGAAAATTGAAGTGGAGATTCTTCAAGAATAGTTAGGAGATGCTAGAAATGAGGTGATAGAATAAAAATTAATTTTTGAGGAATTGAAGCAGGATATATCAAAGCAACTTGATTTTTATTATAAGGTTGCAGATGAATATGGAAAAATGTTAAAGAGAACACTGCCTTTGCATATAATGATGAAGCAAATGTGCAAGAGGAAAAAATGGTTACAAGTAGACAGGAGAAGGTTGCACGGGTAAGTCATATCTTTAGAAACACAAATTGAAATGATCCAAGTTGAGCTTTTGAAGAAGGGTCTCAAGATTATTTGTGAAATTGATGGCACTCCATGAATATGGTAACATCATAAATGTTTGCTTATGCTACGTCTAATCAATATTTTTAGTAATATACAGGCTTGTATAGGCTATTATAAATGACTTGGAGGTCGAAGAAATCTTAAAAAGACAAAATATTAGAAAGTTGACAGTTTCGTAGCAACTTCCCATACTGAAGGTGAATATTTACTACAGATTTGCTGTAGCTTTTCATGGAAGAAATATCAAGTTTAAACCTCAATTTAGGGAGTTCTAAAAGCACATGTTTAGTGTTAGGTCCCTATATTACTATTATAGTACCTTATTGTTGTTAGTTTAACCCCCTTATTATTATTATTGTACCCCTGTAACCCCCATATTGTTATTATTGTGCCCTTAAATTATTGTTGTTAGGTCGGTTAGGATTACATTGTGGCCCCATGTACTCCTATATATAGAAAGTAGGTTTTGTGATTTGTATCATCCAAGAATTTTTCATTTATGTAATGTATTGGAGGTTTCCCCCTTGAAGTGGCTTATTTCTAAGGCATTGATATCTCTTTTCTTCTATTTTTGAAGATGGTTTCCCAACGTTTGGTATCAGAGCTTTGGATTCTAGGGTTTCGTTGCTCCAAAAAAGTCATTGTGGAATTTTTGCTATAAATTTTTTTCTATGAAGGTTCAAAAGCTGAAATTTTTAGAGTGCGAAGCTGAAATTCTAAGGAACAGTGTCACAAAATTTTAGAACTTGGTTCACAACATTTGTGGAGATATGATCTGTGGAAGTTAGGGCATTTTGAAGGCTCCTGAATTTCACTTAAAAAGGTCATCACAGAATTGTCGCTATAAATTTATTTCTACAAAGGTTCAGAAGCTGAAATTTTTAGAGCGAGAAGCCAAAATCCCGAGGAACAACGTTGCAAAATTTTAGAGCTTGGTTCACAATATTTTCGGATATATGATATGTGAAAGTTAGGTCTTTTGTTGGCTCCCGAATTTCATCTCAAAGAGGTGATCGTGGGAAAATCTTTATAACTCTCTCTCTGAGCATCGGATTGGAATTTTGTAAAAAGTGACTGGAAGTAAACGGACTGTAGTTTCCTGTCTATAAATTTCAGAGCTAAAGGATAGAAAAGTGACACGTGGTAGGTCGTACAAGTGCGCTCTACTGAACCAGTCCATAATTAGGTCATTGTGGGAGATTGGACATAAATTTGCCTTGAAGAATCCAAATCAAGTCTGACCTGTGGTATTTGAAAGAAGCTTCAGAGGACTAATACAGGGCCTAATTTTAGATATTGAGGATATGCAAGTATAGAGATAAGTCAATTTCAATATCGAGCTCAAAAGCAAGTAAAAGGTGTGTATTTTATTTATTTTATTTATTTATTTATTTATTATTTATTATTTTATTTTTTCGAATTGCATAAGTCGTGTTTGAAGAATCAAGTTGAATTTATTCCAAGGGAATATTGTAGAATAGATATCAGTATTGGATTCTAAAATGGCCCCTAAAAAGTATTCAACACCCATTAAGACTTTAGAAGTCTCTACTATGACTCATGAAGACGAAGAATGGCAACATGACATATCAAAATTACAAGAGCAAGTGCAACAAATTTCGTTCTCGCAAAGAGCAACAAAAAATGACATGGAAGTTTTGAAGAAAGGCATGGAAACTAAGATGGATGGTTTGAATAAAGACGTGGAATCTAAGATGGCTGGTTTGAAGAATGACATGGAAGCTGGCATGGAATCTAAGATGGATGACATGGAAGCTAAGATGAAAAAAATGAAGAATGATCTAAAAGCAGACATGAAAGGTTTGACAAAGTTGATACAAGAAATGTTTCCTAACGATGAAAAGATAGTAGAGTAAACTCATGATTAGAACAAAATAAATGTTAATCGTGATTTCATAAACTCTAATGTTGGAGGGAAGAACCGCCATATTCCAAAAATGGATATGAGGAAGTTTGATGGAAAGGATTCTGTAACATGGATACTAAATAAGGAGCAATATTTTGATCTCAATAATGTGCAAAACACACAAAAGGTACGCATTGCAACTTTACATTTAGAACAAAATACATTTGTATGGTATCGATGGCTTTGCTCCCGTACAAAAATTGTCACTTGGTCAATTTTTAAGGAGGAAATGATAGCACATTATGAGGATACAAAGAGAAACAATTTCTTTAGCCAATTGATAAATCTCAAACAAAAGTGTTCAGTGGGGGAGCACATTGAGGACTTCCAACAGTTGGACACAGGATTGATCTCTTCATAGGTACTTTAAAGGATAACATCCAACATGAAGTTTGCATTTTGGAACCTGATTCATTGGAGAAGGCATTTAGGTTGGCAAGAAAAATTGAAAGTAAAATTATGGCGACAAGGAAGCCTACCACTCACTTCTATAAAGATGGCAGTGTTGCTACTCTTAGATTTCCACAACCTACAAGGTTGACACCACAACGATTGGAAGAAAAAAGAGCAAAAGGGCTTTGCTACAGTTGTGATAGAAAATACACTAAAGGTCATAAGTGTGTTGAGAAGAAATTATTTTACATAGACTGTGAAGAAAAAGAAGAAAATGAACAAGAATCTTCAAAAGAAGAAGATATACACCAAGAACCAGCCCTAGAAGAGGAAGAAATGAGTCCGACCATATCGTGTAATGCATTGGTAGGAATTACCACTCCTCAAACTCTCAAGATAGAAGGACATATCAAGAAGAAAAAGGTAATAGTGTTTATTGATTCGGGTAGTACCCATAATTTTATTCATTGTAAGGTAGCCAAGGAATTGAATTGTTTCCTATACCCAGCACCAGAATGTCAAGTGATGGTTGCAAATGGAGGAACTATAAATTTCTCTGGAAAATACCATAATATCAAGCTAACCATGGGGGAATATGTATTGACTAGTCCAATGCTTTCCATTCCTATGGGAGGTGCTGATGTTGTACTAGGAGTACAATGGTTACAATCTTTGGGGACGATAGCTTTTAATTTTCAAGAAATTTTCTTGAATTTTTTTTCAGAAGGAAAGGAAGTCGAATTACGGGGTATTGCAGGGAAGTCGGGAAAGATAATAAGCTCTAATGTCATGATAAAGGTTCTATAGAAAGAACAACGAGGCGTAATTGCACAATTATGCTCACTAGAAGTTCCAACATCAAAATCATCTATTTCTGCAGATCTCCAAAAAGTCTTAGACAATCATTCCAAGGTGTTTGAAACTCCCAAAGGACTCCCACCTATTCGTGATCATGATCATGCTATTAATTTTATTCTAGGAAGTATTACTCCAAACATCAGGCCTTATAGATATCCTTATTTCCAAAAGAGCGAAATTGAACGTATGGTTGCAGAAATGTTAGAGGTGGGTATAATTCAACCTAGTCAAAGTTATTTCTCTGCTTCTGTAGTATTGGTACAAAAGAAGGATGGATCATGGCACATGTGTTTGGATTATAGGGAGCTCAATAATCTCACCATT
This sequence comes from Pinus albicaulis, assembly GCA_034641835.2. Classification (NCBI taxonomy): domain Eukaryota; kingdom Viridiplantae; phylum Streptophyta; class Pinopsida; order Pinales; family Pinaceae; genus Pinus; species Pinus albicaulis. The sequence continues at coordinate 1,318,079,375 of CM076579.1, read as the reverse complement.
AAAGATAAATTTCCCATTCCTATGATTAATGAATTATTGGATGAATTACATGGAACAATTTATTTTACCAAGTTGGATCTTCGTTTAGGATATCATCAAATTAGAATGAAGACTGAAGATATTCCGAAAACAACATTTCGAACTCATGAGGGTCATTATGAATTTTTGGTCATGCCTTTTGGCCTTACCAATGCACCTTCTACATTTCAAGGGTTGATGAATTCCATTTTCAAACCCTTCCTTAGAAGATTTGTGCTAGTATTTTTTGATGATATACTAATCTACAGCAGGTCTTGGAAGGATCATGTTGAACATGTTGACAGGGTGCTCAAACTATTGCAGGAGAAACAATTATATGCAAAAAAATCCAAATGTTTCTTTGGAGTACAAGAGGTGGAATGTCTGGGTCATATTGTATCTCACGAGGGTGTTAAAGTAGACCCTAACAAAATTAAAGCCATTAAGGAATGGAAAGTCCCCACAACCATAAAGAAGTTGCGAGGATTTCTCGGGTTAACAGGGTATTATCGCAAGTTTGTTAAGAATTATGGGAGAATAACGGCACCTCTAACAACATTATTGAAGAAAGATGCATTTTCATGGACTCCTGAAGCAACTAAGGCCTTTGAACATCTTAAAGAGGCAATGTGCCTAGCACCGGTATTAGCTACGCAGACTTCACAAAAACCTTTATTGTGGAATGTGATGCCTCAGGAAATGGAATTGGTGCTGTTTTAATGCAAGAAGGAAGACCCATTGCTTATGAAAGTCATCCAATCAAAGGAAAGTATTTACAAAAACCTATTTATGAGAAGTAAATGTTACCAATACTACATGAACTAAAGAAATGGCGAACTTACCTAATGGGAAGAGACTTCAAGGTAAAAACTGATCATGATGGTCTTAAACACTTTTTGGAACAAAGACTATCTTCAGAAGAGCAGCAAAAATGGGTCACAAAGATGTTGGGTTATGACTTTGAAATAATCTACAAAAAATGGAAGCTAAATGTTGTTGCAGATGCACTCTCAAGAAAGAATGAAGATGTGGAAGCATTGCTTTATGCCATTTCTATTATCCAACCAGATTGGATAACCGAAGCAAGAGATGAATGGAAGAAGGATGAAGAAGTGTGGACACTCATTCAAAAGTTGCAGCAAGATCCTAGTACATATGATGCATTTAGTTGGAAAAATGATTCCTTATGGTACAAAGATCGCTTATATCTTTGTAAGAATTCCAAAATAAAACAAAATATTCTTTTGGAATTGCACACTTCTCCTTTAGGAGGACACTCAGGATTTTTAAAAACTTACCACAGGGTGAAGAAATAATTTTTTTGGGATGGCCTTAAATATGATATTCAAAATTTTGTGGCGGAATGTTTGGTTTGCCAGCAGAATAAATTTGAGATAATTAAGACCCAGGGTATTCTACAACCTTTATCCATTCCAAGTCAACATTGGGAGGATATTTCAATGGATTTTATCACAGGTTTACCTAATTCCAAAGGAAAGAGTGTCATCATGGTGGTAGTTGATAGACTTACCAAGTATGCACACTTTTGTGCATTATCTCATCCATTTAAAGCAAGTACATTTGCTACTACGTTTATGGACACAATTCAAAAGCTACATGGAAACCCAAGGGTTATTGTGAGCGACAGAGATCCCATTTTTACTGGAAATTTTTGGACGGAGTTATTTTCTTGTTTGGGTACTCAATTAGCTCATAGCTCATCTTATCATCCTCAATCTGATGGTTAAACTAAGATAGTAAATAAATGTTTGGAAGGATATCTTCGTTGTTTTGTATTTGATAAACAAACACAATGGATTAAGTGGTTACCTCTCGCTGAATGGTGGTATAACACTTCCTTCCATACTGCAGCAAAAATGACCCCATTTATGGCACTTTATGGATATCATCCACCATCCATCACATCATCTTTAAGGTAAAATTCAAAGGTTCAAGCAGTGGAAGATCACATCGAGCATCAACAAGAAGTTCTCCAACTCCTAAAGGATAACCTGAATTTGGCACAAAATCGAATGAAACAACAAGCAGATCAACAACGCAGTGAGAGAAGTTTTGATGTAGGAGATTGGGTATTTTTACGGCTACAACCATACAAACAAATGTCCCTCAAGCAAGCTAAGAAGGATAATAAATTATCGCCAAAGTACTATGGTCCTTACAAGGTGTTGAAAAAGATTAGTACTATGGCATACAAATTGGAGCTTCCTACTTCTTCATGAGTGCATCCAGTTTTCCATGTTTCATGCTTAAAGAAGGTTATGGGTGAAAATCTTCAAGTTCAAACAATATTGCCAGAACTTGATGAGGAAGGAAAAATCATATTGGAACTTGAAGCGGTCACGGAAACAAGAACTCGACAGCTACGGAATCGATCAATTTCAGAGTATCTCATCAAGTGGAAGAACTTACCCACTAAAGATTCTACATGGGAGGATAAGAATTTTATACAGAAGCACCCAAAGCTACTCAAGTGTTGAGGACAACACTTTTTTGAAGGAGAGGGGCATGTTAGGTCCCTATATTACTAGTATAGTCCCTTATTGTTGTTAGTGTAACCCCCTTATTGTTATTATTGTACCCCTGTAACCCCCATATTGTTATTATTGTTCCCTTAAATTATTATTGTTAGGTCGGCTAGGATTACACTGTGGCCCCACTAGGATTACATTGTGGCCCCATGGACTCCTATATATAGAAAGTAGGTTTTGTAATTTGTATCATCCAAGAATTATTCATTTATGTAATGTATTGGAGGTTTCCCCCTCCAAGTGGCTTATTTCGAAGGCGTTGATCTCTCTTTTCTTCTATTTTTGGAGCTGGTTTCCCAAAATTTAGCTTATAAACACTCATGAAGACCCTATAACTATCAAAAAGATTAGATAGCTTGAAGTAAGGTGTTTTTTGGCATTTGATACCAAACTTTTCAGCAAAACTGCCTATACTCGATTTTTTCATGCGTAATGAAGTTTTTGGGAAATAAAATAGTAAGGTAGTGGATAAAAAAAAGGTAAAATGTGTCCACATAAAAAATTTCAAGGAGGATAATTATTTTATGGAAAATAGTCAAACACATAAATTCCGTAGCAAATTCAGCTATAAAAATAGAGTATTTGCTACAAAAGTTCTAGAAAGGATTGTTTTAGTAGTCAAATTCAAGCTCACTTGATGACCAAATGGGAAGGAATTTTGGAAATATGAAGGACTTTTTTATTTAGCACGGGCTCATCTACAAAAGCCTCTCTCAGTTTTTACACAACTATCAAGGTTTGGAAAATATGAATATATATTTGAGGCCTATTTTACAGAATTTTTACTAGCCAGATTTGTTGCAGAAATTTTGAAATTCGACTTGGGGAGACAGGTCAATAGGTCAGCATCCACGTGGAAGCCAGCTCAACACTCCTACATTCCAACACATCAAGAGTTGGTTATATTTTATGAGAGTCACCAAAAGAAATTGTTGAGTTCATAAATGATGGGATAATCCTTTTTTTATTCAAATTCTGTTGAAACAGAAATATCCCTAAAAAGGCTCCATTGTTTTGAAAATCAATTAGAAATATGTCTCTTAGTTGTGCATCGAGTTTGGCCGAGGTTGCAGATTTTTGTTATGGAGACCTCACTCTATATATGTGGATTTTTTTTACTTTGAAGAGGTTGATAGATGTCATGAGAGAACCACCCTCATAATTTTTTCTTCTTCAGTTAATATACATTTGCAACAAACTGTCTTTTAACCTGAGATTATCTTTGGCTTATATGTTTTTGTCTCCATATTTTGTATATTGTTATGAGTTTCATGGAAATTTGATTACTTTGAATTCAAGTTAGATGCTCCAACTTCCTTATTTTGATGTGTTTTACTGTAAAAGTTTATGTTTAAGCCAAATTTTCCTCAGCTTCCATAAACACAGTTTTGTTTGTAATTGAATTTCCTTAAATGATTGCATACCCAATGGTGGTTTCCATCAAATTATTTCACTTGCAAAATCACATAACAAGTATATAATTATCCTTCTGAGATTTTGAGCTTTATACTAGGAATTTTATAGATATTTTGAGAGAGCCCTCTCAGACTGGAAGGGCTAACTTCTAGCTAAATTTGGTTTGAAATAGTTATGATGGGTTGATGGTTGACACAACCCAACTTGTTCTAGCCCAGTGATAATACCTTCCAACACTTCTTTAATGAGCGCTACATAGTTTTTTCTTCCTCCATCTACACCAAAAATTTAGTAGAAATTTATGTCAGTGGATATAGACACCTACAATAACCCAATTCATCTTATGTTGGGTACCCTCCTCCTATGGGGAAGTTGCCTCCGTATTCCCTTCCTCTTTTCGTAGGGGAGAAACTTGTTTTCGGGCTGCTCATATCTCCTGGCCAAATAGCACAAGCCAGTGCTCAGCCTATTTTGAATCCTTCATACCTTGGAATGAATCTTAGTTCTTGGAAATCTACTTCGCCCGTATAACCTGGCTCGGTTGTGAATCAAGTTCAAATTTATCAACCTATTCCGTATTCATCTCAAATTCCTACTAATCAACCTATTTATAAACCTGTTCAAACTCAAGTTCATGTAAGTCAACCTTTACAGGTTGCACATTTAACTCAACCTCTTCCACCAGTATCTAGGGCCTCCCAAGCCCACTTACCCAGCCTCTACAAGGTCTCTTACAATATCCACCACTCAAAAAATATATTCCTTAAATTTAGGTAGGTAAAATTGTCTATGGTATGGCATAGACACAAGCTAACCAACCTTATATCAGGATGATTCAAAATCCCATGGGGCAGTCATTCCAAGGCATTCCTCAAATTCCTTACCAAGGTCGGCAATTACAAACCCAACCATTTCAACCTTTGGAAGGTTATCCTGGAACTCAGAAATGAGGTTATGTTTATTCGAGTTATCAGAATCCTCCCTATATAGAAGCACATATACCTATTGCTCAGGAAATCCCATCTTATCCAGGATACCCTCCACTAGATTTCAATAGGAAGTTGCCATTTGCTGCTGTTAGTGTGAATTTTAATCGAAACCGTATGAAAAAACTCACTTTAGCCGTGCATAACAAACAACCCTAACATCAAATGTGGCTGTCAATTTCCTTAGATATGCAGTAGGTGATCATAATAAATGCTACAAAAATCCAGATCTATGCAGTTAAAGACATTAAACAACAAAAATAAACAAGAGTTGCTCCATACGTCCAATAGACAAGACAAAAATTTATAAAGATTTTTTTGTATTATGACACCTGGGAAGGGAACAAAGAAAGATGTTACTAGTCCCCCTCAATGGGATGTATTATTCTATGTCCTCAGCGCTTCAGATCCAAGATCTCTCTCTCTTGATGGTGAAGAAAACCAGACAAAATAGAACTCAAAGAGAGCTCACAAGCAAAATTAGAAAAAATATGACAATGATGGAGGATCAAAGTTAGACCAAAAGTATAGATCAAAAGGTGATAAAAAAGGTAGCGAATGAATAGAAAAACCCTTCTATTCATAAAAAAATATTGAGTTAGTGTAGATATTGGTGCATAATTAAAATATTATTAACCAAATCTAGATCCAACTTACTTGGAATATTTTATTATTTTTGGTGGAGGGAAAAGGAATTTAGAATTGGTTAAATCCATTTATTTATAAATAATAAATAAATAAATGATTTATTTGTTATTTCAAGGATGAGGTTAAGGAATAATTAAATAAATAATTATTTATTTAATTATTTAAAAATGATTTAGTCAAATTCAACAAGGAATATTATTAAATAATGATATAATAATTATTCCTAGACAATAATAAGATAAATAATAATTTATCTAATTAATTCTCATGTTTTGGGTTAAATATGACCAAGAATATTAATTAAACAATGGTTTAGTTAATTATCCCTAGAGGAAAATCAAACAAATAAGGATTTATTTAATTATTTCTCATGGGTTTTCCTGTTTAGACCATAAATAATTTAATAAACTATGGGTTATTAAATTATTTCTCATAGTGAAAGAAATTTTACTATGGTAAAATTGGTCTTACATGGTGTGCTTTACTCCATCTAATAGTATCAGGTTAGATGACCAAAAATTGGTGTAACAGATTCTCCCCCAATGTGCGAGCGTTAGGAGCTAATCGTATGACCCAAGTACATTGTAAGAACATAATCACTAGACACCGAAGGGGAGTCAGAGAGAGAGAAATATAAGGCAGACTGAAGCGAGAGAGGACAAGACCCTGAGGAGGCGAGCCTTACAGGTGCGACAAGTCTATTTTATGAGTGAGTACTTGTTCTCAATGAGGTGGGGGAGGCATACCTATGCCTAATGAGATGACAAAGTACAAAGAATAATGGTGTGCCCAACAAACATGGGACTGAGCTATATAGTACATGCTGGCATAAACATAGGCTAGATAAAAAAAATAATAGATCCCACATACATACTGTGCCTGGGACAACAACCAGGACTTATACAATAATATATGAGTGCATGAGATATAATAAAAACAAAAGAGGCCCTATAAAATAGGAAAGGGCTCCGAAAATCTGAATGATACATGCAAACTAAAAAGGCACTGCAAGCGGCTAAGGTGGGAACCATCAAATCTAGAGAGCTGCATCCAAGGCTATAGTAAGGAGGTCATCTGGGTATGTGGGGGGCTACCTGAAGGGCCACCCCCTCATGAGGTCTAAAACATCTCACACAGACCCGGGAATCACTGGTACAATCTGGTGCATCACTGAACCATTAAGTATACAGATCTTGATCATGCCATAAAAAGATGGAACTGAGAAAAAATCAAGTCAAAGGGAAATAAAGGGTCCCTTTGCCTGATCCGAGGCACCGAACAAGAGTGGAAGTTGGAACCAAGGTACGCCACCCTCTAGACCTATCTTCTGGAATGGATAAGCTGATGTTGATAGAAGGAGGTCCACCATAGGTGAGGCAATAAGGAATCCTCAACTAAGGCACAAGGGATAATAGTAGAGTGACCGATAGACTGAAACCAGGGATGATGGTGGAATAGGGGTACTGAGTAGTGGGCTGATGACTTTCCTTGTTATAGCATAAAGGGTATGAATGACCTGGCAGCTACTGACTCGACTCCAGAGGGGATAGGGGACAGTATGATCGAAGGCCAAAATGTGTGACACGTGAGAGGTACAAAGCAATGAAGGATGGGAGACTGTGACGAGAGACAAAAGGAACTCGGGATAGACTCCATGGAGGCGATGATGGCTCAACTCAGATGCTCTAAACAAAGGCGACTCGATGATGCTACCACACAGAATAGGCCCGGTGGGGACCATAAAAACATGAGTAAAAGATGGTTTCTCATGACAAAAATTGACACGAGCATCGAAAAGTATGAAGGCAAAGTGGTGCCCCAAGTACAATTGTCGCATGTGAAGAAATTCGATCTTGAGAAGTGGTGAAGTGACCCTTCTTGGAAAAAAGTTTCCATGTGAAGTATCAAATCACCAAAAATGAAAGGATACCCATTTGAATGCTCGGTGAGAGATTTCCAACGATGCTGATGGTTCGTTAAACAAGGATACTGTTTGGTTGTAATTGGCGAAAGAAAAATTTGGGGTTTTTCTTTTAATAAGGAAATTTCCCTCCAATTTGATTCATTTGCAAGTGTAGCTGTGGTGAATGTAGAGAGGAGAAAAGGCCATAAATCTTGCGGTGATCATAGCCAAAAAATTGACCATTGGAATCGAGATCCGCGACTTTTAGGTAGGTGACATTTCTTGTCTAAAGGTGGCCTTAATGTTTCTTGGAAGGATGGTCCTGGTGAAGAATCAAGGTAAGAAAAGAATACGAGAATGAATTGCTAGAGAAGGTCGAGAATCATCCCCGCCCACCAAGTCAAACAAAGAGACCGAGTGGTAAGTATGGTATCACATAAAGTAGAATATCTAGGCCGAGACTTATGAAAATCAAGTGAGAAGGTGGCCAGGGGTGCCATCATGCCCCCAAGCATGGGATACTGCCCCCAAGCATATGTGGTGGAGGGGAGTGATTTGGTATGCTAAGGTGGTAATGATGCCCCTATCTAGAGGAGTTTGTGGAGTGCCATGGTGTTCCAAGTGCTGAAATAATGGGTTCAAGCATTCAGTCTCATAGGCACTAAATCCTTAAGAATATGGTGAGAAGGTATAGCCCCAAAAATGCTATGGACATGCTAAATCTATTTATAATAGTGGAATCTAAACACATTTTTATGATGTGGTTCTCCATTTTATTATGTTATGGTTATCATCGGAGAGAGGAATGGATAGATGCAGTTAGAGAAAGGAAATGGTGGATTACCAATCTCGTTTTGGCATTGCATATATGAATCAAATGGACTAAATTTCTGGGTTCACGTACATGGTGTCACTATCCCAAAGAGTGGCTATGGATATATGAAATGGTGCTCACCCAAAAAACACTGAGGTTGGTCAACAACAATGTCTAAGCGACTAGGTTTTTGATCTAAGATGAAGGAATGATGAAGTGGATCATCACTAGAGTGATCTAAAGTGATATGTAAATCTAGAGGTTCTTCTAAATGGGGAAGAATAATGGTACTAGAGTCAACCCTACTAGATGCATTAGGAGGGTTGTGGAGAATTTCTTCTCCTAGACTCTCAAATATGGGTGCCCCTTTACCAAAACATTGGGTGTCAATGTAATGACCACTAGGTGTATGTAATTCGAATGCATGGTTTCTATGTAAGGGGGGATAGATAAATTCAGGGGTGGTAAATGCTTCCATAATGTCGTCATCATAGTAGAATATGGTGTGACTGGTGGAAGGATGACCACATGACACGGCAAAGCTACCTGACTCATCATTATGAGAAGTGAGGTTCACACGGGCATCGTCACAGAGTGTGACAAAAGAACAAGTAGATGAATAATATACTGATGTTGAGCCCAAGGTAATCCTTGAAGGGAGGTCATGCGAAACATAAGGGGATGCCCCAGAGGGGTCTTCCACTGTAGATCTCATATATGATGACATGTAGAGGATAGTGGCAAAATATTCCATCATCTTGACATCAGGAGGGGGTATGTTAATGGGAGTGGATGTGTCCTCTAGTTTCGCCAAATCAAAACTCACAAGTAATGGAGAAATGGACTCATTGTGCTTGGCATCGAATTGGCGAACCACTTCCAAGGAGGTGCAGAAATCATGAAGGCGGGGACGAAGGTGAGTATAGTGGCTATGGAAATCACACAAAGGACAAGGTTGATTTGTGTGAAAATTCTTGAGTTTCTTGGCTAAATATGGTAAAGTGACATGGACTTCTAGGATATCAGACTCAGGAAACGATTTTTTGACCATGAGTTTGAGACGAGGGAATTCGGGACAATTGTGGGTAGCATGACCAGAAACATCACACAAAGAGCATGAAGGTGTATGCTTTGGAGGCTTAGGAGGAGCATGTGTTGTCTGTGAAAACTTGTCCTTAGGTGCCTTTTTGTAGGCTTTCCCCCCCTCATCTGAGGCTTTCACAACAAGAGTAGATTCCTGTTGAGGTGGCCAAGGTACAAAAGTGAAGGGAGGTGTCATAACGACCAGTTGGACAGGGGTCAAAGCAGTGTAAGGTTTGAGGTGACTAGACGGGGTATTGGATGGTGGATCAATGTACCAGACTGGGATCCCTAGGGTCATGTTGGGAAGGGTCAAGGTAGCCATAATAGGTACCAAAAATACTCCGGAAGGGGGAGCGAGAAATGGTATCTGATCGGAGGGGTAATGGCCAGGAATAATAGATCCCAGATGGTTAAGGCAAGGGGGAACTGTTCCATGAGGAAAAATAGGATCAGGGGTACAAGCTACAGATGAAGGGCCTCGAGGAGGAGGTCCCGAAGGCTGAGTCTAAGTACTAGGAGGAGGTTGTAAAGGGCTAGGTTTTTGACTAGTCGAACCAGACCGTTTGAGGTTGGACTGAGATGATTGAATCATGCAAACATTCGATGAGATAGGGTCAGGGATAAGAGTGGGGAGACCAGGGAATGAGCCAAGCAAAGAGGAATCTTTATAGACTCCGGGTGAGACACTGGTCAGAGGTTCAACTATTCGTTTATTGGCCACCAAAGAAATAATGGACTCTGGAGAGGTCTTGGACTTCGGTTTGTAATATGTAAGTTGATCAATAGTGACGATATTTTTGTTGTGAGGAAAGCACATCTTACGGTGATTCGTAGATGGGATAGCAGACATCACATAAGTATAGCTACGACCCGATAGAATGTTGTATAATAAGGGGAAATCAATGACTTCAATGTCAACATAATTTTTTTTCTTGCAAGAGTAATAGGAAAATTGCGGAACATGCCAAGGGGCTGGGAATGGTGGCCATCCCATGCACAGAGGGTGATAGTGGAAGGGGCTGACTCGGGTGATCCGAGCTTTTTCCAAACAAAAGAAGACATCACGCAAGTAGATGCCCCCTCGTCAATGATACATCGAAAGATGTTGGCATTTCAAATATTGACAGGTATTTGGAAGGCGACAGATGCAGGTAGGGGTGGATGCTCTGAATTGTCAACTTCGAAGAAAATAAAATAATCATCATAAGGATCCACAATGCCCATGGTAGTTAGTAGAGCTTTACGTTGTGAAGGGCATGACTGGAGGACTTCCAACATTGACATGGCGGTAGGGGATTGCGCCAAGTCATCTACTATACTGTAGGTGTGGGCGACTTTACTAGAAGCAACATTTTGATGTAACGGTCCTTTGGGGATCTTGGTATGCACCTCTTCCTTAGGTTGAGGGATCTGTAAAGGACCACTAGGTGTCGAAATTGGCTCTATGGGACCTGTGGACTGGTTCTCAGTTGCGGATGTTGCGGGAAGCTTGGTGTACTAGCGCGACTGAGTCTGAAGGTTGAGATTGACGTTATTGGCTTGGTAAAATTTCATCATAAGGATCTGGTAATCAGAGGTACCAGATGGAGGAGGTTGAGCAGCCACTTGACCTTCAGGGGGTTGGGCAGCCACATATCCTTGTTGGGGGAAAGGATTGGTAAACACAACCGGTTGAGTAGGCACAAAATTAGGAGGAACCAAAGCAGAGGCTTGCTATCCTCGAGATGCTGCTTGAGCTTCCCACAATTGACGAATCTGAGGTAGAAGGGGACAATTATGGGTATAGTGACCATGGAAACCACAATAAGAACAAGGTTTATTCATAAGAAGAGGTCTGCTATGGTTGGGATGATCACCCTGTTGCTAAGTTGCAGTGTTAGAGGTATTCCCTTGGGGATTGTTTCCTTGATTACCTTTAGCGGGTTGGTTCTGGTTGCCTTTCCTCTTTTTTTTGGAAGTGGGAGGATTAGTTGCACTCTGCTGCGCATACCCCTGACCCTGAGGGGGGGGGGTGGCTGCTGTTGCGGAGCTTGAGAAGGCATGGGAGGCTGAGGTGCTTATGCTGGAGGAGTTGGAGTACCTGGCTGTGGATACAAATAGTAAGGAGGTTGAGAAACATTGGGGTAAATAGGTTGGGAAATATCAGGCCCTGGCATCAGAGGATGTGGTTGGGCAAAGGCATGAGGCATGCTGTGTCCTGGATACATGCTGCCGGGAGGGGGAAAAGTGCTAGAGGAACTGGCCCCTCCTTGAGGGAAACCATAACCCATAGGAGGATGAGTGTATGGATGTGAAAGGGATCCAATGATACCGTCAATGGCATGAGATGCCCCCGGTGCGTTGGCACCACCATGTCTAGGGAGATTAGGTAAGATGGTATGAACATAACCAGATTGCGGGTATATCAAGTCATATTTCAACGCAACTTGGTGGGCTTCTTCCTCAATCTGGGGAAAGTGAGACACGACATCTTTACTAATAGAGGAAAAAATGGATTTGAGAAACCATTCCATGTAGACACGGTCTTCAAAAACTGGAGCTCGAAATAAGCTCTTCCTTTTGCACCATTCTTGAACATGGTCAGATAGGCGGGTGGTATAAGTTTGACAGAAAGCGATCAAAAATTTGGTACCGGTGTCATAGCAAAGGGGAAGCTGGAAGTAGGACATAAACGCCTTTGTAAGGGTCACAAAAGTAGCATGAGAGGCAACGAACTGGTCAACATACCACTTGGAAGCTTCTCTAGTAAGCGTACGCTAGAATAATCGAAGATGTATAGAGTCATCGGTGATAGAGTTGGACGAACACCACATGTGGAAAGAACGAACATGGTTGGTAGGATCCTCTCCAACATTTCCTTCAAACTTAGGGATGTCTGAAGGAAGCTTGGTTGGCATAGTAGGCCAACCTGGATCATGGTGTATAGGGTCATTAATTAACTGGATGAAATCGGGAAGGCTTAGGCCTGCCATATGAGGAAGCAAGGGAGTAGCCGGGACTGTTCCTGTTGCGGCTCCACTAGTAGCGGCTCTAGCATTAGATCCAGGGCCACCACAAGTGGTAGGTCTTGCACCAGACATGATGAAGGTGAAAGGTGGAGGAGAACTGGGTATAAAAATAGAAGGAGAACCCGATGAACCTGAATCAAAGTCGGAATGGGGACTCGACAGAGGACTAACTTTGACCCTACACGATGGAGTAAATATTCCTAACAGAAACTAAGGATGAAGGCCTTGGAGTCTTTGGGATAAATGCCTTGGGGGCGCAATGATGGAAAATATACAAAGAACCCAATAAGGAAGAGAGGTAAACAAGGGCACAAAGGTGCAAATTAATTAATTAATTACAATGTTTTAGTCTTGGCCCGGAAGTTTAAACTAGGCACTCTTCGCTTTAGGTGTGTGTGTGTGTGATAAGTGTGTTAATTTTAACTAAGCCTAGATGTGTGTATAGAGAAAATAAAAAATATGATGTATAACTGTAAATAAAACTGAAAGCGACAGTAAATAAAACTGAATGCGACAGTAAAGTAAACAACTAAATATGCATAAATTTAAACCCAAAAAGGAGGGCTTCCCAACAACTTGTCTAAGGGTGAGAGAAATATACTCAAAACACACAATATGGCCAATAGATCTAAGGTCAAGAGGGAGAGGGATCTAAAGGTCAGATTTGCTAAAAAGAGGTGCAGAAAACAACAAGAAACTAGAGGCAAAAATGCTGAAAAATAGGTGGCAAAATACTACAATCTAAAGGGAAAGGTAGGGGACCCTAAAGGTTGGACTAAACAAAAATAAAAAGAAGTGTTTTGGGTGGAAAAATAACTGATCTAAAAAGATAGGTTCAGGTCTGAAAAAATAGCTGAAAAACACTGAAATCTTAGAATATCTGCTTTAGCTAAACTCCTCCTTAAAAGGTGGAAGCGTATTGAAGCCCTAAGGGGCTTGGTTCCTACTTCGATGAGTAAAAATAAACAAGTACAGGTCCAATATGGGTAAAGACGGAGGTCAGACAACCCTGAACAGTGCCCTTGGCAAACCCTGAAAATTACATAAAAAATCCCGTGAAAAATTGCAGGTCGCAGGTACTGACCTATTTTTTTTTGAGGTCCAAGTTTTTGGGTAGATATCCGCTACCTGAGAGCTGAGGTCATAGGTTTTGGGCTGAAAAGTGCAACTGCACTTTGGTACGTCTCGGCCGGCGGGTTTTAGAAAAAAGTGCCATCTTTGTCGCGGCTGATACCTGTTACCTACTAAATGGCCCAGAAACACACGAAAGTTAGAATTTTTATTGTTTTAGGGTAAAAAAGGTTAAAAAAAACATCAAGGAATGAAAAATAAGAAGCTGAAGAAAAACCCTAGTGGCTGAAGCCGCTGGTCATGCAAGGATCTGAAAAAAAGACAACGATCGTAATTAAAAACCCTTGTGGAGTCACCAGTTGTTAGTGTGAATTCTAATTGAAAGCATACGAAAAAAGCTCACTTTAGCTGTGCATAAAAAACAACCCTAATATCAAATGTCATTGTCAATTTCCTTATATTTGCAATAGGTGATCAGAATAAATTCTACAAAAATCCAGATCTATGCAGTCAAAGACATTAAACAACGAAAATGAACAAGATTTTCTCCATACATCCAATAGACAAGACAAAAATTTATAAAGAATTTTTTGTATTATAACACCTGGGAAGGGAACACAGAAATATGTTACTAGTCCTCCTCAATGGGATGGGTTCTTGTATGTCCTCAGCGCTTCAGATCCAAGATATCTCTCTCTTGATGGTGCAGAAAACCCAGACAAAATAGAACTGAAACTGAGCTCACAAGAAAAAGTAGAAAAAATATGACAATGATGGAGGATCAAAGTCAGTCCAAAAGTATAGATCAAAAGATGATAAAAAAGGTAGCGAATGAATGGAAAAACCCTTCTATTTATAACAAAATATTGAGTTAGTCTAGATATTGGTGCATAATTAAAATATTATTAACCAAATCTAGATCCAACTTAGAATATTTTATTATTTTTGGTGGAGGGAAAAGGAATTTAGAATTGGTTAAATCCCTTTATTTAGAAATAATAAATAAATAAATTATTTATTTGTTATTTCAAGGATGAGGTTAAGGAATAATTAAATAAATAATGGTTTATTTAATTATTTAAAAATGATTTAGTCAAATTCAACAAGGAATATTATTAAATAATGATTTAAATAATGATTCCTAGAGAATAATAAGATAAATAATAATTTATCTAATTAATTCTCATGTTTTGGGTTAAATATGACCAAGAATATTAATTAAACAATGGTTTAGTTAATTATCCCTAGAGAAAAATCAAACAAATAAGGATTTATTTAATTATTCCTCATGGGGTTTCCTATTTAAACCAGAAATAATTTAATAAACTATGGGTTATTAAATTATTTCTCATAGTGAAAGAAATTTTACTATGGTAATATTGGTCTTACATGGTGTATTTTAGTCCATCTAATAGTAACAGGTTAGATGACCAAAATTGGTGTAACAGTTGCAACCCTTGAATTGTGAGATCTGACCTAACTTACAAATGATCCCATTTGTCACTCTCCATGGTGGCCGATTATTCCTACAAAATTTCCCAGTGATATCCCAAATTTTAATGAAAATCCTAGAGATTACCCTTCTACACATGTCATGACGGTATCATTTATGGTGTTCTTCGAACTCTTTAAATGATTACTCTATCCGTTTACGTCTTTTCCAACGTACACTTACTGGTATGAAAACTAAATGGTATATTGAATTACCATGAGCTTCGTTCAAATTTTTTAGCTCGTTAGCTACTACATTTCTAACACATTTTCAGTTACCCATTTTGTATGAGACCATAACTGAACTTTTGACCAATTTAAAACAATTTGATTCCACTCACATCTCTGATCACATTCATGAGTGGTGATGCCATCGTCATTTGGTCAAGATCTATGTTCCTGATCAAATCTTAGCTGAATAGTCTACCAAATATTTATTGGCACCTATTACTGAAGATGTGGATACATGCAGAGTTATGACCGAAGAACAAGTAATTTCTTGTGCCCAATATATAGATCTTGTTTATACTCAATTCGATATGCTTTATGATAAAATACCAAATGCTTTGCGACCTGGACATCCTGTTCTACAACCTCTCGTTAAAGAATAACATACCATTGATGGCGTGATTGGTTCTACTGGCTAACAATTAGTGAGTAAACCATTTAGTTCCACTCCTACTGTGGCCAACCCAAACCCGTCTACTACTACCCCTGCGGCTTCTACTTCTGAGATCCATGTTGTTAAATCCACAAAGGGAAAATCTCAGCAACCAGGAAGTAAGAAGAAAGACAAAGGTAATAAGAAAAAAGATAACCGTCCACAAGACAAACAAAATAATATGTCTTCTAAAGAAAATAGGAAACCTCATTATCCATGTTTAACCTATAATGAGGAACATTTAACTTGTGAATCTCCACATCGAGCATAAGTAAATCAATTTCTTAAGTCATCGATTGTGCCCGTTGTACTGACATATACCTTTCGTAATCAGGAGACTAACATGGTTTCTCAAGATTCTACTTCCTCTTCCTTGGTAATGGTGCTTTCTTCCACCCAGCCAAAAAATGAAGTTATGGTCACAAATAGGAATAAGGAATATGGTAATATAAATTCCTCGACTGGACATGTTACTCATCAACCTATTGGTTCTACCTCATCTACTTCGAATCCCACCCAAATAGTTCCTACTGAATTGATAATTAAACCTCCGAAGGACGTTATCCACAAATTCACATTCAACCCTCATGCGAGAGCTGTGGAGAATTACAACATAGTTGAGGATTTGGCTCAAGATTCTTCAGCTATGTCGACTCTTTAGGTGTTGCAAAATTGACCCACCTAGAAGAAGGCTTTACTGTCTGCAATTGAATGTATTGATCCTTCAGATTCTAATCTCATAGTTTTTAATAACGAGAAGCATATGGCTCGACTCCAAAAACAATTAGCTTTTATCATTCAAGTTGTTGTCCAGAGCCAGACTATCCATCGAACCATTGTGGATGAGGGAGCTTCAACTTGTAATATGTATCTTTCGTTTTGAAAAGACATGTGTTCTCCTCAACTCAACCAGTCACCTACTACTTTGAAGGTTTTTGATGGACAAGGATTTAAGCCTTATGGAATTTTGAGCTCATTAAAAATTGAATTAGCTGGAAAGATGGTGTCAATAGAAGTTGAAGTCATCAAAGTACCATTAGATTAAAATCTTCTACTGGGTCGTACATGGGTTTATGCTATGGCTGCTGACGTTTCAACTTATTTTAGAATGATAGGGTCCCCTCACTAGGGGGGCATAATATCCATTGGTCAAATCACTTTCTTTGCCAATAATTCTCAAGTTACTGGAAGCATCACTCTTATGGGAGAAACCTCACATCCATTTCATCATTTTAGGTTAGGCTTGCTTAAGGATTCTTCCCTTATGGGAACCTTTAAATTTTTGCCTCCTTTTCCCGACAGCTCAAATCCGTTTGCCTATGTCAACATGGTATATTTTGGTACTATTCCATCCAATCCTTGGATAATACTGAATGCATATAATATTGATACATTTGGTGACCGAATGTCATTGAGTCCTATCGAGCTCGAGTACGAAGGCATCTACTCGGCCTATGCTACACACTTTGATCTTTCCTCTTTGAGTAATTGGGTTGACTACTCCTTAGATTATGGCACATCTTCTGATCCTTTCTATCACACATTTTATACTGATGAGAGCATCACAGAGATCATGATGCCGGATGATACATCGTGGGATGATCATCACCATCATTCTTCCTTGTCAGATTCCTCCAAGGATAATCTTAGTGATTGGTATTCACCCAGTGTCATTGAGATTTTTTGAATTTCGTATCCATCCATGATATCGATTCTAAGAATAATTTGTTGAATATCGAGGAAATTTTTCCTCTTGATATTTCAATCAAACCTAGAATTGTCGAGAATGTACATATAGGTGTGTCTTTCTCTCCTGATGCAGATAAGACCTATAAGGCACTTTTCTAGAAATTTTGAGATGTTTTCACCTAATATTATGAAGATATGCTAGTTATTGACTAAAAAATGATTGTACATGAAATAAAAACATATCCTGATGCTAAACCAATTCAACAACGCCTAAATCCAATTCATCCTAAGAAGGTTGTTTCTATTAAAACTAAAGTTGAAAAACTTCTCCATGCCAGTTTCATCTACCTAGTACCATTAACTAATTCAGTGTCTAAAATTTTTCCTGTCATGAATAAACATGGAACAATTTGTGTGTGTGTCGATTAACATGACATAAATCATGCTTGTCCCAAGGACAATTATCCTACCCTATTCATCAACCGAATTGTTGATGATTGTGCTGACAATGAATTATTTTCCTTTATGGATGGTTTTTCTTGCTACAATCATATCAACATTCTCCCATCGGACCAAGATAAAACAACATTAATTTGTCGATAGGACACATTTTCTTATAAGAAGCTCCCTTTCATATTAAAAAATTTTGGGGCTACTTTTCATAGGATCATGAATTACACCTTCCATGATACTAAACACCTTGTACAACCATATTTAGATGACCTTCTTGCTCATTGAAAATTTCATGCCAATCATCACATGCACCTTAGGGATATATTTTTACATTGTCAACATTATAACATCAAGCTCAATCCACACAAGTGTGTATTTTGTGTAAGTTATGGTCAATTTCTTGGCTTCTTTGTATTGAAACAAAGAATTCATATTGATCCACTGAAAGTCCAGGTCATCCTAGATCTTCCTACTCAATCTTATCTAGTTTAGTTACAACGATTCCAAGGGAAGGATAAATTTATACAAATATTTGTTCCCAATTATGCTGAATTGGCCAAAGGATTTACTCACTTGCTAAAGAAATGGGTTCCCTTCCATTGGGACACCACTACTCAAAAGAGATTCGATCCTTTGAAATATGTTATGATTTTGACATCCTTTATGTATCCCCCAGATTACCAAAACAATTACTTCCTGTACCTTGTCGCTGCAACTAGTACCATCACTATGGTATTGGTCCAAGAGGAAGATATAGGGAACGAGCTTACCATTTATTATTTGATTTGGAACTTAAATAATACTAAGATCAAATATGCTCATGTCGAAAAATTAGATTTGGCAGCTGGGAAAGTTGTCTAAAGGTTTCGCCACTATATCTTGCTTCATATGACTATGGTCATTTCTGATTGTAACCCAATGATGTACATTTTGTCACGAAAATTACTTGAGGGAAAGTATTCCAAATGGATTTTCATCCTATAAGAATTCAATTTGGAGTTCATCAAATCCAAGTTGAAGAAATCCTTAGTCTTTGTTGAGTTAATCTGTGACCTTCCCACTACTGAAACTGAGACAATATCTCAAGATTCAATTCCAGATGAGTCGATTTTCCTAATGGATTAATCTCACCTATGGTATGGAGATATCATCATATATCTACAAACCTAGACTTTCTAACCAATACCTCTTGCTCAAAACAAGGATGTATCCGATATCAAGCTAAATATTATATCATAATTGGCGACACTCTTTATCATCGTGGTTTCAATACGATTTTTTTAAGGTGCCTCACTCATGAGGAGGCCGAGAAAGCCCTAAATGAATTCCATGTTGGGGAATGCGGTGGGCATATGTCTGATTATACTACTACACAAAAATATTTTCTTGCTAGTTATTTTTGGCCTACTATGTTTCGTGATTTCATACTTGCGGTCCAAAAGTGTCATACCTACCAGATATAAGATCATAAAAACTGTGCTCCACCAACTCCTTTACACCATGTTATCACTGTTGGTCCTTTAGAAAAATGGGGCATTTAATTTATGACATGTAACCTTCACTTGGTTGGGGGGCATGACTAAATTATTATGGTGGTAGATTACTTTACCAATAATGACACTGACGAAATAAATTCTCTCTTTCTCTTTAATCATGACATTGCAAGGTTTTGTGTACCACAACTTATAGTTACAGACTATGGGAATAGTTTCCATAATAATGTGATGTTTGAACTCACTCCTAAGCTGGGTCTTCACCATGAAAGCTCAACTTACTACTACCCACAAGAAAACGGGCAAGTTTAAGTAATCAACAAAGTCTTGAAAATGATGCTTCAATGCATTATAGAGATCCAAAAATTGGATTGGCATATCATTCTTTATGCAGCCTTATGGGCATACTGAACCTATGTCTATAATTCCATTGGATTCACACCATTTCAATTGGTGTATGGTTTGGAAGAAATCCTTCCTATTGAATGTGAAATTACATCTCTTAAACTTGTTGTCAAACTTCTTCCTGCCACTTTCGTAGAAGAAGAATATATCTTACATCTGACATGATTAGATGAAAGTTGGTGCGATGTTGCGATGGCTAATGATGCCCATAAGAGATGCATTAAGGTGTAATATGACAATAATGTCAAGCCTCATGTATTATTAGAGGGTGAAATTGTTTTGTTATATGATCAAGAGTTTGATAAGTTAGGATCTAGAAAGTTCAAGCCATTGTGGCTTGGTATATACATCGTTAAACATGTTCTTGCTAAAGGGGCCTATGAGCTTATTGATTTTGATGGATTTCCATTGGCGCAACCCAGAAATGGTTTGTACCTAAAAAAATACTATGTTTAAATAATTTTACATAGTTCAATGTGTACATATTGTTTATAGGTGTGATAAGTGTGTTTTCAATGTGTTCCCTTCAAAATTTCCTACCATTTCTGTTAATCTTGCTTTACATTTGGTTTGTAGATGTTGATGTCCCCTTAATCAAATGTTGGTTATGTTTATGACGCTAGTTGTAGTACTCAAAACCTTTCCTCCACAACATGGGTTATATATGCCCTGAATGGCGAGTTAGTGAGTTTACTAGTGATTTGTATTAGTCACTCTACCAATAATATCTCTTAGTATATTGTAATGATCGAATTATTGTCTGATTTTAATTCTCATGGTATCCACCATATAGTTGTCGTACTTGACTCATGGCTTTTAGTACTACACTTGATTAATGTCTATTCAGTTAGAAGTCCAACTATGCTTCATATGTTTCTAAGGGTTCACCTTCCCGAAACATATTTTGATTATATTTTATATCAACACATCCATAGAAGTCTAAATACATTGACAAATGCATTAGAAAATCATGTTTTAGACAAAGTTTTTCGACTTATGTAAATTAAATTCGATTCACATCACATACATTGAACAAGATAATAGAAAAAATAATGAAACATCGATAGGTTGTTCTCGAGACACATATGGCCACACAACCTATCATATAAAAATACATGTAATAAAAAATGGTTTTATAGCCTCCTAGTGGAATAATATTGGTGGTACTCATGATAACAAGTGACTACATCAACTAGCTTGCATAGTAGTCAGCTAATACAACTAGAAACACCAATAGTATGACACTACAATCTCATAGGTATTTTATCAACTCTGGTCTCAACTATGCCCTAAGCCAATCCCTCTATATGTCGCTCAATATCTGCGAGAGTCTTAGCCACATCAGGATCCTACAATACCTCTTGTCCCCTTGCAACAACCTATACTCCAACCTGTGCTTGTTGTGGGTCTCCAACATGCTGAAGATAGGATGAATCCATCAGTCGAACATATCCAACATCTACATGTTAAAATCATAATTTAGTCTCTGAATACATGAAAAGTAAATTTTTTTTGTAAAACTAAAAACTAAAAAATATATTCAAAATGATTGTGCTTAACCTATGATACCCCATTGTTCAACATCAGGAAACATGAGCTCTAGTTCTCTGTGGAAATCCATACCTACATAAGGATAGTCTTTGATCATAATGAGTTGCATGCATATCCATCTGAAGAAGATTGGTGTGAAACTCATGGAGGACAAATGTGCATGTATATACATGAGGTCTATCCACTACCTCATCCGTGAAATCTAGGATTCAAAAGCTCAAGTGACATATGTTGTGGATGGAGCAATGGAATCATCTCTAAGGAAAATGAGATCATAATAGAACCATACCCATAGTTCTTCAACCATCCATATCCTCCCTTGGTAAGTTGTTCCTTCATATTTGCTAACACCCCCTTGCTTTAGTTGAATACTGATGGTTCCTGGCATTCTAGTGCATACTAAATATGGGATCTGTTAGCCAAGTGTAAGGTATCACTCTTGGCCAATATAGGAATGATAAATAGGATAGTCCTAAGAGGTGAATGGATCACATCCTTTATCTCGATCTTCCCATCCTTTGCTGGATGGGATCGAGGTCTACAATGTGCAATAATATAATCCTTGATAGAATCTCCAACCCTTCTCAAAACATAAAGTGAGATAAAATATCCTCTCCTCGATAAACCTATCAACAAGTAAATGTCCTCTACTTGTATGCTGAGCATGTGTGCCCCTACCCTAAAATCCTGTGCTTGCACATCCCATGTCTGGAAAAGATACTCAAACAGTTCCATTTTTTACCTCATCCTAGGGAGCCAAGCGAATTTGAGGATTCCAAAGTTCTTCAATGCCCAAATAGTAGTTGGGTAATTGGAAACATCCATGTCTTGGTCCTTATGTTATCTTTACTGCCAAATTAGAGCCATTTTGTTCTGATGGATACTTGAAACATGCTAAGAAAAATCATTAGAAGAAACCTCATGAAAAAAATTGAGAGAAATTTTATGAAGCAAAATATTTTTTTTGAAATGCGGCCAATGCACCCTACCAAAGGGAGACAGTGTGTTGCAATTCCCTCTTCAGTGCAAATTTGTCTTACCCAACGAATCTTTCGACACTGTTGGGATGCTCTGGAGCTAGGGAGAAAAATTAAATCCCTAGGTCACTCAAAAATTGAAAAATTATGCATGAAACATAAAACTGGAACCGTGAAAATAAAGATAAAGGTAATATCTCCTACCAGGCAGTGACGACACCGAAAATGGTCCACTGGATTGACCACAATCAACTGCTAAAGATTGGGGAAAAAATCACTCAGAACTCACTCTCCAAGAGGTAAAATGTGAAATGGTAAAAATAAAATTACTTTTCTCGTATTTATGATCATTTTGTGGTTATTTTTTATTTTTTATTTTTATCATTTTAACCTAAATGTGACCTGATTTTACCATGAATTAGGTATTTTTAACCTTTTGATGGTGTTTTGAACATATTAATAGTTGTTTATAAGAATCCATTATATTTTGAGAAAAACAAATCATTTTTATGAAAGAGCATCTTTTAATCACTTTTCAAACTCTGTAAACTGACAAAAAAGGAACCCATTAGAGTCCTCTTTCAAATTTTTTTAGACTCCCTAAACATGAAAATATTGTTGAGCACTTGTCTTTTTGAACTCATTAAAGTAAATTAAAAGACACCTCCTCAGTATAAGTTTAACCCTTTTTTGGGCTGATATAGACTAATTATGAAAAATGAATACCTTCGTTGAACATGTCTATGAGGTTCTCCTGAGTATCATTTTTTGCGTTTTTGGACTCAGGAGACTATTTACGAAAATGGACCTCTAGAGTTTTATTTTTTGCCTCTTTTTCAAACTCTCTAAACATGAAAAAGGAGCCGAGTTACACCTTCGTTGGACTCGTAAAAACATAAAACAATGATGGAATGGTCAAACATGATGGGATCGAACCACTCCTTCTCAGGGTTTGTTAAAAATACTCATAGGGATTCATCCAAAGGATGAAATTATAGATCAAACATATGCTATCCTCCACAATATTATAAAAAATAAAGAGGTACTACCCAACAATGGTTGGGGAAATTGGAAAAATAGGATACTCCACCTATTAATGGCAATGAGACACTCTTGAACATAACACTCTTTCACTTCATCTCCGTGACTCTTGGGTTGGGAAATCTACTTTCCTTTTTAGTTCATCACAACAGATCAAAAGCCTCCGTATTCAGTTTTGGGTCAATGCTAGCAACTCCATAAAGTGTCGCTGATATGTTCGAGAGAAGTACTTCAATTGACATCTGCTATGATACTTTTAAGACTACATTCACTTTTGTTGTTCCTGAACCAATTCCAATTCAACATCATTCTATCTCAAATTTTGATATTTTTTTCATGTCCTTAATTGGGGATATATAGCACTACTAAACTAAATGAAATAGGAAATGGATGTTTCCATGGGTGGTGGCTCAGAAAAAATTATGGGTGCACTTACCAAAATTCTGGGCAGAGAAGCACTTACCAAGATTGTATCTCCTCCTTCACCGAGTACGATGTCAGAGCCAAATGGAAGGGACGTCCAAGTCTCACAAGTCTCACGATGTTAGAGTGGGATTTCTCAGATGGCAATTAAATCAGAACGAATGGAGATTGGAGAATACATGGGAAAATGTGGACATAGAGTGGTTAGACGAAATCCGACGCGTTGGATCGTATGAATGGTGTGCACAGATTGGTGACCCAAACTATGTAAAAAATGCAATGGTTAAAGATGATAGTGTTGTTTTGATTCGAAATATATTTGAATGGAGTACTGAAGACCAATTTTCTTGGTGCCAAAAAATAATATGGAGTGGCGATTTTGAAAATTGCCAACGAATCCTACAATTGTTGAACGAGAATAGCAAGACTGAGAATCGTTTATGAAAGTTTTCAATTTCATCATGAATTTCAAAGCTACTATACATTCAAATTAGGACACTCTCTAACCATGGTCCAACAAGAAGGGGGGTAAGAGGTTTTAAGACACCCTCTAACCATGGTCCAACAAGAAGGGAGGTAAGAGGTTTGATAGAAGATTGGAATAATAACAACTTATTGTTATTATACCAATGCCACCATAGAAAGAAAGCTACCGAGATAGGCAATGATACAAAGAAGAGTGTACTAGCAACATTTATAAGAATTACTATATGTTGATTATGATGCTATTCCAGTTAATAATTTATTTTTATCTTGTTAGCTATAAAGTGGTGCAAATTTTCAAATCATTGGATTAGCAACATTTATAAGAATTCTTATGTGTTGAGTATGTTTCGATTCCAATTAGTAATTTATTTTTATTTTCTTAGCTTTAAAGCGGTGCAAATTTTCTATAATAATATATAAGAGGCAACAAAATTTTTATGCAATTTTAATAAAAAAATGTAAATATTAATTATAGTATGAATAATGTAAGCAATTTGAGTTTTATAAGAATATCAATTATATGTTTTTTCAATATAATATATTCAAAGAGTTCCAAAAAAAATATTGAATTCTTGTAATAACTAGATTAGTTGGTTCTTCACCTATCCTCTAATATTTGCAAAAAACCAATCTATATTACTCTAATGCTATTTTTATTTATAATTGATTTTGATTGATAAAACGACAAATAATAGATACTGGGAATTACTAATATCATTATCATTAAATACATTTAAAAATAAGATATTTCTTGCATGCTAATCTATTATTTATGAAATAATCCTCAATCAACTAAACTTTAACCCAAAATATAACTTTTTACATTAATCAAATTAAAATCTCAATATTTCTAGTTCTCATGATTGGTATTAATCACCTTCTTAATATAATATTACACATTCTTTTTAAAGTCTAGCTATATATCACCCCACTATTTAATAATGATTAAATTTTGATACAATAATATACTTAATATTAATATCTTTATTTTGAAAAATCATCTCCCCCTTTCTCTTCCGATGGCCCACCCAAGATTTCTCATCCTTATGCCATCCTCACTTAATTTAAGGTGGTTTTGGGTAGAGATAAGCAATTTTGAGAAACATCCTCTTCCATGTTATTTAACCTCATGTTATACACTTAATATTGATGTCATGGTTTCAATGGGAGAAATACATGCTTTGATAAAAAGTATATGATATTAGGTTGTATTTATTTATCTCTAAACATAAACAAAAGTAAGTTATTATAATAATTGAAGTAGTTTTAAATTATAACAATAACAAAAATTGGTAATATGCAATTTAATATTTTTATAAACAAGATACTCTAAAATGGTACCATCTCTGAGACTTACCATATTAAGTCAATCTAAATAGAATAGTTTCCATAACACAAAAATATAACTTAAATGTAAGTTAATAATAGTATTGACCATTGATTATTATTAATATCATTATATAACTTTAGATGTTATTTCCTTGACAAACTTAATTTTAAATTAGTGTAAAAAAATAAATAATACTACTAAGCATAATTATGTTGCTATAATTTCTATTCTTAGTAAAATATGTGTTTGACCATTAGGAAGTGCATATTATGCACCCCTTTTGGTACTCTTTGGGGCACATTATCTTCAAACAAGGGTTGTTGGTGGATGTGTAACACCCACCTTAATTTCCTTATTTTATTTTTTTATTTTTTTACAAAAGTACATTTGAATTTTAAGTGAAAAACAAATTAAGGAATATGTTAATTGGTTATGAACCTTAGCTACATTTTCTTTTATGAATAAAAAAATCTATTATGATTTTCCATAACTAGTTAGTAAATAATTCCAATATTCAAGAGAAGTTGGAGGAGAAGGGGTTTTGTGAAAGTAGATAGAAAAGAAAAGTAGATGAGCTGTGAGGAAAGAGTGGACCAGAGCTGCTGGCTAACCAGTGGTAACTCTGCAAGATGAACCAGAGAAGAGGCTAGACAAGGGTCTTGAGGTCTAACTCCAGGAAAAATGCTGCTAACTTCCACTATGATGAGAAGCACGAGGGAGTTGAAGACGTGATCGACACACTCATGGTTGGGTGGATTAACCCGTGGAACAATAAATCAGGTAAGTGTATGGTTCATGTGTTAAATTCTGTTAATATCAGATATTATAGTACTATAAATTAAATCTTGAATTAATTCATGTGAATATTCTTGTGTTATGGTAGTGTTATGTAAGCAAGAACTTAGTTCTGTTTTAAAAATGGCATAATACTAGTTTAGAAATTAGCTCCAAAAATAGAAGAAAAGAGAGATCAATGCCTTAGAAATAAGCCACTTCGAGGGGGAAACCTCCTTTACATTACATAAATGAACAATTCTTGGATGATACAAACGAAAAAGCCTCCTTTTGTATATAGGAGTCCATGGGGTCACAATATAATCCTAGCCGACCTAACAATAATAATGTAAGGGCACGATAATAGAAATATTGGGGTTACATGGGTACAACCATAACAATAAGGGAGCTAAACTAACAACAATAAGGGACTACACTAGTAACATAGGGACCTAACATGCCCCTCTCCTTCAAAAAAGTGTTGTCCTCAACGCTTGAGTAACTCTATATGATTCTGTATAAAATTCTTATCCTCCCATGTAGAATCTTCAGTGTGTAAGTTCTTCCACTTGATGAGATACTTTGAAATTGATCGTTTTCGTATCTGTCGAGTTATTGTTTCCGTGACTACTTCAGGTTCCAATATGATTTTTCCTTCCTCATCAAGTTCTGGAAATATTGTTTGAACTGGAAGTTTTTCACCTATAACCTTCTTTAAGCATGAAACATGGAAAACTGGATACACTCGTGAAGAAGCAGGAAGCTCCAATTTGTATGCCATAGTACCAATATTTTGCAACACCTTGTAAGGACCATAGTACTTTGGAGATAATTTATTATCCTTCTTAGCTTGCTTGAGGGACATTTTTTTGTATGGTTGTAGCCATAAAAATTCCCAATCTCCTACATTAAAACTTCTCTCGCTGCGATTTTGATCTGCTTGTTGTTTCATTAGATTTTGTGCCAAATTTAGGTTATCCTTTAAGAGTTAGAGAACTTGTTGTTGATGCTCGATCTGATCTTCCACTGATTGAACCTTAGAATTTTCTCTTAAAGATGATGTGATGGACGGTGGATGATATCCATAAAGTGCCATAAATGTGGTCATTTTTGTTGTAGTATGGAAGGAATTTTTATACCACCATTCAGCCTGAGGTAACCACTTGACCGATTGTGTTTGTCTATTAGATACAAAACAACAAAGATATCCTTCCAAACATATGTTCACTATCTCAGTTTGACCATCGGATTGAGGATGATAAGATGAGCTATGAGCTAGTTGAGTACCCAAACAAGAAAATAATTGCGTCCAAAAATTTCTAGTAAAAATGGGATCTCTATCGCTTACAATAATCTTTGGGTTTCCATGTAGCTTTTGAATTGTTTCCATAAATGCAGTAGCAACTGTACTTGATTTAAATGGATGAGATAATGCACAAAAATGTACATACTTGGTAAGTCTAACAACTACCACCATGATGAAAATATTTTCTTTGAACTTAGGTAAACTTGTGATAAAATCAATTGAATCTCCTCCCAACGTTCACTTGGAATGGATTGTTGGGTATGTGTTATATTCTTTCCACGATTAGTTACATGCACCCCATGTTTTTGTGCATGGGTTTTCACATGGTTTTGGACCCTATTTTTCGGTGGGTGGACCCACCCATGGTTTTGTGCATGGGTTTGCACATGATTTTGGGGCATGAGGGTTTTTGGCCCCTATTATTTTGTAGATCCGGTCAAGGGAACTACGGTTATGTTCTAATCTAGGGTTAAAGGATTGGGGTTTATGTATGCTTCAACATGTATATATATGTGTTGTAACACTAGAAGGAATATAATTAAAAATCAAGCTGGTAGCCTCGATTTGGGATCGAGGGGAAAATCTCTTTGTATATCTATTTTGTGTTTTATGCTCTCGCTATTGTTTATTTTATGTTTTTAAGATTATTTTGCAGATAATTTCTGTATAGGGTTAAAACCTACATGGATAAAGGCTGTAGAAGACCCAGGGTCTTAATTGTCTCAACTTTATTTTTCTATCAAACCAAACATTCCGCCACAAACTTTTGAATATCAGATTTAAGACCATCTCAAAAAGATTCTTTCTTCACCTTGTGGTAAGTTTTTAAAAATCCTGAGTGTCCTCCTAAAAGAGAAGTGTGAAATTCCAAAAGAATCTTTTGTTTTAGTTGGGAATTCTTACAAAGATATAAGCGATCTTTGTACCATAAGGAATAATTTTTCCAACTAAATGTATTATATGTACTAGGATCTTGCTGCAACTTTTGAATGAGTGTCCACACTTCTTCGTCCTTCTTCCATTCATCCCTCGCTTCAGTTATCCAATCTGGTTGGTTAATAGAAATGGAATAAAGCAATGCTTCCACCTCTTCATCCTTTCTTGAGAGAGCATCTGAAACAACATTTAGCTTCCCTTTTTTGTAGATGATTTCAAAGTCATAACCCAAAATCTTTGTGACCCATTTTTGCTACTCTTTTGAAGATAGTCTTTGTTCCAAAAAGTGTTTAAGACTATCAGAATCAGTTTCTACCTTGAAGTGTCTTCCCATTAGGTAAGGTCTCCTTTTCTTTAGTGCATGTAATATTGCCAACATTTCCTTCTCATAAATAGCTTTCTGTAAATACTTTCCTTTGATTGGAAGACTTTAAAAAGCAATGGGTCTTCCTTCTTGCATTAAAACAACACCAATTCCATTTCCTGAGGCATCACATTCCACAATAAAGGTTTTTGTGAAGTCTCGCATAGCTAAGACCAGTGCTAGGCACATTGCATCTTTAAGATGCTCAAAGGCCTTAGTTGGTTTAGGAGTCCGTGAAAATGCATCTTTCTTCAATAATGTTGTTAGAGGTGCTGTTATTCTCCCATAATTCTTAACAAACTTGCGATAATACCCTATTAACTCGAGAAATCCTTGCAACTGCTTTATGGTTGTGGGGACTTTCCATACCTTAATGGATTTAATTTTGTTAAGGTCTACCTTAACACCCTCATGAGATATAATATGAACCAGATATTCCACCTCTTGTACTCTAAAGAAACATTTGGGGGTTTTTGCATATAATTGTTTCTCCTCCAATAGTTTGAGCACCCTGTCAACATGTTGAACATGATCCTTCCAAGACCGGTTGTATATTAGTATAATACTAATTTTTTTTTTTCTAAGGAAGGGTTTGAAAATGGAATTCATCAACCCTTGAAATGTAGAAGGTGCATTGGTAAGGCCAAAAGGCATGACCGAAAATTCATAATGACCCTCATGAGTTCGAAATGCTGTTTGCAGAATATCTTCAGTCTTCATTCTAATTTGATGATATCCTGAACGAAGATCCAACTTGGAAAAATAAATTTCTCCATGTAATTCATCCAATAATTCATCAATGAAAGGAATAGGAAATTTATCTTTAATAGTGAGCTTATTGAGCTCCCTATAATCCGAACACATGCACCATGATCCATCCTTCTTGTGCACCAATACTACTAGAACATAGAAAGAACTTTGACTAGGTTGAATTATACCAACCTCTAGCATTTCTGTAATCATACATTCAATTTCACTCTTTTGGACATAAGGATATCTGTAAGGCCTGATTTTTGGAGGAACACTTCCTGGAATCAAATGAATAACATGATCATGATAAAAAATAGGTGGGAGTCCTTTTGGAGTTTCAAACACCTTGGAATGATTGTCCAAGGATTTTTGGAGATATGGAGAAATAGATGATTTTGATGTTGGAATTTCTAGTGAGCATAATTATGCAATTATGCCTCATTTTTATTCCTTCAGAAGCTTTGTCATGACATTAGAGCCTATTATCTTTCTCGGCTTCAACATCCTTTCCTTCTGAAAAAAATTTCAAGAAAAGTTCTTGAAAATTAAAAGCTACCGTCCCCAAATATTGTAACCATTGTACTCCTAGTACAACATCTGCACCTCCCATAGGAATGGAAAGCATTGGACTATTCAATACATATTCCCCCATGGTTAGCTTGATATTATGGAATTTTCTAGAGAAATTTATAGTTCGTCCACTTGTAACCATCACTTGACATTCTGGTGTTGGGTATAAGAAGTAATTCAATTCCTTGGCTACCTTACAATGAATAAAATTATGGGTACTACCTGAATCAATCAACACTATTACCTTTTTCTTCTTGTTATGTCCTTCTATATTGAGAGTTTGAGGAGTGGTAATTCCTGCCAATGCATTACACGATATGGTCAAACTCATTTCTTCTTTCTCTAGGGTTGGTTCCTCATGTATATCCTCTTATTTTGAAGTTTCTTCTTCATTTTCTTCCTCCTCTTCACAATCTATGTAAAATAATTTCTTCTTAGCACACTTATGACCTTTAGTGTATTTGCTATCACAACTATAGCAAAACCCTTTTTCTCTTTTTTCTTCTAATTGTTGTGGCATCAAACTTGTAGGTTGTGGAAGACTAGGAGTAGCAACACTTCCATATTTATATATGTGATTGGTAGGCTTCCTTGTCACCATAATTTTACATTCAATTTTTCTTTCCGACCTGAATTATTTCTCCAATGAATCAGGTTCCAAAAGTCGAACCTCATGTTGGATGCTATCCTTTAAAGTCCATATGAAGACATCAACCCTATGTCCCTCTAGAATATCAGCTACCCTTATATTCATTTTTTTGAAGTCCTCAATGTTATCCATCACTGAACCCTTTTGTTTGAGATTTATCAATTGGATAAAGAAAGTGTTTCTCTTTGTATCCTCATAATGTGCTATCATTTCCTCCATAAAAATTGACCAAGTGACAATTTTTTTACAAGAGAAAAGCCAACGATACCATACAAATGTATTTTGTTCTAAATATAAAGTTGCAATGTGTACCTTTTGTGTGTTTTGCACATTATTGAGATCAAAATATTGCTCCATATGTAGTATCCATGTGACGGGATTGTTGCCATCAAAATTCCCCATATCAATCTTTGGAATATGGCGGGTCTTCAATCCAACATTAGCGTTTATGAAATCACGATTAACATTTATTTTGTTCTCATCATGTGTTTCCTCTACTATCTTTCTGCCATTAGGAATCATTTCTTGTATCAAGCTTGTCAAACCTTCCTTCAAACCTTCCATGTCTGATTTTAGATCATTCTTCATGTATTCCATGTTGACTTTCATTTTTTCATCGATCTCAACTTCCATGTCATCCATCTTAGCTTCCATGTCAGCTTCCATGCCCTCCATCTTAGCTTCCATGCCTTTCTTCAAAACTTCCATTTCATTTTTTGTTGCTCTTTGCAAGAGTGAAATTTTGTGCACTTGCTCTTGTAATTTTCATATGTCATGTTGCACTTCTTCCTCTTCACGAGTCATAGTAGAGACTTCTGAAGGCTTAATGGGTGTTTAATTCTATTTAGGTGGAATTTTGGAATCACTTCAAACTGATTTTTCAAACAAGACTTATGCTATTTGAAAAAAAGTACACACCTTTTTCTTGATTTCGAGGAGCTTTATATTGAAATTGATGTATCCCTATAATTTCATATCTTCAATATCTGAAATTTGGTCTCGTAGTAGCCCTCTAAATCTTATTGCTAATGCCATAGTTTTGACCTGATTTGTATTCTTCAAGACAAAGTTATTCCCAATCTTCCACAATGACCTAATTATGGAATCGTTCAGTAGATCGAACTTGTATGACGTGCCACGTGTCAGTGTGTCCTCCTTTGGTTATGAAATTGATACACATGAAGCTATATTCCATGTAATTTCGACCACTTTTTATAGAATTCCAATCTAATGATGAGAGAGTGAGTTATCATGATTTTCCCACAGTCACCACTTTTAGATGAAATTTGGGAGCCTGCAAAAAACCTAACTTCCGTAGATCATATATCAAAAATTATTATGAATCAAGATCTGAAAAATTTTCACGAAGTTCCTCAGGATTTTGGCTTTGCGTGGTAGAAATTTTAGCTTTTGAACCTTCGTAAAAAAAAATTTATAGCGAAAATTCCACGATGACTTGTTTGGAGCAGCGAAACCCTGGAATCCAAAGCTCTGACCAAATGTTATGAAACCAGCTCCAAAAATAGAAGAAAAGAGAGATCAACGCCTTAGAAATAAGCCACTCCAAGGGGAAACCTCCTTTACATTACATAAATGAACAATTCTTGGATGATACTGTTAGGGTGCTATAATAATAGGATTCATAATTTTTGAATTGACTTTGATAGTCTTGTAAATATGTACATACCTTGCTTTTTGCAAGTTGTTTTCCCATATTTTGAAAAAAGAAAAATAATAAAAAATAAAAGAGGGTAAAAAATTCCTAAAAGAATAATCAAAGGACTGAGAAAAAGATAGACCCCAAAAGAAAAAGAGATGAAAATAAGACGTGCAAGTGAGCAAGTCAAAATGCCACTACTTTTACTTTTACTGCAAGAATAATGATTATGTGCAAATTGTCAATAAAATTCCATAATCCATGATTAGTTAAACAATTTAATCTTAACTTTTCATGCTTTTAATTTCATGTTTTAGATAGAGAATAAAGATATGTCAAATAGTATAAACTTGACAAATCAGTAGATTAAGTAGAAAATAAATGAGGAGCTCAATAGTTTAATCTGAGCCCTCGAAGGAAATAAGGTTAAACTTATATAGTTTTTATGCTTTGAAAAGAAAATTGATTTAGGGTTGCAATTCTAAATGCACCCATGAAAATGAAGTAAAAAATGTTAGAAATAAAGATGGTTAGTTAGAAAGAAGTTGTGCAAGCATGTAATAAAGCATCATTGGGAAAAAATCACTAATTTCCCCTCCCCTACAATTATTTAGTATTCTAAACTATCAGTTAAAAAGGCTCAGAGCATTTCTATGACTTCTGTTGGGACCAGAACCAAGGCTCGACGACTGATTGGTTAAAAATATTGAATTCCTACATAAATCCCACATTCATTAGCATTTATCCTTCATTCATAATCATAATTCCTTTTTCCTAAGTAAAAACCCATTTTACTTAGTAAAAGTGAAACCCTAAATAACTGATTTCATTCCCTTTCAAAAAACATTCAAAAAACCATAAAATGCAATTATCCTAAGTTAAAGTGTGAAAAAATACATCAAAGACAAGATATGCTTATTTTCACTTTACTTAGAGTTAAACATGTGTTTTTATTCATTATATAAAATCCCGCCCCTATCCCATTGGTTTAACATATCTATGAGAACTTATCTCGCCCCCTATAGTTTAAAACAACTGCCAAAGGTTGAAAAAATATATAATATTAAACCCACACCCACATGTATAATTTAAACATTATCAAATGTTTAAATTAACAAATAAAACTTACCCACTGCATCATATTAAACCTAAGGTTTTAACCTTTGTTTAAAATGATTATTTCTAAAATTTAAACCTCCCTGTCGTGATAATATATCCCGGCTCCACTACCAAACACCGATGCAACTTCCCCAATCAATCTGGGCCATTCGCAATCAAACCCCAAGATCCAACAATTGAAATCCCATATTGCAAATAAAGTCGC
Organism: Pinus albicaulis; assembly: GCA_034641835.2. Lineage (NCBI taxonomy): Eukaryota > Viridiplantae > Streptophyta > Pinopsida > Pinales > Pinaceae > Pinus > Pinus albicaulis. The sequence goes on along the minus strand of CM076579.1, from coordinate 1,318,045,549 downwards.
GCGATGATAACACTTTCATTTCCACGTGAAATAGGTGGTTTTCGAATCCTCTCCCTCCTCCACGTGGCTCATTCCCACGTGGCTCATTCCTAATGGATCGCATTCGATCCATTCCAAACTGCTTACCACCTCAAATGTGCGTGATAACCACTCATAGTTTCTATTCTTCGAAGCCCCAAAACCACCCATCCTATGATTTGACCACCATTCAATGATTAACCTACTTTAAACCAAAAATACTATAAAAACTTCACAACGTGCACAGTTAAGCCCTTTCTACATTATCTGTCCATTTTTAAACATCTCTGACTGAAAATCAGGTGTTGTACTCCATTTTTTTTCACCCAAAGAACCATAAATCCATTTCAACTATTGCTGAGACCACTTCAAGCTCCTAGTTTACTTCAAGATACTTCAACAACCATCATAAAGCCTCTCTGACACCTTAGAAACCTTTTCAAGACGAAATACCTGCAAAAAGAGGTATTCTTCGAAGAAAATAACCTTCCCTTCATTTGAAAGAACCAAATTTCTGCTAATTAGAACCTCGTGAAGCCTATTTTTCCCACATAAAGACCTGTATTTACCCCCAAAAGAACAGATTTGATGCAAAACCCTGATAAATTCAAAGTTTCCTGAAGACTATAACTTGTTTGAAGCAAAACTAAAGAAATTTAAGTATTGCAGACCTTTAGAAACCCTTTGAATGAAGAAAACCCTTTTATAAATTCTCAAAACCCCTTTTTGTGCATAAATTAGAAGGCTTTAGGGCTGTTTTATCAAAGAAGTATGCAGTAAAACCTATGTGAAAGGTTACATAGTGTTCCAAAAACCCTAAATTTTAATAGTTCTTTTTGCAAAATTGAGAGCCAATAACAACAAAAATGAAAACCTGCTGCAGTTCAAACCATTTTTCGTAGTCTTTTCCCATCATCAAAGCCATTATCCCTCCATGCAAACCTCTGTTTTATTAACAATTATTTTGTTTTTCAGGTCATTAGTAAAATGAGAATTTGGATAAAACAATCTAAATACCAGTTAAAGATATGTTTTACTCCAAGAGTTCACGAAGAAATGAATTTTAAATGATATTCCTTTACAAAAGATTCCAGGCAGCAGAACATAAAGAATTCATTTATGCAGAGAAAGATAAATTTTCATAGTGAATGGTAAAAGTGAAATAAGAATTCACAATGGCTGTGAAAACATAATAGTCAAAGAGCACCAGAGTTAAAGTGCATCAGATGAAAGTCACAGTAAAGGTCAAAACAAAGTTACAGAGCAGTCAAGGAAAAACAGTAAAAGTAAATACAGAGGTAGTAAATGGTAAATAGAGATGAAAAAAATTTCACCAGCAACGATGAAGTTTATCCAAAGTTAAAGTAAAAACAATTAAAAGAACAATAAGGTTAAAAGATGAAAACAAAGCAAGAAGGGACATTTTTGCAGAAATTTCCTGTTTAAGTCATTGTTTTTCAGAAATTATTATGACCAATAAAAGATGAATTTTGGCAAACTGGAGGAGGTTTATGTTCCTAAGATGTTAGCCTAGAAAAACCTATCTCACATTATGCGCAAGTATTACAGAATGAGAGATACATGCACATCTTTATAGGCTATTTTTCAGATTGTGCAAAATTCTAGTTTACACATCTTTTTGCAGAGCCTATTGTGAACAATTGGAATTGAATTTTGGGAAATGGAGAGAGGTTTATCTTAGTAAAATATTTATCTACAAAAACCTCTTCCACTGTTTACATATCTATTTTGGATTGAGATATAAAAAGGTATCATTGGGCCCCAAGTTTGCAGAATTTCTGGAGCAGAATGCACAAAGAAAGGAGATAGTTAGTGACTGGGATGCCTCATCATCAACTAAGAGTTGAGATAAAATTTTAATTCTATTATTTGTCACCATAAATCCATAAATATAGTGTAAAATAGACTCATTAGGTTTGAGTGTCCTTTTATTAAGTTCTATTTATGTAAAACAATTTGAGATATTTGTAAACCAATCTTGATATTGTTTCAAGATATTTTAGTGTAGAATTTGTATAAATACTTCACTCTTTGAAGTATTAGTGTGGAATAAATTGATGAAGATTTATGTAGTAATTTTTTATTCGACTTGAATGCTTTTGTGTTTCAAATCTGTTAGAAAATTATATATTACAGAGCAATGCAACACATAAAATATACAGAAAATACAAGCACACAAAACACATAAAACCAGAGAGACACAGATATACTGGTTCACCCAGTTTGGGCTATGTCCACCCCGAACAACTAGTCCTCCCTTTCTATTATCCAGCAAAATGAAGAGACAAAACCTACAGCAGATCCGCTTTAATATCCTCTGTTCTCTCTCACAGTCTCCCTATCTGTTTCTCACTCCGAGAATACACATATAATACACAGTCGCAATAAAATACCCTCATAAAATCGAGGGGTTGCATTCTAGGGCAAAAAACCCTAAAATAAACATAACTTCTACCGTCAGATCATTTTCCTAATGAACGACCCAGATTGACTAGAAATTACTATACTTTTACAAGGAAATTCTACATATGTTTTTAGCTTCGAGGGCACTACCCCCGAAACCCCCCGCCAGGGGGGGGGCTCCATAAAGTTGCTGTCGCCCCCCCTGGACCCCTCACGGCAGCGATTAATTTATGGGCGTACAGGGGTCCAATGCTGTGATACAAAGTAAACAAGATAATCAGGCTCCACACCCAACAATCTCCCACTTGGAGACTGATTGTAGCAACTCCACCGCTGCTTCATTTGCTGGACAATGACTCCTCTTTGGACCTGGCTGTTTCTCATCTTCATCGTCATCCTTGAAGACCAATTGAAACTGAGCACATTCTTAGTTTCTCCCTGGTTACAACTTTTGTTAGCATATCTGCAGGATTCCGGCTAGTGTGTATCTTTTCCAGCTTCAACTCTCCATCTTCCAATACTGACCGTATGAAATGGTACTTGAGATGTATGTGTTTAGTCCTGGAATGAAATGCTGAGTTCTTTACAAGATGAATGGCACTTTGGCTATCATTGTATAACGTGCCCATATCATGCTTCTTACCCAATTCACCCATAAACCTTTGTAACCAAATCATTTCTTTACTAGCCTCTGTAGCAGCAACATACTCTTCTTCTGTTGTTGAAATTGCAACAACACTTTGGATTTTTGAAACCCAACTGACAGTTGTTCCACCTACAGTAAATACATATCCTGTAGTGCTCCTCCTGTTATCTCTGTCACCTGCCATATCTGCATCAACATATCCCTGTAGAGAAATGTTTGAACCACCAAAGCACAATGCTTGATTTGTGGTACCTCTCAAATATCTGAGAATCCATTTTACTGCCATCCAATGTTCTTTTCCTGGATTGTTCATGTACCTGCTTACAACTCCCACTGCATGTGCAATATCAGGCCTTGTGTAGACCATTGCATACATTAAGCTTCCAACTGCAGATGCATATGGAACTTTAGACATATAATCCATGTCTTCTTGGGTCTTTGGGCATATCTCCTTACTAAGTTTGAAATGGCTAGCAAAAGGTGTACTAACTGGTTTTGCATTGTGCATATTAAATCTTTTCAACACCTTTTGTATGTACTCATTCTGAGATAGTGTTAATTTTCGATTTTTCCTATCTCTGGTTATTCTCATACCAAGGATCTGTTTTGCAGCTCCCAAATCCTTCATTGCAAATGAATTTTCCAATTTTTGTTTGAGCACATTTATTTCCTGCATGTTAGACCCTGCAACAAGCATGCCATCTACATACAATAACAATATAATATAGCTGCCATCATTTTGCCTTTTTAGATAAACACAATGATCAGAGTGACATCTAGTATAACCTTGTTCAGACATAAACTTGTCAAATTTTAGATACCACTGCCTTGGAGCCTGTTTTAACCCATACAAGCTCTTCTTTAACCTGCACACCAAATTTTCTTTCCCTTTGACCTCATATCCTTCTGGTTGCTGCATGTATATCTCTTCCTCCAAATCTCCATGGAGAAATGTTGTCTTTACATCTAACTGTTCAAGATGTAAATCTTCCGCTGCTACAAGACTTAAGATAGTTATGATTGAAGTCATCTTAACAACAGGAGAAAATATTTCATCAAAATCAATACCTTTCTTCTATGCAAACCCCTTCACCACAAGTCTAGCTTTGTGCCTATGTTTTCCTCCATCTTCTTCCTTCAGCCTGTAAACCCATTTATTCTGCAATGTAGTTTTACCTGCAGGCAACCTGACTAAGTCCCAAGTCTGGTTATGCATTAAAGAGTCCATCTCTTCTTCCATGGCTAGCTCCCACTTCTTCCTGCTTTCAACCTGCATTGCTTCTTCATAACATTCAGGTTCACCAGAATCAGTTAGCAATAAATAATATAATGAAGGAGAGTATCGTTCAGGGGGTCTACTTATCCTGGTAGATCTTCTAACACCACTTTCAGGTGTTTGAGGTGCCTGTTGCTGTTGTTGTGGTTGTTGATTATTATTATTTTCAGGCACCTTTACTTTTTCAGTTATCTCATCAAGAACTTTGTATTCCTTGCTTTCTTTTTCCTGTTTCTTTTCCTGCAACTGATTCTTATACAAGACCTTTTCATTGAATATTACATCTCTGCTCCTAATGATTTTGTGATTTTCATAATCATATAAGCGATAACAAAAATCATTAACACCATATCCAATAAAGGTACATTTCTTTGATTTTTCCTCAAGCTTCGTTCTATTTTCTTTATTAATATGGACAAAGGCCTCACAACCAAAAGGCTTTAAAAAAGAGTAGTTTACCTTTTTACTTGTCCATGCTTCCTCTGGAATACCACCATCCAAGGAACTTGAAGGCCCTCTGTTTATTAGATAAACAACAGTATCTACAACATCTGCCCAAAATTGTAAAGGCAATCCTGCATGCAATCTCATACACCTTGCACGCTCCATGATTGTTCTGTTCATCCTTTCTGACACACCATTTTCTTGTGGTGTTCTTGGAACTGTCTTCTCTCTACGAATTCCATGCTCTGAACAGTACCTATCAAACTCTTTGCTGCAATATTCACCTCCATTGTCTGATATGAGACACTTCAACTTCTTTCCTGTCTCAATCTCAACCAAAGCTTTCCATTTCTTGAAAGTATCAAATACATCAGATTTATTCTGAATACAATAAATCCATGTTTTTTCTAGTTGCATCATTAATAAAAGTAACATAATAATGAGAGCCACCGAGAGATGATACCTGAGCAGGTCCCCATACATCTGTATGCACAAGCTCTAATTTTTCACTCTTCTTTTCTTTCCCAACTCTGAGAAATCTGACTCTCTTATGTTTTCCATAAATGCAATTCTCACAGAAATCCAAATCAACATTCTTCAAACCCGGCAACAAATTTCTTGAGTGAAGAATCTTCATCCCCTTCTCACTCATGTGTCCGAGCCTATGATGCCATAATGCTACATCTGCTCCTTTGGAAGTTAAAGCATTAACAGAGTTAGAAATACCATTGCATAAATAAAATGTACCAACCTTTTCACCTTTTGCTATTACCAGGGCTCCTTTGGTGACCTTCCAAGTTTTATCTGTGAAAGTTGTCACACAACCTTCACCGCCTAACTGCCCTATTGAAATCATATTTTTCTTTAGATTTGGAACATGCCTTACCTCCTTTAATAGCCATTGGTTTCCATTCTGTTGTTTTACAAGAACCTTACCCATTCCAACAATTTTACAGGGTTTATCATCACCCAAACGAACTTGTCCAAAATCTCCTTGAACATAGTCATGAAAATATTTCTTATCGGGTGTGGCATGGAATGAAGCCCCTGAATCTACAACCCAAGAATCAATAACATTTTCGAAAGAAAGAATCAAAGCATCTTGTAACACATCACCTGTCACATTTTCTTCATGATTGTTTTCTTGCTGTGTGTCTCCTTCTTTTCCCTTCCGAGATCTACAGTCTTTCTTTAGGTGTCCTTTCTTTCCGCATTTCTAGCACACTATCCCCGATCTGGACTTGGATCTGCCTTTTCTTGATTTACTACGATATCCTGAGCTCTTTCCTCTTTCCATTCTCCTTCCCCTAGACTCTGCACTCAAAGCATTACCCGATGTCTCACCGGAGCTTTTCCGTCGCATTTCCTCGCTAAGGATAGCACCGACAACATCATCAAACTTTAAAGTACTAGATCGAGAGACAGAGTTACTAATGGCCATTACTAAACCATTCCAACTCTCTGGCAATGAGCACAAGAATAACAGAGCTCTAACTTCATCATCAAAGTTTACCCCTACAGAACTTAACTGACTGGTAACTGTATTGAAATCATTTAAATGGTCTGCAACAGATCCACCTTCTGACATCTTCATATTAAATAGTCGTTTCATAAGAAATACCTTGTTTGAGGCTGAGGGCTTTTCATACAGTTTCGCCAACGTCTGCATCAAACCCTTTGTTGTTGTTTCCTTCGAAATATTGAAGGCAGCCCCGTAGCCGCCAGAACCTGGCAAATCTTGTTAAGTGCCTTTCTATCGAGAATGTTCCATTTAAGAGTACGTCATAGCAGCAAACTATTAAGTTTTTCACTCAATGGTGAGTTAAGTCTTTCTACGTCTGAGATAATCTTCCATCTGCATCTTCCACAGCGGGAAGTTTTGGCCGTTAAATTTCTCGACCCTAAACTTACCATCTTCTGTCATTGCTCCCACTCGAACCAGGAATCCTCCTTTCCTACGAGTTTATCAGCAAAATATACCTTCGGCTCTGATACCAGTTGCTAGAAAATTATATATTACAGAGCAATGCAACACATAAAATATACGTAAAATACAAGCACACAAAACACATAAAACCAGAGAGACACAGATATACGTGGTTCACCCAGTTTGGGCTACGTCCACCCCGAACAACCAGTCCTTCCTTTCTATTATCCAGCAAAATTAAGAGACAAAACCTACAGCAGATCTACTGTAATATCCTCTATTCTCTTTCACAGTCTCCCTATCTATTTCTCGCTCCGAGAATACACATATAATACACAGCTGCAATACAATACCCTCATAAAAGTGAGGGGTTGAATTCTAGGACAAAAAACCCTAAACTAAACATAACTTCTACCGTCAGATCATTTGCCTAATGAACGACCCAGATTGACCAGAAATTACTATACTTTTACAAGGAAATTTTACATCTGTTTTTAGCTTCGAGGGCGCTGCCCCCGAAACCCCCCACCAGGGGGAGGCTCCATAAAGTCGCTGCCGCCCCCCCCCTAGACCCCCCACGGCAGCGATTAATTTATAGGGGTCCAATGCTGTGATATAAAGTAAACAAGATAATCAGGCTCCACACCCAACAAAATCTTGAGTAGCAGACTAGATCAGACCAATTAGCATCATATTTCAGGATTCATGTGATGAGCTATTGAAGTGAAGTATTTCCTTCTTGTCGTTGTTTATCTTTCTTTGTTACATGCATCCATTATGTGTTCCAAATTTGAATGAATAAATATGAGTATTACTTCAGGATTTGTGAAAAGCACCCTGTCTTTACCGTTTGTCATTTTTATGTTTTCTTTTGATTTCCAAAGTAGGGAACCCTTAATTTCTCCCTCTTTCATTTGACCTCTGCCTACTACTTCCCTTTTTTGGATCAAAGAACCCTTCATTGCTTTTTATCCCGATCATATCACCTCACAAAAATAATTTCCAAGATCTCCAAAGGGTTATCTATCTTGCCCTGAAAACATTTGACCTTTTGGCCTTGATCCTAGTTTTGTCTGCTTGATTTTTTGACTCCTTAGCCCAATGGACAAACAAATTTCCCACTATCCATCTCATTAAGTGATTTTTGCCGCCAAACCATTAAAAAAAAACCAATTTTCATAATCATAACTAGCCTAATATCTTATAATCAAAACAAAGTTAAAATTTATAGAGAGAGCCCTCTCTGAACCCTAGGAAGGTTAGATCCTAGAGTTTAAAAGTTGGTCTGTGGTTACCTCGGACTATTTCTTTCTTTAACCTTGAGAACATACTGAGTGATAACATATTGGTGACTCCACTGGTAGAAGGATCTAGCTTGGTTGTATAGATACAATGGCCCTTATTTATGACTGGTTTACAAAATGACCCAAGAATAAAATGCAGGTATGCTCCCATGAGAAGAGATCACATACCTGGATTTCCACACAAATTGCCGAAGGTAAATTGGGATAAAAATATTCCTATGTTTCAAGATGAGAATATTGATGATCCTTTGTTACATCTCATTAAATTTCATATACACTCATGGAAATTGAAGGTTGATTGGCATGAGGATTTCCTCATGAAGCTATTCATGGAAACCTTAGAAGGACTAGCAAGGGAGTGGTATGAAGCTCTCAAACCTGCTAGTTTATTTTCCTTAAAGGATTTTCACAAGGTATTTTATGAGCATTACAAAGAATATTTTCCATCTTTATCATTAGCTAAAAATTTTTGTGATCAAGCTAAAGATCTCATACATTACCTTAAAAATATTGATGAAGATTTAGGAAATTGGCATCGTGAAGATTTATTAGTAGCAGTCCATAACTTTCATTCTCAAGTTAAGTGTCATGATAATCAAAGATGAAATAGATTAGGAGATGAATCAAGATCCAAAAAGCCCATCTGTAGTAAAAAATGATGTTTCATATAATGAAGTTAAAGAAAATATTCAACCTCATGATCAATTTTTACATAAGAGAAAAAAAATTGTTATTCAAATCCAAGAATTGAAATATTCCCACCCCCCCTCATCGAAGAAGAAATCAATTTGCTTCTAAACATGCAACCATCCTCAAAATATTTACATAATGAAAAAAATATTTCTACTTATTCTAATGTTGATGTATGTACTAAAGTTTTTATCCATGAAGAAAGAGAAGAACAGGTTGATGCTCATGTTGTTCTACCTTCCCAAAAAATCCCATTTCCTGATAATACTCTTATTGAGCAAAATTATGACCTTCTAATAGAATGCAACCAATCTAATCAAGATATATTAGGATTGCTGGAAAAGCAATCCGATGATCTAATGTGTATGATTGATGACATTCCTTCTTTTGAAGATTTTCCTAAGTATGATCAATATGATGATAATTATGTTCTCCAAATTCAAGCTAACTTCATAGAGCAATCACTAGCTAGTTTTTGGGATGAGGAAGTTCAGTTTCAACAGCTCAAATACAATGATAAGAAAATACACATCAAATATGGGAGTGAAGAAGAAAGTTTAGAAATTTTGAAAGAAATTTCTATACCATTATGCTCTAAAGAATTTCTGTTTTTAAAGGATGAACAACCCCTAGAAACACATGAAGCTCCATTAAAAACCATATATAAATTGCAACAATCTTTCAAATTTTTTCATGATCAAATAGCTGATGTGATGAATGATAAATGCAACCAAAATATTTCTCCATTAACTAACTATGAGTTTCAGAATCAATATGATAAAAGTTTCCTCAAACATACATTTCCATCGGTAGAAATATCATCACAAAGCTTATCTGAAAATCTGAAATTATCTTAGAACAATCATAGGTTGATTTTGCAAGGAAATAAAGTTAAAAATGAAAATTTAGTCTCATGGCATGGAGGCCATTCAGAACATATGTACAATTGTTTAGATCAGTTAAACATCAGTGTATATATCTTGGAAGATCCTTTTGAAAAGTTTCTAGAGTCATCAAAGCAAATCAAGTACTTCCTTATCATCTTATTTGTTGACAAGTTTCTAATAGGTTGTAGAATTACAGTTTTGACAATAAACAAGCACATGCAACAAAATCTATCAAAGTATATGATTCTTGAATGGTTGCATTGGCTATTTCATTTTACCTAATCAACAGTTGGATAGCTGATTAGAGTAAGTAGGTAGGATTTCAACTTATTTCAGTTTTTAGTTTTTAGCTAGTTTGAAATAATTCATTAAGATTTGAAAGCCAAGGAAAAGGCCTTAAAATATTGATGATGTAGTAGTTTGGTTTGAAATTTGCACCAATTTTTAGTCTCAGATCAGATTTCAGTTTGCAGAAAAAGGTGTAAACTCAGTTCAAGAGTTTTCAGTCATAGCATATGCATGTTGGGATTGGCTCGATGTATTAGGCTACTAGTCGACGATGTTCTTGACATCTCACAAGGAGATGCCATCCCCATGTGGAGCCACTGTTAGGGTCCTATAATAATAGGATTCATAATTTTTGAATTGACTTTGATAGTCTTGTAAATATGTACATACCTTGCTTTTTGCAAGTTGTTTTCCCATATTTTGAAAAAAGAAAAATAATAAAAACTAAAAGAGGGTAAAAAAGTCCTAAAAGAATAATCAAAGGACTGAGAAAAAGATAGACCCCAAAAGAAAAAGAGATGAAAATAAGACCTGAAAGTTAGCAAGTCAAAATGCCACTACTTTTAATTTTACTGCAGGAATAATGATTATGTGCAAATTGTCAATAAAATTCCATAATCCATGATTAGTTAAACAGTTTAATCTTAACTTTTCATGCTTTGAATTTCATGTTTTAGATAGAGAATAAAGATATGTCAAACAGTATAAACTTGAAAAATCAGTAGATTAAGTAGAAATAAATGAGGAGCTCAATAGTTTAATCTGAGCCCTCAGAGGAAATAAGGTTAAACTTAGATAGTTTTTATGCTTTGAAAAGAAAATTGATTTAGGGTTGCAAGTCTAAATGCACCCATGAAAATGAAGTAGAAAATGTTAGAAATAAAGATGGGTAGGTAGAAAGCAGTTGTGCAAGCATGTAATAAAGCATCATCTGGAAAAAATCACTAATTTCCCCTCCCCTACAATTATTTAGTATTATAAACTATTAGTTAAAAAGGCTCAGAGCATTTCTCTGACTTCTGTTGGGACCGGACCCAAGGCTCGATGACTGATTGGTTAAAAATATTGAATTCCTACATAAAGTCCACATTCATTAGAATTTATCCTTCATTCATAATCATAATCCATTTTTCCTAAGTAAAAACCCATTTTACTTAGTAGAAGTGAAACCCTAAATAACTAATTTCATTCCCTTTCAAAAAACATTCAATAAACTATAAAATGCATTTATCTTAAGTTAAAGTGTGGAAAAAAACATCAAAGACAAGCTATGCTTATTTTCACTTTACTTAGAGTTAAACATGTGTTTTTATTCATTATAGACATTATCCCTTTCATATTAACTTCTAATTTATTTATTAAATCCCTAATTACACATTCCCATATAGTATTAAATCCATTTTATTTTAAATAACCCACAAACCCTTTATTTTACGTTTTAACCAATGTTATAATATTCCATGTGCGAAATATAAATCTCGCCCCTATCCCATTGGTTTAACATATCTATGAGAACTTATCCCGCCCCCTATATTTTAAAACAACTGTCAAAGGTTGAAAAACTATATAATATTATACCCTCACCCATATGTATAATTTAAACATTGTAAAATGTTTAAATTAACACATAAAACTTACCCGCCACATCATGTTACACCTAAGGTTTTAACCTTTGTTTAAAACGATTATTTATAAAGTTTAAACCTCTCCGCTGCATTAATATATCCCGACCCCACTACCAAACATCGATGCAACTTCCCCAATCAATCTGGGCTGTTCGCAATCGAACCCCAAGATCCAATGGTTGAAATCCCATATCGCAAATAAAGTTGCGCGATGATAACACTTTCATTTCCACACAAAATAGGTGGTTTTCGAATCCTCTCCCTCCTCCACGTGGCTCATTCCAACTGGATCACATTCAATCCATTCCAAACCGCTTACCACCTCAGATGCGCATGATAACCAGTCGTGGTTTCTATTCTTAGAAGCCCCAAAACAACCCATCCTATGATTTGACTACAATTCAATGCTTAACCTGCTTTAAACCAAAAACACCATAAAAACTTCACAATGTGCACATTTAGGCCCTTTTTGCATTATCTATCCATTTTTAAACCATCTTTGACTAAAAATCAAGCGTTGTACTCCATTTTTTTTCACCCAAAGAACTAGAAATCCATTTCAACTGTTGCTGGGACCACTTCAAGCTCCCAGTTTACTTCAAGAGACTTCAACAACCATAAAAAAGCCTCTTTGATGCCTCAGTAACCTTTTCAAGACCAAATACTTGCAAAAAGAGGCATTCTTCGAAGAAAATAACCTTCCCTTTATTTGAAAGAACCAAATTTCTGCCAATTCAAACCTCACGAAGCCTATTTTTCCCACAGAAAGACCTGTATTTACCCCTAAAAGAACAGATTTGATGCGAAACCCTGATAAATTCGAAGTTTCCTGAAGATTGTAACTTGTTTTAAGCAAAATTGAAGAAATTTAAGTATTGCAGACCTTTAGAAACCATTTTAATGAAAAAAACCCTTTTATAAATTCTCAATACCCCTTTTTGTGCATAAATTAGAAGGCTTTAGGGCTAATTTATCAAATAAGTATGCAATAAAACCTATGCGAAAGGTTACACAGTGTTCCAAAAACCCTGAATTTTAATAGTTTTTTTTTCAAAATTGAGAGCGAATAACAACAAAAATGAAAACCTGCTGTAGTTCAACCATTTTTCATAGTATTTTCCCATCATCAAAGCCATTATCCCTCCATGCAGACCTTTGTTTTATTAACAATTATTCCTACATGTAGACCTCTGTTTTATTAACAATTATTTTGTTTTGCAGGTCATTAGTAAAAGGATAATTTGGATAAAACAATCTAAATACTAGTTAAATATTTGTTTTACTCCAAGAGTTCACGAAGAAATGGATTTTAAATGATATTCCTTAACAAAAGATTCCAGGCAGCAGAACAGAAAGAAATAATTTATGTAGAGAGAGATAAATTTTTACAGTGAATGGTAAAAGTGAAATAAGAATTCACAATGACAATGAAAATATAATAGTCAAAGAGCATCAGAGTTAAAGTGTATCAGATGAAAGTCACAATAAAGGTCAAAACAAAGTTACAGAGCAGTCAAGGCAAAACAATAAAAGTAAATACAGAGGTAGTAAATGGTAAATAGAGATGAAAACACTTTACCAACAACAATGAAGTTTATCCAAAGTGAAAGTAAAAACTGTTAAAAGAACAGTAAGGTTAAAAGATGAAAACAAAGCAAGAAGGGACATTTTTGCAGAAATTTCCTGTTTAAGTCATTGTTTTGCAGAAACTATTGTGACCAATCCAAGATGAATTTTGGAAAACTGGAAGAGGTTAAATTCCTAAGATGAAACCTACAAAACCTATCTCACTTTATGCACAACTATTACAAAATGAGAGATACATGCACATCTTTATAGGCTATTTTTCAGATTATGCAAAATTCTGGTTTACAAATCTTTTTACAGAGCTTATTATTAAAATTTGGAATTGAATTTTGGGAAACGGAGAGAGGTTTATTTTAGTAACATATTTATCTACAAAAACCTCTTCCACCTTTTACATATCTATTTTGGATTGAGATATATGAAGGTATCATTGGACCCCAAGTTTGCAGAATTTCTGGAGCAGAATGCACAAAGAAAGGAGACAGTTAGTGACTTGGTTGTGTTGAAGTTTGCAACAAGAAATAGCGAAGGAGGAATCCTGAAACATCATCCTTGATCCTAGTTGGAAAATAATAACCTAAACTAGGTGGGGCCCACACAGGCTATTTTTAGGTGTATGTCTATTTTTAGACACGGTGAGCATATTCTATATGTAGCAGGAGGCTATTTGTAGATAGTTGGTCAAAAGTGAAAAATAGATGATATTCTATTTTTAGAATATTGGGCGAAGTCTATTTATAGATCGTCGAACTAAAAATATATGCATATCGATTATTATTAGCCCTTAATAATAATTAGACTCTAAATAGCAACTTATTCTCTTGGAGCACTTAATTTCAATATACATATTTGTCAAATCAGTGGGCTGGAGGAATTACACAATTCCTAAGGGTTTACTAGAGTTCATGCATATAGGAATTAGTTATAACTAAAGTGGCAAAGTTATGACAAAGTTGGAAGAGTAGTTCATGGAGTTGTATTCAGTTTAACTCAATTTGACTCACTTGAGCTAGTTGTATCTAATCTAACTTAATGATACACTAGTGAGAGTGGAGTGAATTAATTAGTTAATTAATTCACAAATAATAACTCATTAATCAACTGAACAATACAACAATTAACTACAGTGCATGTCATATCTAGTGGAGACCCAGTGCAGAGATAAGTGAAAGGGTGAGATAGACTATCTATTGTGACCATAGTGATTGCATGGATTGCATTTACATATACATTGGAGATGCCAATGAAGAAAACGCAGTCAAGGAAAGTGGGATTGCATCGAATTGGTATTTGTAATCATCTTGGATTGCGCAGTGGAAGCAGGCTAGCAGGAAGGTAGAGATTGGTGCATGGATTTGCAGATTTCTTCTATGTTAGTGTCTGACGATTGATTATACTGAGAGCTTGATGTACTAAGCTTTGTATGAGGATTGTTATATGATCTCCATGATACATAATATATGATAGTTGGGGTTTTTATCTTCAGGATTTCCCATTAAACAACTGTGTTATGTGTGTTTTTATTGCTTCACGTGTTTTGCAATTATTTATTAAATTTCCGCAAGAATTATAGTGGAAGGATTCTTTATTTAGCAAGAAGATAAATATTGTTAGATCAGAAGAGTCCAGACATATGCATGCTTAATGTATATAATTTCTACATGATGCCTCATTATCAACTAAGAGTTGAGATCAAATCCGAATTCTATTCTTTGTCATCATAAATCCATAAGTATAGTTCCAAATAGATTCATTAGTTTTGAGTGTCCTTTTATTAAGTTCTATTTATGTAAAATAGTTTGAGATATTTGTAAACCAATCTTGATATTGTTTCAAGATATTTTAATTTAGAATTTGTATAAATACTTCACTCTTTGAAGTATTAGTGTGGAATAAATTGTTGAAGATTTATATAGTCATTTTTTATTGGACTTGAAGGCTTTAGTGTTTCAAATCTCGAGTAGTAGATTGGATCAGACCAATTAGCATCATATTTCAGGATTCATGTGATGAGATATTGAAGTGAAGTATTTCTTTATTGTCATTGTTTATATTTCTTTGTTACATGCATCCATTATGTGTTCCAAATTTGAATGAATAAACAGGAGAATTACTTCAGGATTTGTTAAAAGCACCCTGTCTTTATTGTTTGTCATTTTTATGTTTTATTCTGATTTCTAGAGTAGGGGACCCTTAATTTCTCCCTCTTTCGTTTGAATTCTGCCTACTACTTCCATTTTCTGGATCAAAGAACCCTTCATTTCTTTTTATCCCGATAATATCACCTCACAAAAAAAATTTCCAAGATCTCCAAAGGGTTATCTATCTTGCCTAAAAACATTTGACCTTTTGGCCTTGATCCTAGTTTTGTCTGCTTGATTTTTTGACTCCTTAGCCCAATGGACAAACATATTTCCCACTATCCATCTCATTAAGTGATTTTTTCCACCAAACCATACAAAAAAAAACCAATTTGCATAATCATAACTAGCCTAATATCTTATAATCAAAACAAAGTTAAAATTTATAGAGAGAGCCCTCTCTGAACCCTAGGAAGGCTAGATCCTAGAGTTTAAAAGTTGGTCTGTTGTTACCTCAGACTATTTCTTTCTTTAACCTTGAAAAATTACTGAGTGATAACAGATACAAATGACAAAACCTCCTTCTTTATATACTAGTCCATGGGGTCGCAATATAATCCTAGCCAACCTAACAATAATAATGCAAGGGCACGATAATAACAATATTGGGGTTACAGGGGTGAAACAATAACAATAAAGGGGCTACACTCACAACAACAAGGGACTACACTAGTAATATAGGGACCTAAAAGTTAAATTTTGTTAATTTATGATATTATAGTACTGTAAATTAAATGTTGAATGGATTCATGTGAATAATATTGTGTTATAGTAGTGTTATGTAACCAAGAACTTAGTTATCTTTTAAAAATGGTACAATACTGGTTTACTTAGTGTTATCACAAAAATGCACTCGATTGGCTGCTAATCAAACAAATCTATGTAACGGTTTCAAGCCAGCTTGTGACTGAAGCTTACCCTCTTCAGTCTGAGAGGGCTCTCTCAAAGGGGTTAATGATATTTGATAAAGATGAAACTAGATGACTAACTCTACTTGGAAAATAACTTGACTGTGATGTGTGTAGGTTGAAAAGAGTATAGGTTTGCAATCATTGGGCTTATG
Organism: Pinus albicaulis; assembly: GCA_034641835.2. Taxonomy (NCBI): domain Eukaryota; kingdom Viridiplantae; phylum Streptophyta; class Pinopsida; order Pinales; family Pinaceae; genus Pinus; species Pinus albicaulis. The sequence goes on along the minus strand of CM076579.1, from coordinate 1,318,029,229 downwards.
GAGTCAACAAATTAGTATGTTCAGCGGCAAAATATATTGACATGGAAGCTGAGGTAGGTAAGAGTTTTTAGCAGAGGTAAATCACACATGGAACATGAAATAACACAACCATTTCATCAATTAAGGAAGTTAGAACATACAACTATGAATTTTGAGAATTAAAGATGAAATCCACTGAAAGTAGTACACATAAAATTATAGATCAGAAATACACTAAAAACTCCATCAGAATCTTAGGTTGGTCAAGAAAAAATCCTCTGTATTACTAATATCAGTCAATTTACATAAAGCTGCAGTATTGTAAAAAATCTCCAACCCTTTACAAATTTGAATATCTGCCCTTTAATAGACTTTGTTACATGAGAGATGATCTGCCTCTTGGCTAGATTCATCAAAATTTTCCTAATGACACCATGCATAATAGGAAAACATGTGCTTTAATGAGAAAATGACAACTACACTATGAAACAGTCCTTTTCCTAATAGGAATCAAACTACTACTTATTACATCAACTACCTTATCTCTTAAAAAAGTTATATCTTTGACAACTAATGCTTCACATGCTCAAATAGGTTGTGATAGGACTCATCACTACATGACATCTTAATTACCCTCCTCAAAATTTGGAAACAAACCCTATTTTTTAGGAAAACAGAGGTCTATCTTCAACAAAGTCTTCAACTGATAAGATGTCTCCCTTTCATGGTCTTCAAGTCATGGATGATTGCTGGAAAATTCCCTTGAATTTTTTAAAGTGTCCACCTGTCCAAAACTGCTCATAAACCTGCTAAGAAATCTTCAAAACAGCTCACTAAGAAGGTATGGAAATTTCGTAGCGTACAAAAATGACCTTTGCAATCAATTTTTTTGCTTCTTTCCTCATTCATCACATTCATTATGGTCTAACACATCCTCCCTATCATTTTATCTCCTTGGAAGTTACCAAAAGTGGTTTTAAAAACAAAAAGAAAGCTACAGGTGGTTTTGTAGCGCTTTCTTGGCTTCAAGCGTAGGAAACGCTATGAAACTGTCTTAAACTGTGTAAATTCCAGATTTTTTCCTTGTTCCAAAAATGTACCTTCCAGTTGCATAAATTTGGTTTTCAACATGTCTTTGACCTTTCAAAATATAAACCAACTCAAACTAGGAGTCTTGAGGTGTTTCTTCTTCATTGATGATGAGTTGAGCTATTGGCTCCTAAACTACTGTCATTTTTAGACCCTTCTTTTCCAACTACTCATGGATCAATTCTAGTTGTTCTTAGAGGTCTTAAACCTAGTTCTTCAACTTTCTGTTACTAGATTTCAAGTGCAGGTTTACTCTTCTGACATGCTTCACTTCTTTCCTTAATGGCATAGTCCATTTGATTGATTGCTATGCATTATCTAGGGTATTTGATACACTGTCAACCTGCTCTTCCCAAACCTCTTTCATCTTCTCAAACTGAACCTTATGTTTCCTTGCCTCCTTCTTCATAACTGCTATTTCATGATTTTCTAAACTCAATTTTTCCTCAAGGAGTTCCAACTCTGTTTTTTCAATGACTTTCTCCTTTCTTTTCTTTTTCTTGCTAATTGGATCTTCTTCTCCAGGAGATGAAAAGTCTATAATGTATTGCGGTGGCTGGAAAATGTTAGTGGCTGGATGGACTTATTTACTTCTTTCCAACAATTTTCTAGCATGTATTTTCATGGGCTTCCTAGCCTAGAACATAAAACTTGCATCCTCACCTTCAAATTCTAGATTCTTTGTTGATTTAGCTTTCTTGAGTTTCTGTCCACCTTCATCTATATCCTCAGCCTGGACTATAGGTGTCTCTTCAATATCAATGGCATGTAGTATGCCTTCTAAATTTCCTTTAGCTACTATTTGGCTCCTTGTAATCCTTTTTCTACTTTGTTTACTCACAATTTGCTCTTGTTTTTGCGGTTTTCTCATTGTTGACTTTTGTTTTGAAGGTGAAACAATGGGTGTATCAAATGTCTGCAACTACTATGTTTCCATCATTACTGGTTCACTTTGCTCTGCTCCTACTAGTTCACTTTTTTCTGCTACTAAAGGTGATGATATAACTCTAGGTTTAGGAGTTCTTTTAGGGGTAATGGTATCCATTTCAAAACCACTAATAAACAAGAAAGAAGACCAGTCTCTGCCAAGTCTTTGTAACTCATCTAAAACCAGCAATTTTGTTAAGCCATGATGAAAAGTGAGGTTTCACTTCCCTCATATTTAGCTTGAAATTTATCTACCATTTTTGCTAAGCTTCTGTACAAATAGAAATGTAGATCAAGAGATATCTTACCAACAAAGTGTAGGAGAAGCTTGAAGTGGTAGGAATAGAATTTATGATATCTCCCTTCACAAGTGAAATATTTTTGGATGATAAGTAGTAAATTTGAAAAATTATCCTTCATGCATCTCATTGGAATGGAATTTGTAAGGTCAGTTTCACTATTTTCTGGCTTGATAAACTCTTTACATTCCTCTATGTTGAATTTGAAACCTTTGAACCATTTTTCTTGTCCTCTTGGAATCCTTGTTGTTGCTGCAATGATCTCTGGTGTAATAGTGAGGTTCAACATTCCCACTTTTGTAGTTGTTCCATTAAATTTTAGGGAAAATTATTTAGAAAGCTGTACATGACATCCTTGTAATCTTTCACAAAACTGTAAACATCTTGTTCTTCTAAAAACCTCTACAACTGTTGGGTCTTCATTTATCAGGTTCATATCTGATGGCTCATATATAAGACAGTGGCCACCTTTATTTGTCTTCCTTTTTGTAGCCATGGTTCTCTAATGTCTTCTCTACTTCGCTTGATCAGTGGTACTTATAAACCTTTGAAAATACCAACCATAACTTGGGCTCAGAGAAATAGCTCTCCAGAGCTCAAAAAAATGCAAAGAGGGAATGGAGAATGAAAAATGACTCAATTTGGAAAGATTTTGAAGTTTGATGACAACTCATAACATAATAATGACTCATACATTAAAATGGTAATGCTGACTTCAACCATGACCATATACCTTGATCTTTACCCTAACTGACTTGAACGACATCTAACTTATCCTTTTCAATAATTTTATGACACCTAACAGCTAATTTTACAAGATAGACAAGAATCCTTACTTTTGTAGCGCTTTTAGTGTAATTCTAGGCATTTTCGCTACGAAAGTATTAGCAGTTTTGTAGCAAAAAGTGCATTTTCTCTGTGTATTTCGCTATGAAAGTGTGGTTTCTTGGCTAAAATTGATTCTTTTGGTGCTATAAACTTGGGAAATTAAAAATTTCAGAAAATCATGACTGATGTGATGTGAAAGGATTTAAATGAGGGTGGGTTTAGACCTTAGGATAGGCTTAAATAAGAATTTTTTTTTTCCTTGACCAAGTAATGAGAAATGAATTCTATGACCCTAACTTTGACACATGAACCTCTAGAACTTTGTCAAATTATGCTTCATTTTTTCTGAGTGATGACAGTTAGATTTATCATTATGACAGAGATAGGGAACTCGGTTAGAATAATGTTGAAATAACAGAGGTTATAAATCCCAGGAAAAGTATAGTGCATAAAGTGTATCTGTAGTGAAACCCTTAGACAAATCTAATACCACTGTGGCCTTGCCTGTGGGAAAGATCCGGAAAAACAAGAATAAGTTTACCTAAAACACCAACCCGTATACAGGTGCAAACTATAACCCAACAATTTTTTGGAGTACCTCAGACCCAAGAAGGTTGGAAAAGGTCAAAAGGGACTATTTGGTTCGTAGATCAAAATAAGACCAAAAAAATACTTATAGTAAGAAATATTTTTAGAACAAAACAAAGTACTACATTTTATATAAGTACCACTGAGAATTCATTATAAAACTATGAATCAATTGTGCAAAAAAACCCTTGGTATTTTATAACATGACAGAGGCCTTGAGCAGAGAGGTTTAAACCATGACCCGTTGGTACAGGTGGGTTTTTGCGTTGTGAGGCAACTGGGAAAAACCCTTAAGGATAAACCATCAAAGTACGATTTAAAGATAAATTGAGAAGTATATTATGAAACGGAGCAAATCACCTAATTAAACTTCTAGAATATAGATATAAGGCAGTTATAAAGGTTAGAGTGGAACTTCAAACCACAGAAGTAGACATCTAGCCTCTGTAACAATCATATATACAATATAAGATATCTCATAAAACAAGTAAATGTAATAAAAAACTAATTTTCATTCGACACATTCATTTCATCAAAATTTATATAAGGTTTGAGATAAACTCAAATGCAATTTTACAAATAAGATCTCAAAATCTGTACAATAGTAACGGAAGAAAACCCTCTATCTCGAGTTTGTTTTAACAATAGACATGAACCATAACCCTTAATATAAATCATAAAAAAAATCTAGTGAGTAATCTAGTATACACCTATAGGAAAGAAGAGCCTCCTAAAACAACATGAAAGTGTAAAGCCAACAACAAGAAAAAAAACCTTAGGTTTTAACCCTATGTTGCCTATATAACGAAAATGAAGTCATAACCATGGAAAACATGGTTCAGCCATGGAGAAAGATAACGTGCTTTGCAGTAAAAATTTGAACCGTTCGTTAACTAGCGAGAAGAAATAAACAATTCCTCTCAAGATGGAGCATTAGATCACGATGAAGCCCTTGAACCAAATTGCAACTAAAGACGAAGCATTGGGAGGAAGTAAGTAATTTCAATGAGACCATAAAATAGGTCAGGGAATTCTGTACAAAAGATGAACACAAAATCCTGTAAATGAAAAAATTAAAAAAGAGAACCTTACCTCACAAAGAAAAGCTAGAATTCACTGATACGCCTACGTTCAATGGCACAAATGAAACATTTGACATAAAAAATTGGTAACAGTGACTGGGTGTTAATGTATATAAACCCAAAGAGAAATGGAAGATGGAATTAAGCACCTTACAACTCATTACCTCTGTATAATTGCTCAGGAAAGGCAGTGTGCGAGTCACAGGATGTACGAACTGAGGTGCGCACCGGCAGAAAACAATAACCCAATACACATGCATGAAAGCCAAAGGCAATGTGGTAGCCATAACACTACAGAAAGGAGAATAGAAGAGCGGAAGACCATCAAGGAATGAAATTCAAATGACAAGCACCAAAGGGAATTGGGGGGTAGGTTATATAACCTAACCACCTCACCTTCATGCTCGCGGTCTGATTGAGATGCATCGACGGTGGAGCAACGTTCCAAGTGTCTAACCATCTAGCCGTCACCTACATTGTTAAGAGTGTCGAGTACGGAGGACCATCTTGTGTGAGTAAATGCCAATAAATGCTGACAGTTGGAGTTCAACAGAAACACATGACCCTAGTTGCATACTGTTAACACTGGAAAATCGTACAAGAAGAAGACGACATTATTTAATTTAGATATCATTTTTGGGATTCAACTACATTAATTTAGTCATTCATATATGACCATTTCCATGAGAGGTAGTCGTAACTGAATAATTTATCATGATTTTTTGAATAGTCCACTTAGCACTCATTGCATTGGGTGATGCTCACAGGGGTGAAGAAGTGGGATTGAAACTAGTGAAATGAATCACATAGCGTCAATCATCACTTTCTGGGCTTGCACCCGGTAACCAGGACTTCTCGGGAGGTCACCCATCCCAGAAATCCTCTGGTTCAAGTGCGCTTAACTGTGGAGTTTTCCCCAAAATCAAGCCCACTTAGCTTGCTACCCCATTTGCAAAACCTTAGCAACTATTGTGCCTCATGAGCCAATCAAGAAGAGATCCCTTTACTCTTAGTATTTTAAGTGGAGTAGCAAGCTCACCACTCGCCACTGCGTTCCTAATATATTTTCTATTACCCATTCACCATGATTCTGGAATGGAATTACTGACACATTTTAGACAAACCCCCGTTGTCCATATCTCAGACCATCTCCATGAATGGAGGCGACGTCATAGTTTATGTAAGGCTAAAATCAACGATCGAGTTCTTTTATATTTGTTTCTTAAAAATCTTACTGCAGAGATTTCAAAGGATGTGGTGCAACGAAGGCCCATATCCAAAGAGGACGCCATCAACAAAGCCCAGCAGCTTGAGTTGATTTATACGCAGTCATGATACATTTACAATATCCTACCGAACGCCCCACACCTGCAAACTTATCAAGAATTTTCAGGCGTGTCGAACTCTGCAGACAGACTAATTGGGTCATCGACCCAAAGTTACTCAGGCGTTACTCAAACTCCTACACGTATACTGCCCACGACTAAAACCCAAGCCAAAGTCATAACAGCTCTCGTTGTACCAATTAACAGGGCGCTAGCGTATCACCATGGAGGACCCTATCCTTCGGCTCAGGGTAGCTAGTACACAGAGATAAATACTAATGAAAGAGATCTTCCCAAGCCACCGTACACCAACCAAGGACAGGGGAACCTAGTTGCCTCATCCTCTTGAGTTATCAGGCGCATCGATTACTGCAGATGGCTTGATCGGGTCTTTGACCCAAGGTCACCTAGGTAGCAGTAATCTATATTCGGGGAGTGACCATGCTCATCGATTCTGCAGACGGCTTGATCGGGTCTTTGACCCAAGATCTCCTAGGCAGTAGTAACACCCATGATACTCAAAGAGTTACTAGGTAGGTAGATTCTGCAGACAGCTCGATCGGGTCTTTAACCCAAGATCTCCTAGGCAGCAGTAACATCCATGATACTCAGAGAGTTACCAGGTACGTAGATTCTGCAGATGGATTGATCGGGTCTTTGACCCAAGATCTCCTAGGCAGTAGTAACACCCATGATACTCAGAGAGTTACCAGGTAGGTAGATTCTACAGATAGCTTGATCAGGTCTTTAACCCAAGATCACCTAAGCAACATTAGTACCATGCACATTGATTCTGCAGATGGTTTGATCAGGTATTTTTACCAAGATCACTTAGGCAGCGGTAGTACCATGCACATCGATTCTGTAGATGGTTCGATCAGGTATTTGGCCCAAGGAAACATAGGCAACAGTAATCAATACCCTGGATACTCATACAATTATACTCAAAACGTATCAAAACCTATCTATCATGAAAGTCACCCAAGACTTATATACCAACTAGGGGCAAGGGAACCGATATCCCCCATTCCCCGCATAGAATGGACCACTGGCACAATGTAATGCGTCGGTTAATCTAGTGAAACCCTTATCAGGCTCACCAACAACCATACAACCAGGAGAATTATGGCAATCCTCCAAATGCTGCAAAAAGAAGCCGAGGAACAAAAAAAAGGGAGATCTTGGACAGGGGGTAGTAACCAACAATGCCCCTTGTGATATCGGTCTGGGGGCAACCCCAAACGACATCAAAACTAGGATCCAAGTAAACACTCCTAGGGGAAAACTGGAGCTTAGAGTATCTGATCACGAAACCCAACACAGTGATCAACACTCCATCATGCCTAAGGGTAGTGCCACATTCGCACCCCTGAAAAATAATTTTTCAGTGCCGGAAGGTATGCCCTCTCTCATCTTCTTTTTTAAGCCTATGTATTTCAAATAATATTTGAATAAAGAAGATGCTTTCACTTGGGGTATTTGTTTTTGTAGGTAGTGTGCAAACCATCCACCACTCCATCCTCTGAAAGTTCTAGAGTAGGTATCATTCTACCCCCAGCATGATAGAGTCCCAGAAAAAACCCTGCATATCCTAACATCATTTCTACATCAGAAATCATCCATAGGTTCCACATATCCAATTGTGTTTATCATCACCTCACCCTGCACATGCTAAAAATCCTCGTTGGTCGGTAGAGCCTCCCCTCCATGGTGCTCGTCACCCATAATAGACCATATATCACAACAAAAGTGATGCCATGGCCATACCACTTTAGTCCGAGAAGCACCTCATGCCCATCCATCCACCATTTATAAAGGTCAAGTTTTACCATACAAAATAAAACTGCCTTCCCAAACGACTAGGTTGTATAAGCAAATCAAAAGCGCACTACCGCGCCTCGAATTTTGCCCACCATAACTCCACCAGCATAATCCCATCTGCTATAATTTTTCATCCACTTCATTAACCTCACACATGAGACCAACCAATGGGGCCCCCACCCTCAACAAAACACCTTCCTCACAACATTAGTGAGAGAACCCTGTCATGTTTTGGGGCACCCGTCTCTGTGTTTTGTACAAACAAAACCCCATTATTTTATTCTTTTGGTAAGTGTAAAAAGATCGCAAATGGTGCACTACATCCCTCACCCTCTCATTCATATTTTATCACATGGTAGCATTCCATGAACACCCTTTCTCAGAGTATCACACCCCCATGCAAAAGCCAAGATGACATTCATAGCCAATTTTTACCCACCCTGGAAGTCCTAATGAATCCAGGGATTTCCCCATCAAAAATAACTATGATTGTCGCCAAGCTTCTTAGTACACTCTGACCTTGGGCCACGGAATCCCAATCATCAGTTTTTAGTCACCCCTCACCAACATGCCTATGTTAAACCCATCACGTCCAGGTCCCTGACCCCTCATGTCAGCGACCCCTCATTTGGTTGAGGCTTCCTTTTTGTTGACTTTAACACCTATTTTCCAAAACAGAAGTGGTACCTTGGATTACCCCTCTCCATAAAAGGGGCATCCTCGGGTGGCACTGTGGGAGACATCATTGTCCACAGATGTCATCGATCCTCCTGACATTCGTCTACAACAAAAGCTTTCATGTTAAGATGGTATCGTACCTTACAACCATTGCACTTTGATCAAATTCGTCGAAGACCCATGCCTTCATAAGCGTCTCTTTCAACAATGCTTACACGGGAAGGTCCTAGGCAACACCTATACGTACAATGCACTGCTATATGCCATACCAAGTTTACGCATATGGGTACCACATTCCACCTATTGTCAAAGAAAAAATGCCCCGGAGGGCATCAACAGTTGTCGTCAACAACCACAAGATCACTACCATATTAGTGACACAGACAGAACATGTATCTGTAAAATAGATTTGTTTAACTAGCCATAGCATCATGAGCATGGGACATGCCCGCCTCGTAGAAAATTTGTATATGTATTGTATTATATTTCCTTACAGGGGTCCCATAGGACATGGTCATTCTTCGAACCGGTGCAGGTTTTTTCCAATTCTGAGCTTCATGCAGGTCTCTCTCTCTTTACACACAATATACATAAAATAAACTATAATGTATTTTTGCTATACAATTATTCGTAGACCTCATACATTAGGGGGAAACTGTTAACACTGGAAAATTGTACAAGAAGAAGATGACATTATTTAATTTCAGGCAGAAGGATTTACAGGGCTGAAAGACATTAGAGAATCTAGAAAGTATTTAAAAATATATAAGGTCCAAGGAAAAAAAAAAAATTGAGCAAGTCATAAATTCTTTTACATGCATAATCCTTTGTGAACGACGCCTTTGCGTGCCTTTTGACCCGAAATGCACGCAATCCTGGGAGTGGCGAAAGTAACTTTTCAGGACCACAAAAAGCACACTCCAGGACAATGATTTCACACTTGAAGCTGCCTAAGGACAGTCACCAAAGCCTCCTTAGACATCAAGGGAGCACACAATGGAATATTTGTGGCACACAATGGAATCACCCCCCTCCATTGGGTCACCATCCACAATGTACCAAGGGAGAGATGGAGGATTTGAATTCTCCTATATAATACCACCAAGAGATGAAGAACTTGAGAACATATTGTTATGCTAGCCAGAATTGCCCAGGAAATACCAGCAGTGTGTGATCCCGAGCTGAAGATAGAGGGGACTCAATTGTTGGCCATCCAACAAGTTCAGTCCACCACAATAGAGAGAGGGAGACTTTGCACCGAAGCAATCTTGGAAGTAAAAACATCCTTGCATTGGGACTTAGAACCCATGTTTTAAGGGCCCTTTGGCAAGAGGGTTATTGTTTCATCCTCATTTCCTACTAGCATTCAATAAGAGGGGCCGAAGAGCCACCGTTTGGATTATTGCAATTGTTTGAATCTATTTAGAGCTTTTGTTTATTTGTTTTAGTTTTAGTTTATGTATGCATGCTATTTCTCTATCTAGTATTTTTGTGATTCAAAGCTTGTTCCACTAACTTGCTTGATTCCACTTCTTTTTCTACCTGTGATCAATAACTTAAGAGGGTAAACCACACCCCTTAAGTTGGTGTGATTTTGTACATGCGTGCACCAAACACACTAACACACATACGACTAATAACGAGTTGGTGTATCATAGACTTGGCGTATTATTATGAGCACGTATATAGAATATCACAAATAACATAACCCAAAGATCACACGATGATGATGTTACTATAAGAATAAGAATTTTTAATAATGCATGCTTTTAATTAATATGTCAAGCGAGTAGTTAGAATTACAAAGATAGAGTGTAGGTTGGGTTTTGTAATATATCATCGAGTCAATGAGTATGGTTAAGTCTGTGCATGGGAAAATTGATTTTTTTAATATGGTAATTATTGTAGAGTTGCAGTAGTAGCAGTACATGTGACATGTGGTATCAAAGCAACGTTCACACACTAGAACCTGAATTGGCCATTCGAATAACAATGTGTGCATTGGAATTGTGCACAGTGATAGGAAGAAAGAAAAACATTGTCATATCACGATGAGGAGAGGATATAGTTTTCAAATTCCTAGGGCTACAGGGGAAGATCACCCCCTGCCTAACCCGGAAATTAACCTAGATATGTGGGTACAATTGAGTGTGGATCAAAATCATAAAACAAGCAGATTACTTCAGGAACAACAACGTCAGACCAGTAGAATTTTGGATACGGTGCAATAGCTTCAGGCGAAGATGGTTCGAGTAAGAAGCAATAATGAGAGATTAATGCGAGAAGAAGAGATAATCTTAAAAAGCATCTCAAATAGGAAAAATCTGTTGGACATTGGGTTCAACGCTCCCCGTGTGTTTCGCGACATGGACTAACTACCTATCGTGGATCCTAACTCTGGTGATTGTAGCGGAGACTAATGCCTGCAGGTTTTGGTCTAACGACAATTGTGATTCCAACAAGTGGTATCAGAGTGACAGGTCTCGAGTTTGAAACTCACCTGGTTCGCGTTGGGGGGGATATTGTTGGACATTGGGTTCAACGCTCCCCGTGTGTTTCGTGACATGGACTAACCACCTGTCGTGGATCCTAACTCTAGTGATTGTAGCGGAGACTAATTCCTGCGGGTTTTGGTCTAATGCCAATTGTGATTCCAACAGAACCATCAGAAAACATAGCCTAGTATGGAAAGGGGCGCTCGAGATGAGGGTGAGCAATAAGAGCAAGCTGATGAAAATCCGGAAGCAAGCCACACCCAATGAAGTGACAAAAGTAGAGCTTACAATGAAGCAGAATAAGGAAATATTTCTGACCAACAAGAAATGAAAAAAGAAGAAGTGGAAATTCAAGGAGAATTTAGGAAAATTAAGTCTCCCATGTTCGATGGACAAGCTGAAGAAGTGGCAGAAGCATGGATAATTAACATGAATAATTATCTCCAAGTTTATGAGTATAGCAGTAAGCTCTAATCTTGCTTGGATATTTACCAATTGTGGGAAAATGCTATTTTATGGTGGGAGGAAGTTAAAAATGTGCGGGGAATCGAAGACCAGAATGTGACTTGGGACAAGTTCCAACAATATTTTAAGGAAAAATATCTAATAGAGAATTTCTACGATGAAAAATCTTGAGAATTTCATTATTTTAGGTTGGGACAACTGTCTATGGACGAGTTCATAACTAAATTTACCTCCTTACTGAGGTATTTATCATATTTGAGGGATAAAAAAACAAAGGTACAATGGTTCCCGAGTAGCTTACCTGCTCACATGAAGGAAATGATTGAGTTAATCAATCCAAGGACTATGGATGAGGTGATTTGTAAAGCATGAATGTGTTATCAACAATAAAAAATGAAAGGAGACGCTGGTAGGAGTTAGCTGCCAAGGAAAGGGTAGAAGAGTACTAATAATTTTAAAAGCAGCAGATAGGGTAACCAAAACAATGTTGCAAGGAATCCATCTAATAGAAAACTTGGAAAACACTAGAAAAAACCCAAATTTCTAGTAGAAGACTGGCTTACTGAGGCATCCAACAGACTAGAACATGATCAGACCCAGAAACTCCCTTTGCAATGTTGGGGCTGCAGTGAAGCACATTATTTTAAAAATTGTCATCACCATGGGAGAAATGAAACTGTACCTAATTTGCAGGAAGCATCCATAGTGGGAGATGTTGCAAGAAATATACCGAGGATAAATGCTGCTTTAGAGGATCGGCAAGAAAATTACCAAAAAACAACGATAGAACTAAAAGGTAAGTTATTTTCCCAAACTGTATCTATTTTGGTTGATCCAGGTGCCACTTTAAGTTATATCAATCCAAAAATGGTTGAAAATTTTAATTTAAAAAGTCTGAAATTTAAAAGTCCATGGTTGGTGCAATTAGCTACCGAGGCAAAGAGAATGGTTTATGCCAAAGTATCAAACTTCCCTCTTGACATGGAAAATTGACACATAAATGTTGAGCTGAACATTTTACCCTTGGGTTCCTACGACTTACTGCTGGGGAATGGATTGGTTAGAGGGGCATTGGTCCGTTGTATACTGCAAGCATAAAACTATCAGTTATATGGCTGAAGATGGTACTCTTTAGGAGTTAAAAGGAATTAGGAAACCAATCCAATTGCACCCCATGACTGCATCTCAGATGGGAAAATGCATCAGAAAAGGATGTTAGATTTATGCTATTCAAGTAGGATTTTCAAACTCAAAGGAAAAACCCCTGTGCTAGAGAGTATAACTTAATTCAGGACTTTACCGATGTGTTTCCTAAAAGCATACCAGGACTACCTCCAAAGCAGGATATTGATTTCACATTCGAACTAATGCTAGGGGTAACACTTGTGTCACGAGCTCCATACTCAATGAGTGTACCTAAGCTGACTGAGTGAAAAATGCAACTGCAGGAATTGTTGGAAGAAGGATACATTTTTCCTAGCGTGTCTCCTTGGGGGGCACTAGTGTTGTTTGTTAAAAATAAATATGGTATGATGCGGATGTGTATGGATTACAGGAAGTTTAACAAGCTGACTGTTAAGAACAATAACCTGTTACCTCAGATAAACGATCTTTTTTATCAGGTAAAAGGTGCAACTATATTATCCAAGGTAGATCTAAGACCGAGATATCACCCAATACGGATAAAAGATGACGATGTATATAAGACAGTCTTTGAAACCTGATATGGGCATTATGAGTTCACAGTTTTACCATTTGGATTAACCAACACACCAACAAGTTTCATAAGTTTGATGCATGGCATCTTTCATCGATTTTTGGAAAAAATGTTTTAATCTTCATTGATGATATATTAATTTATTATAAAACCATGGAAGATCATAAGGAACATTTACGCTTGGTGCTGAAAATGTTGAGGGCCATAAGCTCTATGCCAAATTCAACAAGTGTGATTTATTCAGAGAGCAGATTCAATATCTACGCCATGTAATATCGGCTGAAGGGATATCAGTAGAGATGAAGAAAATTAAGACTATAATGGAGTGGTGGGTACCTAAGAACATAGCGGATATACTTTCGTTCATGGGTTTGGCTGATTATTACTGATATTTTATCGAAGGTTATATAGAATTGCTTTTTCCATTACCTCTTTGTAACAAAAAGGACAAATTTTCAAGTTGACTAGTGAATGCCAAACCAAATTCAAAAAATTAAAGAAATTGTTAAGCACTGCCCTTGTATTAAAGGTAGCTAACCCAAACAAGGAGCTTGAAGTCTGCACCGATGCTTGTAAGGAAGGGGTGGGAGAAGTGTTGTCAAAAGATAGAAAATTCATCACATATGAGTCTAGGAACCTGAAGAATCATGAGCAGTGATATCCTGCTTGTGATCTCGAGCTGGTCACAATAGTTCACGCACTCAAATTATGGAGGCACTACCTACTAGGGAAAAAAATTCTGCTGAAAACAGATCACAACAGCCTGACTAACTATTTTAAGCAGTTTGACTTGAATGCTCGCCAAGCAAGGTGGGACACATTCCTGAGTGAACTCGACTTTGAAATTCACCATGTGAAAGGTACGGAAAACCACGTCACTGATGCCTTAAGTAGAAAATTACATTGTGTTTATGAACTCTACATTAACCAAGTGGAATTTAAGCTCCAGGAGCAAGTGAAGGAGGGAGCACAAAAGGACCCCGAATACCAGTTTCTATGGTAGCAAGCACAAGAAGTAGAAAATCAAGGGAAACAATCATATTATAAGATAAATAATGAGGAATTACTAGTTTTCTAAGAGAAAATATACATTCCTAGTCAAATGAGCTTGAAGGATCTGATTTTGGATGAGTATCATTGAAGCTCTTATGCCAGACACCCCGGATACAAAAAAAAATTCTAACAACAATAAAAAAAGACTTCTTTTGGCCTGGGATGCATAAAAATATTATTGAATAATTTGTTGGAAACACTGAGAGGGGGGGGGGGGTGAATAAGTATTTATTTCCAATTTTAATTTTTACCAGTTAGGTCACTTATATTTAGAACACAAATGAACGATAAGAATAAATGCTTTTATTAATATTCATAAATTAAGTACAATATTTGTGTAGGGCTCCAACCCTAGATGAAGACACCAATCTTCAATCTCCCAGGCTCCAACCTGTATTATGCCAAGCACCGACTTAGACTTCCAAGGCTCCAACCTTGTCAAATTCTAAGGCACCAACCTCAAGGGATACAACCCTGTATCTGGTTCAAGCTCCGACCTAGTTTCTTGAGGACTTCGATCATATAGGGCTCCAACCATGTTCTCCAAGGCACCAAAATTTTCTTTTCGAGGCTCCAATCTCTTGGGTTCTAACCATTTACTTCGTCAAGATATATTTGTTTATTCTTCATGGCTCCCAAATTCTTCTTCAATGAGACATGTCAATCTTCAACTATCCCCTCACTTAGACTCCACGTCATGTCATCAATGAAAACTGTTGTCTTCTCATGAAGGTGTCTCCACTTCTCTTCATGTCACCCAAACAATTTCTGTAAGGTCACATCATGATGACATTAGAAATGCATCATTGTCTCCAACAGGCTTCTAGATAACTCACCAAGGTTAGCTAAAGCTTCTCAACAAGATGTCTGCAAAAAATGTCCTTCAAAGGTGTCTTCAATAGAATGCTTCAAAGCAACTGCCTTTCAAGTCAACACACAAGTTCTTCAATGAAAGCTCCAACAAGTATCCAAGTATTCTTCTTCAAGGTTTGCTCCAAATGATGTCTTGCTGCTTCAATAGTGCACAATAAGTTCACTTCTGTCAAGACCCAAATTCAGCTTCCAAACAATCCTAATGCTTGCCTTCAATGAGGTGTTCGGATCTGCTTCTCTAGTTATACTGAAGACTGCTCCAAGAAGAGGATAATGACTGCTCCAACAATTGTCTTCAATCTGGCTTCGGTAAGCTCAATAACTGGCCCAAATCTCACAAAATATTTGCTCAAATATAGCACAAGTCTGAAAGTTCTTAGTCACAATTATAAACCCTTTTTCTATACCACAGATCCAAGTTTATGAGTTTGACATAGTATGAGAAGGTGAATAGCTCTAAGGTATAGTCCAAGCTCTACAAGCCTGAAATCACAACAATCGTCAATGATTA
Organism: Pinus albicaulis; assembly: GCA_034641835.2. NCBI lineage: Eukaryota > Viridiplantae > Streptophyta > Pinopsida > Pinales > Pinaceae > Pinus > Pinus albicaulis. Next base: position 1,318,013,499 of record CM076579.1, on the reverse strand, counting down.
ATAGGGGTACCACAGTTCAGAATTGGCACAGGAAGTGCAATTTGCAATACCACAACAATCAGTAATAAACAAAGATATCACACAATGACTATCCTGTAGCTCGAGAGACAGTCCTGTAGCTCTTGTAGTATAGGTTTGTTCCTCAATAGGTGATCTAAGCTACTGTAAGTATTATCCACAAGATTTTTTAAACTCCTCAACCTCCTATCTTGTATCTCTGAAATATTCAGTGAATTGATGGTGAAAAATGAAGGATTCGACTTATATTTATAGTGATTTCATCCTTTAAAGAGAGGATGTGACTGTTGGAGATGAGAGATGACATATGTATGTTAACTTAGGTCAGCTAGATAAAAAAATAAATAAATTTATAAACTTAAAAATCCATTATCTCATCAACCACTGGGAGTTTCAGGGCATGTAAGGGCTCATTGAAAACCTCTTTAAGATGGTCTAGGTACCATTGAGAAAATATGTCTCTAAGGTGGCAAAAATTATTTTTCTTTGTGACTGTCCTTAAATTATTTAGTGCAGAAAATGATTAGGACAATATGGCTTCTTTGTTTGGCTTCTACATTGTTTGTCTTTTCCATTATTTGGCTTCTTCATCATCATAGGGACATGTAGGAAATCCACATCATCATGATAGTGTTCAGCAATGAGTGTTTCACATAATTGTGCAGTGATATGTTATAGTGCAACATCATTAGGAGAACTTCAAAATAGTCTTCCAACCATCAAATGATATCTTCCATGTTATCATCTAGTATTTCAACCTTCATCAAGTGTCATCATCAATTGTGGTCTGTAATGTTTCCAAATTGGGACAACTAGCAAGGCATGACTGGAAAATGCATTTTCTAGTAATGGTTGCTACAGGATTTAAAACTAGGACCTGCATCCATTAGATCAATGCATATAATACCTGAATCCAAGAGAAGGCTCCAAATAAATCCTTCTAGGGTGGTTAAACAGATCTCCCACTACTAGATGTCCTGAGAAAGTGCCCTATGAGGGACTGCAACAATTCTTGAGCATGAAATGGAAAGACAAATTTATTTTACAGCTGTGAACACATAAAGAGAAGTATAGCCAACAAATATATGATATAGCAAAAATTTTATACAATGTGTGGAGGAACCAATCACTCCAGCTAGGCAATGGAAGCCTCAATAGAGCATATACAAGAAAATACAAGAGCACTGCTACATATGAAAAGCCCTGGCTAAAATAACGCAGTTTATAGGAGATAATGTTGCATAAAAAATGAGAATAGGATGATATGACAATATCAGCTCAAAGAAATTAGGGGGAGCAAGCTCTAAACCCCTGAAAACACTAATACAACACTAATACACAATCCTTAGAAGGATTGGCTGCAATACATGTACAAATGGAAAATCTGTAGAAATGATGAAGTTGTTGGGCAGCACCTGCAACTCTGAAAATACTGGAGATGGCTGATGTTGATATGCAATCTGAAATAACCTCCTCCAATAGATCTATCAAGTGCAAGGCTGATCCCGGCACTAAATATTTCCTCCTCCAAATGGTGGTGCAACCCCTCACTGCAAGTGTGCACTGAAATAACACAGTATGGAGGATGGACTGCGCTGTCTATGATGGGAGATGCTTGGCCTTGGTGCCAAGATATGAAAATCAGCTTAGAAACCTTCCTTCTAACCTTCCCGAGGAATAAAGACTCACTCCTCTGAAAGATGAGACAAGGAATGGTGTTGTGGAACCCCTCCATTGCAACACCCAACAACACTACGTTGTACTTCAGCAGAAACAACACAATGAATGAATAATGGCTTTGGCCTTGAACCAAGATGTGGAGAAAATGAAGTACAATCCTTCAAGAGGCCTCTCAAGAAGGAGAGGAAATCCTAAACAGGAATCCCTCGTGCTAAGCAACACTGCAACTCATCTAAATAGTTGGAGACTGCAATTTGTCTGAATAGACAAATATCAAATAATCCAAGATGTCTCACTATGGCTACCTCTTCCTCCTTTTATACAAGTGAAATCTCTCTTGCCCTGGACCCCACACATTAGGGTTTCTTCCACATGGAATATTCCTCCCTCTCAAACTGCGCTGTCTTCTCATGCAAGCTACACCTCTTAGGCAGCACTGTTGACTTGGTCAAACTTGACCTTGTCCTCATGCAAATTGCCCCTTTTCGCACTGGAAGGTGAAAAATAAGCTTCTCCAATGATCCTTTTCACATTATGAAGGATCTTATTCCTACTCATGGGCATTTTACCCATTTTATTCATCTCCTAGATGAAATAAGCAAAAATTAATGTTCCAATTATCTTCATGAAAATTTTGGAACATTACAGTCCTCCCCTCTCAAAGATTGCTTGTCCTCAAGCAAGTGCAAGGGTAGAATGAATTATTTTCTCCTCCTCTCCCTGTAGCATTTGTGTATGATGATATCCTCCAAGGAAAGTGATGCTATCTCACCAATCAAGCCTCCACATTTCCCCTCCTCGGCATGTAAGTTAGCTATCAAGCCATCATCATGTAAAGGTGAAATACTCAAGAGGATAGCAAAGTGATGTCTAGAGGTTCCCTTGAAGAATGGGATCTAAAATATAATGGGACCTATCTTTCCCATATGGATCCTCCATCTCCAAGCTATGAGCCATGCAAAATGAATCACCTTCCAACTAGGCAACTCCTGAAAGCTGTCATCCACCTTTGGCCCCGACAAAGAAGGTGGGCTAAAATTCTGCACATGGTAGACAATGTAGCCTACCCCACGTTGTCCATCTCTCCACTTATGATAAGTGTAGAGAAAGTGCTGATCCTAGGTTGCAAAATACTTTCCCTCAAGTGGCAAGATGAAGACTAGATCTCCAAGGATCTCTCCTTCAACGCTGCAAATCATGCTGGCCCGAGTATCTCCATATATGATGAGTTGGAAGTCATCAACAAATGGCATGTAATCTATCATATGGCTCACCTCATAAAGTGAAAAATGTCTTGTTAAGGTAACCATATCATATCTCATGTTCCCCTTAGAACATGTAGTGTAAAAAGTGTGAGGAATTTCTCCCTCAAAGGACACATTCACCTCATGTGTCTCCCTCCCAAGTATGCTCCTCATAAAGACATAAATAGTAGAGCCATAGGGAGCAAAAATGAGAATCATACTTGCTGCCATGTGTAACAAATGTGAAGGACAATGGTCCCTCAAGTGCAACCAGTGCAGCTTGACCCTCAACTGCAATAGATACTGATAAAAAGTGTGGCTTCTCAACCACTTTCCTGCTGCTCCAATCTCCTCATAAGTATGGAGGAAGTGAATGATGTAAGATGTATAATGAGCATGTCCTCCATAATGTATCTCTTCCCTAAGTCCTCCTAGGGAATGGCCATCAATCATGCTTATGGCCTCATCTAAACTATGTGGTCTAGAAAAAAGAATGCTCTTCCTTGGAGCATCATCCTACACCTATATGGTTAAGGGATATATACATACATCATATAAAGGCTCATGTTCACAACAATGAATACCCTTACGATAATCTCTGCTCATACAAATGGAGTGGCTCATAAATGAGTCTCCTCTCATCCTCAAAGTGGAAAGAGGTGGCTGTGCTAACTCTCTCAAAGAGTCATGTATCTCCTCCATCTCCATTTGGTCCATGCATCTACTCATATGCTGTTGTATCTCCTCCTCAAATCCCATCCAAAAATACCCCTCCATGATGGTGTGGCATGCTCTCATAGAACAAGTGGGACTGAAAAGGAACTCCTCATGAGCTGCATGTAACAACTTCTCCTTGTGCTTGGAAGCTCTAAGAAAGTAGATCCTACCATGATATAATATGACCCCATTTCTGACTGAATACTCCTCCAAGTGCAATTGGTCATCCAAGATCATGCAAGTGAAAAGATCCTTGGAATACTCCACCAACAGCTGGGAGCTCCAATATGGATCTAACCTCCATAGTGACAGTGCTGATGATATCTCATGAAGAGCACCTGTCATATGGTCATCATCTTCTTTGACATCTCTCATGTCAAAGATGCAAGTTGGAAGGATGCTATCCTTCCCCGGCTACTTCTTCCACAACACAGAATCTGAAATGGAAGTGGGTGATGCTAATGTTGAGAGAATGATTTCTCTCTCCTTGAGTCTACCCCAGACTCCCAACGCTATATAAAGATCTCTCTAGGTCTCCAACCTCTTGAAATCAATGATTGGTGCCCCATCATGTGAAGCATCCATCTTCCTCTTCTGATCCAGTGGTCTCCCCGGCAAAACGTCTCCATGAAATGAGACATCATCATTAAGAGATGATTGGATAAATCAATGGAGATCACCCTCCATGCTTCCACTGTGCAATCCAATCACCTTCTTAGGTGCAAAAACCTCTAAAAATGAATAGGGAAGTATACTCCTCACCTCATGATGTTGGGTATTCTCCCTACTTCCTCCTTGTGTCTCCATGGTTCCACACCTCCTCAACAATGGCACAGGTAAAACATGAGTTGTGCCTTGACCTCTAAACATGAGATCCTGGGAACCTTCTTGCAAAGATGCAAGCATCCCTCTACTTGGAGCAAGAGATCTTCCTTCCTATGCATGAGGTGCTAGATTGAATTTGGATCTAACAGCACCGTTGCCCTCAATCTCTGCAACATGAATGGGCAATCCTCCAATGATTGGATCCCTTTTTGAAAAATAGATCTCCATGCTCCTTTTCTCAAAGATGTGAGATGAAAACCTTTCTTTCGAAAAGGTACGGTGCAAGTTTTCATGCAAGGGTTTTTCTTGAGTTTTCTGGTTTAGATCCACCATGGGCATCTCATGAATCCTTCCATCAAATCTTTTCACTAATGCCTTAATGAAACTAGCATAGGATGCAATGTTTACATTTCTCAAAGAAAAGGATTCAAAAATCCACCAGGCAAAAGCCTTACCTCTCAAATTCAGCGCTGCAACTTTGATGGCTTCATCCTCAGGAATTTGGTGGTGCTGCAAGAAGGTATCTAACTCTTCAACCCAATATTTGGCTGAACATACAGGTGAAACTTCAAAGGTAGATAGATGAAATCTATCCTGCTGCTCTCTTCCCTTCACCTTCATCTTGCAAAACTCTGAAAAACTGAGATGATCTCGGAATTTCTGAGTTTGAGACTCATACTCCTTCAATAAATCACTAAGGGTTTCCCTCCTAGCAACCTCTTCTTCTCTTTCCATCTCTCTTCCAGCAATCCTGGGCATGTGACTGCGCTGTACAAGATGGTGTGTAGCTGCTTGCTCACACTCCTTATTTGCAAATCTAGAGTTTGCCTTTGGTACAAACCCTCTAGGAGATTCTTTATAAATATTCTTCTGGATCTCCTCGAACTCTTTATAAATCATATGTATATATTTAGGAAGAAGCTTTGTAAGCTTATCCCTTTTTTATTTTTTTTCTCCAAAAGATGGAGTCTTTCTTCTGCTTATTTCTTTGTCTCCTTTATGAGAATAGGAAGTGTAGGGTTCTTCATCTTCTTTTTTCTTATCCTCCTTGGAGAGGTTCTTCATAGATCTGAAATATGATGAGATAAAACCCATCCTCTTCAATATTATGATCTTCTTGGGCTTAGACTCACAGGCGGAGCCAAGAAAGCAGCTTTGATACCAGTGTAATGTTCCCAAATTGGGATAGCTAGCAAGGTATGACTGAAAAACGCATTTTCTAGTAATGGCTGCTACAGGATTTGAAACTAGGACCTGGATCCCTTAGATCAATGCATCTAAGACCTGAATCCAAGAGGAGGCTCCAAATAAATCCTTTTAGAGTGGTTAAATAGATCTCCCACTACTAGATGTCCTCAGAAGTGCGCTATGAGAGACTGCAAAAATTCTTGAGCAAGAAATGGAAAGACAACGTTATTTTATAGCTGTGAACACATGAAGAGAAGTATAGCCAAAAAATATATGATATAGAATCAATTGTATACAATGCGTGGAGGAATAAATCACTCCAGCTAGGCAATGGAAGCCTCAATAGTGCATATACAAGAAAATACAAAAGCACTGCTACATATGAAAAGCCCTGGCTAAAATAACGCAGTTTATAGGAGATACTGCTGCATAAAAAATGAGAATAGGATGATATGAAAATATCAGCTCAAATAAATGAGGGGGAGAAAGCTCTCAACCCCTAAAAACACTAATACAACACTAATACACAATCCTTAGAAGGATTGGCTGCAATACATGTACAAATGGAAAATCTGCAGAAATGTCGGAGTTGCTGGGCAACAACTGCAACTCTGAAAATACTGGAGATGGCTGATGCTGATATGAAATCTGCAATAACCTCCTCCAATAGATCTATCAAGTGCAAGGCTGATCCTGGCATTGAATATTTCCTCCTCCAAATGGTGGTGCAACCCCTCACTGTAAGTGTGCATTGAAATAACGCAGTATGGAGAATGGACTGCACTGTATATAATGGGAGATGCTTGGCCTTGGTGCCAAGATATGAAAATCAGCTTAGAAACCTTCCTTCTAACCTTCCCAAGGAATGGATACTCACTCCTCTAAAAGATGAGACAAGGAATGGTGTTGTGGAACCCCTCCACTGCAACACCCAGCAACACTACGTTGCACTTCAGCAGAAACAACGTAGTGACTGAATAATGGCTTTTTCCTTGAGCCAAGATGTGGAGAAAATTAAGTGAAATTTTTCAAGAGGCCTCTCAAGAAGGAAAGGAAATCCTAAACAGGAATCCCTCATGCTAAGCAGCACTGCAACTCAACTGAACAACTGGAGACTGCAATTTGTCTGAATAGACAAATATCAAATAATCCAAGATGTCTCACTATGGCTGCCTCTTCCTCCTTTTATACAAGTGAAAGCTCTCTTGCCTTGGACCCCACACATTAGGGTTTCTTCCACATGGAATATTCCTCCCTCTCAAACTACGCTGTCTTCTCATGCAAGCTACACCTCTTAGGTAGCGCTGTTGACTTGGTCAAACTTGACCTTGTCCTCATGCCAATTGCCCCTTTTCACACTGGAAGGTGAAAAATAAGTTGCTCCAATGATCCTTTTCACATTATGAAGGATCTTATTCCTACTCATGGGCCTTTTACGCATTTTATTCATCTCCTAGATGAAATAAGCAAAAATTAATGTTCAAATTATCTTCATGAAAATTTTGGAACATTACATGGTCATTCATTTAGTGTATGACATCATCAAGTGTATGACTCCATATGTCATCAAGGGTTAAGGTCGGGATCATCAAGCCACATGCAACATTATAGCTAGTTCAAGGACTTCATAGGACTTCTTCATTAGTTGTTTGACATCTTCATGGGTTGACCTCTTCATTGATGGCATTCTTGTCAAACAAGAGTCATGACATCATCATATGGTACCAGACATTTATTGTCTTCAACCTTATCATCACATTCTGGGGTATCTCAAGAATATTTGCCATCTTGGCAATATTCTCTCATTGATGGCAATATTCTTGCCCTTCCAACATTCTCTCCTTTTTGACATCAATGGAAAATGGGATGCCCAATTCACTCCCCCTGTCAAGCTGCTTCTTTTCTTCATCAATAATATCTCTTCATAGGTAAGTTACTCCCCTTGTCATGGTGCTCTTCCTTTTGGAAATGTGCTCAATGATAGATGTGTCTACATTTCTTCATGTGATGAACCAACTCCCCCTATCTCCATAAATTCATCTACCTCAAGAAAGATTACTTGCTTAGTGATCAAATGGAAGAGATCCTCAACAATAGTCCAATAGATGAGTAAGTGATCATATTCCTCAATGGAGTTGCTCTCGAGAGATTATTTATCAAAGGATGATTGTCCATGTGTGGCTAATCAAGGATTTTATAGGGCCCTTTCACAGATAGCTTCTGCGAGAATGATTAAGAATCACAAGCTCGCCCTAACAGTATGCATGGTCTCCTTTCTGGCAGAGTCTCATCATCAAACACTTGGAATATCAAGGATGTCTTCATCATGAAATCAACAACATGTGTTGTTGGCTGGAGTGTTCAAGAGATTTTTGGAGGCAATTTGCTTCCTTCTCCATACTTGCATAAATTTATTCTCTAGCTTGGTTGTCATAGTTTTAGCTTGTTTAGGGACCCAAATCAAGTTACATTCACGAGCCATATGCCCAACTTTATGGAAATTATAGCGTTCCATTCTGCTCATAAATGAGGATGCATGATTTCTTCTTGCAAAGCTACTTCTAGGAGATTGACAAGGACCATTAAATTTTCACTTGTGGTATGCCCTAAAATCCTTTTCCATATGCCCAAAGTTTGTACAAGAATAGCAATAACCAAAAAATATACTTTGGTACCTAGGAGGTGAAGAGTTCCTTGAAGTAATTCTGAAGTCTTTTTGCCTTGGAATTCTTTAATGATATGCATTTCCTTTGTATTCTTGGCATCATCTATAAATATCCTTGGAGTAGTGTTTCTTCTAATGTCATCTTGACTCTTGCCTTTGCTGGAACTGGGAGTATCATTTCTTCCTGGCTTTTTCACATCCTTGTTGTTTGAAGCATTATCATTCTTTCTTGAGGGTTCACCTGCATAACCAAGACTTGATTTATTAAGGGGGGATGTTTGATGACTTAGGATGTCATCTAGTGTTTGAGAACTCTTCAAGTTCTTATTAAGCAAGTCAAATTCCTTTTTAAGAGAGACAATTTATCCTTTCAATTTTTCACAATCTTCATCTTTCACAACTAGTTGCTTCTTCATTTCTTCCATCATCCTTGTTGCTTCGTGTGCTTCATTTTTAAAGGAGATGATATTTGATTTCATTATGAAGACTTCTTCATTATTCTTTGCTAGACTGCTCTCCATTTCTTCTTTTATTCTTGTAGCTTCACATGTTCTGGCCTTGAGAAGATTGATGTCTGATTTTAGTTTGAAGATTTCTTCATCCTTTTCTTCTAGTTGGCATATCATGGTGTTTCTCTCATTTTATGCTTCATCAACTTGTCCTTATATGAATGCCAAAGTTTCCATCATCTTCTCGGCTCCTTGTGATTGTTCCCTTGCTTCATGTAGTTGAGATCTAAGAGAGGAGACCTCTTCCTTGTATTGACCAATCTCTGCTTCAAGATTGTTCAAGCTCTTAAGTCTTTGTTCAAGGTGGATTGACAAAGCTTCTTCCATTTTCTTTGCCTTATCCAATTGGTTTGTCATAGATATGACTTCTTCATGATGCTTTCTTTTGTTTTGATGAAATTCATCCTTAAGTTTGGCGAGCTCCTCATCCCTTTCTTGTACTTGAAGCTTGACAAAGTCAACTTCCTTCCTTGTCTTGTCTTGGTTACCATATTTCGTTTTCTTCTTAAGTTCCTCATTTTCCTTTTTCAAATTTTTAATCTTTTCCATGGAAGCCATAAGTTTATTCAGGAGATCTTCTTCAAAGTCTTCTTTGTTCTCTTCATCTTCTAGGCCTTCTTTAGCCTTGTTGTCATCTCTCTTATCACTAGCTTTGTTGATGGATTTTGGACTTATTTCTTGTTTTTCATCATCTTCTTGACTAGATATCATTGTCAACACTCCTTTTGAGTGAAGATCATGAAGTTTGTCCCATATGAATTTTGCTGACGAATATCTTTCAAAATTGGCCTTCACATAATTTGGTAACCCATTCAAAATTTCCTTCATTGCTCTTATATTGTACTCCTTGGATTATTTGTCCAATGTATCATTAGTAATCACTGATATCCAAACTTCAATTCCTTGAGTCTTTAAGAAATTCCTCATTCTTGCCTCCCATATAACAAAATTTCCATTGAACAATGGAGGCTTCGCAAATTGATTGACTTCAATTTCAATTGTTGAGGAAGACACACCTGTAGGAGGATTGGAGACTTTCTTCCTTGGTTTTCCCATTTGTGTTCTAATGGTCAACCTTCAAGATGTTAGGCTTTGAGTGAAGATACTGGCTCTGATACCAATTGTTGGAAACATTGAGAGGGGGGGGGGGGTGAATCAGTATTTCTTTCCAATTTTTATTTTTACTAGTTAGATCAGTTATATTTAGAACACAAATGAACAATAAGAATAAATGCTTTTATTAATATTCATAAATTAAGTACAATATTTCTATAGGGCTCCAACCCTAGATGAAGACACCAATATTCAATCTCCCAGGCTCCAACCTATATTATGCCAAGCACCGAATTGGACTTCCAAGGCTCCAACCTTGTCAAATTCTGAGGCACCAACCTCAAGGGCTCCAACCCTGTATCTGCTTCAAGCTCCGACCTAGTTTCTTGACAACTCTGATCCTCTAGGGCTCAAACCCTATTCTCCAAGGCACCAAACTTTTCTTTTCGAGGCTCCAACCTCTTGGGCTTCAACCCTTTACTTTGTCAAGATATAATTGGTTATTCTTCATCGCTCCCAAAGTCTTCTTCAATGAGACATGTCAATCTTCAACTATCCCCTCACTTAGTCTCCACGTCACATCATCAATGAAAAAAATTATCTTCTCATGAATGTGTCTCCACTGATCTTCATGTGACCCAAACACTTTCTCCAAGGTCACCTCATGATGACATTAGCAATGCATCATGGTATCCAATAGGCTTCTAGATGACTCACCAAGGTCAGCTAAAGCTTCTCAACAAGATGTCTGCAAACAATGTCCTTCAAAGGTGTCTTCAATATAATGCTTCAAAGCAACTGCCTTTCAAGTCAACACACAAGTTTTTCAATGAAATCTCCAACAAGTATCCTAGTATTCTTCTTCAAGGTTTGCTCCAAATGATGTCTTGTTGCTTCAATAGTGCACAATAAGTTCACTTCTATCAGGATCCAAATTTAGCTTCCAAACAATGCTAATTCTTGCCTTCAATGAGGTGTTTAGATCTGCTTCTCTAGTTATGCTGAAGACTGCTGCAACTATTGTCTTCAATCTAGCTTTGGTAAGCTCAATAATTGGCCCAAATCTCACAAGATATTTGCTCAAATATAACACAAGTCTGAAAGTTATTAGTCACAATTCTAAACCCTTTTTCTATACCACAGATCCAAGTTTCTAAGTTTGACACAGTTTGAGAAGGTGAATAGCTCTAAGGTATAGTCCAAGCTCTAAAAGCCTGAAATCACAACAATCTGGACTGATTAATAGAGGTACCACAGTTCAGAATTGGCATAGGAAGTGCAATCTGCAATACCACAACAATCAGTAATAAACAGAGATATCACATAGTGATTTTCCTGTAGCTCGAGAGACAGTCCTATAGCTCCTATAGTATATGTTTGTTCCTCAACAGGTGGTTTGAGCTACTGTAAGTATTATCCACATGATTTTTTAAACTCCTCGGCCTCCTGTCCCATATCTATGAAATCTTAAATGAATTGATGGTGAAAAATGAAGGATTCGACTTATATTTATAGTGATTTTGTCCTTTAAAGAGAGGATGTGACTGTTGGAGATGAGAGCCAACATATGTATGTTAACTTAGGTCGGCTAGATAAATAAATATATATATATTTTTCTAAACTTAAAAATCCATTAGTTTAAGGGTGTGTAAGGGCTCATTAGAAAGAGGAAAAAATCCTCTTTAAGATGATCTAGGTCCCATTGAAAAAATATGCCTCTAAGGTGGCAAAAAATATTTTTCTTTGTGACTGTCCTTAAATTATTTAGTGCAGAAAATGATTAGGACAGTATGGCTTCTTTTTTTGGCTTCTCCATTGTTTTTCTTCTCCATTATTTGGCTTCTTCATCATCATAGGGACATGTATGGCATCCATGTCATCATTATAGTGTCCAAAAATGAGTGTTTCACATAATTGTGCAGTGATATGTTATAGTGCAGCATCATTAGGAGAAATTCAAAATAGTCTTCCAACCATCAAATGATATCTTCCACGTTATCATCTAGTATTTCAACCTTCATCAGGTGTCATCATAAATTGTGGTCATTCATTTAGTGTATGACATCATCAAGTGTATGACTCCATATGTCATCGAGGGTTAAGTTCAGGATCATCAAGGCAAATACAACATTATAGCTAGTTCAAGGACTTCATAGGACTTATTCATTAGTGGTTTGACATATTCATGGGTTGACCTCTTCATTGATGGAATTCTTGTCAAACAAGAATCATGACATCATAATTTGGTACCATAAATTTATTGTCTTCAACCTTATCATCAAATTACGAGGTATCTCAAGAATATTTTCCATCCCGGCCAATGCCATATTGACATCAATGACAACCTTGATTAACATAATTGATGAAGTGTTTGGAATGTCAATAGGTCAAGGTGGAGCATCAACACCTTGTGGATTTACTACAACCTATACCTGTACCAGAGTGGAAATGGGATGTCATTTCACTCAATTTTATTATAGGCTTACCAAGGACTAAGAAAAAAAATGACTCCATTATAGTGGTTGTGGATAGACTCAGTATGGAAACTCACTTCATATCAGTCCAGTAGAATTACAAAACAATAAAAATCACTGACATATTTAATAGGGAGGTGTTTAGATTACATGGTATCCCAAAAATAGTCATCTCAGACCGGGATGTGAAGTTTACCTCAGCTTTCTAGAAAGAACTGTTCACCATTCTAGGCACACAAATTTAGTTTAGTAGTGCCTACCATCCAAAAACAGATGGGTAGACTAATCAGGTGAATTAGATATCAGAACACATGTTACGTATGTATGTGATGCAGTAGCCCACAAAGTGGGAAGGTTATTTTCATTTGGTAGAATTTGCATACAATAATGGGTACCAAGAATATCTAAAGATGAGTCCCTTTGAGGCATTATATGGAAGACAATGTCAGAAACCCATAAATTGGAGCAGCCCAGAAACTAAGTTGATGATTGGGCTAGAGATGTTGGAAGAGATGGAGCATAAAGTTTATGCAGATCGAAAAAGGAATTATCGAGAGTTCAAAGTGGAAGATCACATGTATGCGAGAATTATACCCAATAAGAGCACTCTAATAAGGATTAATTGTGCCAAAATGGCTCCCTGGTTCTGTGGACCTTTCCAAATTTTGGAAAGAGTAGGGCCAGTGGCCTATCGGCTAGCATTACTAAGTCACATACGGGGGCACAATGTGTTTCATGTATCCATATTGAAACGATATGTGCACGATCCAAAGCATGTAATACATTAGCAAAACATATAGGTATATTGTAATTGATACTATGTCCTCTGAAAAGAGATGAATACTTAATTAATTAATTAAATTTTTGCTGGTTGCAGGTCGAACCAGATGACGAATTTCTGGTAGAGCCTCAACGTATTCTCAAGAAGAGAGAAATGTAGAAATTATATGCACTAAGCATGCATATTTCCAAGATCCACCTGATCTCACACTATTTAAATTTATGCAAGATAATGAATCTATTCCACTTGTTAATCTTTTGCGGAAAAATTAATTGCACACACATGTGAAGCATGAACACAAATATTCTATCGCACATAACACAATTTTTAACTGGGAAAGCCTGAAGCTAAAAACCCAAACTATATATTATGTAACATGGAGATCATATGACAATCTCATACAAACATACAAAGCTTATCACAAGCTCTCAACACAATACAATCGTCATACACTAATCAGGCTTAATCTTGCAAATCCATGCATCGATCTATGCCACCTGCTAGCCTGCCTCCACTGTGCAATATCTATTGAAGAATAGCTCTGAATGAATTCGAATTAATCCATCCTTGACTGTGCAATCCTCATTGGCATCTCCACTGAGTGTGTGATGTAATCAATGCATCACTATAGTCACAACAGATAGTCTATCTTGCCCTTTCACCTATCTCTCCACTGGTCTCCACTGAAACTACCATGCACTATAGTTAAATGATGTATTTTTCAATTGATTAATGAGTTATTATTTATGAATTAATTAACTAATTAATTCACTCCACTCTCACTAGTGTATCAATCAGTTAAACTAGATACAACTAGCTCAACTGAGTCTAACTGAGTTAAACTGAATACAACTCCATAGCTACTTCTTCCAACTGTGTCATAACTCTGCCACTTGAGTTCTAACTGAGTCCTCCATGCATTAGCTCCAGTAAACCCTCAGGAATAGCGTAATTCCTTCTGTCAGCTGATGTGCCACATCTGTGCACTGAATTGAAGTGCCGCAAGAGAATAAGTTGCTGTTTAGAGTCTGCTTATTATTAAGAGCTAATAATAATTGACATGCATCTATTTTTAGATTGAAGATATATAAATAGATGTCGCCCAATATTCTAAAAATAGAATTTCATCTATTTTTCCAACTTGATCAACCATCCACAGATAGCATTTTGCAACTTCTGAAATATGATCGACATGTCTAAAAATAGACATAGTCTAAAAATAGACTTGCACCAAAAATAGCCTGCAGGCCCACTTAGTGAAGGCAAATCTTTTCACTAAGCTCATCATCTTGTTGAATCTCAACAAGAAATAATTCTCCGGAGGTGAGCCATCTCCCATGTTAAAGTGCAGTGGAAGCACTTTGGCCTAGAAGAGGATACTTAGGAAGATGAAGGCTTTATACATGAATCATATCTATAATTATTTATTTTGATGGAATAAAATATAGAGGACGGTGTTTTCCTTAAGTGGGGAAAGATGTAGCACCCAGATTAATTTACTTATTTTTATTTTAAAAACTTTTACAAAAGTACATTTGAATTTTAAGTGAAAAATAAATTAAAGAATATGTTAATTGGTTGATTAATCTCACTTACATTTTCTTTTATGAATAAATAATTATATTATGATTTTCCATAACTGGTTGGTAAATAATTCCAAGATTCTAGAGTAGTTGGAATGAAGTAGTTATTGACAGTTACCTTATCCTCTGAGGAAAAAAAGGAAATACTAGGGAGGAGAAGGGGTTTTGTGCAAGTAGAAAGAAAATAACATCATATGAGCTGTGAGGATAGAGTGGACCAGAGATGGTGGATAACCAATGGTAAATTTGCAACCTAAATTAGAGAAGAGGTTAGACAAGGGTCTTGAGGTCTAACTCCAAGAAAAATGTTGCTAAATTCTGAACTTGTGAGGAGTATGGGGGGAGTTGAGGACGTGATCGCCTCACACATTTTTGGGTGGATTAACTAGTGGAATGATAAATCAAATAAGTGTATGGTTCATGTATTAAATTATGTTAATATATGATATTATAGTACTGTAAATTAAATCTTGAAAGAATTCATGTGAATATTCGTGTGTTAAAACTGGTACAATACTGATTTACTTATATTTATCATTATGACAGAGATAGGGCACTGGGTTAGAATAACGTTGAAAGAACGGAGGTTATAAATCCGAGGAAAAGTCTAGTGCATAAAGTGTACTGGTAGTGAAACCCTTAGAAAAATATAATACCACTGTGGCCTTGTCTGTGAGCAAGAGCTATAAAAACAAGAATAAGTTTACCTAAAACACCAACTTGTCTACAGGTGAAAACTATAACCGAATAGAGCTTGGTAGTAACTTAGACCCAAGAAGGTTGGAAAAGGTCAAAAGGGACTACTTTAGTTCGAAGATCAAAATAAGAGAAAAACAATACTTACAATAAGAAATATTTGTAGAACTAAACAAACAATTACATTTTATATAAGTACCATTGAGAATTAATTACGAAACCGTGAATCAACTGTGCGAACAAACCCTTGGTATTTTATAAGATGACAAAAGCTGTCGGTCGAGAGGTTTAAACCCTGACCCGTTGGTACAGGTGGGGTTTTTCATCCTCAGGAAACTCAGAAAAATCCTTAAGGATAAACTGTCAAAGTATAATTTAAAGATAATTTGAGAAGTATAATGAAACATAACATATCACAAAAATAAAGTGCTTGAATATAGACATAAGACAGTTATAAAGGTTAGGGCAGAACTTCAAACCATAGAAGTAAACAACCATCCACTATAAAAATCATCTATACAATAGAAGATATCTCATAAAACAAGTAAATGTAATAACAAACTGATATGCATTCGACACATTTATTTCATCAAAATTTAGATAACGTCTGAGATAGACTGAAATGCAAGTGTACAAATAAGAACTCCAACTATGTACATTAATAACGGAAGAAAACCCTCTATCTTGAGTCTGTTTTAATAATAGACATGAGCCAGATCCCTTAATAAATATTATGTTAAAAATCCAGTGAGTAATCTGGTATATTCCGGTAGGCAAGCAAAGCCTCCTAAAACAACATGAAAGTGTAAAGCCGACAACAAGAAAAAATCCCTAGGGTTTAACCCTATGTTTCCTATATAACGAAAACGAATTAATAACCATGGTGGACATGGGTTGGACATGGAGAAAGACAACATGTTGTGCACTAAACCTTTGAACCATTCATTAACCAACGAGAAGAAATAAACAATACCTCACAAACCAGAGCATTAGAGCACGATGAAGACCTTGACCCAAAATGAAACTAAAGACGAAGCATTGGGAGGAATTAAGTACCTGCACTGAGTCAAGAAAACATGTCAGGGAATTTTGTATAGAAGATGAACACAAAAGCAGTTAAATGAAAAACTTAAAAAGAGAACCTTACCTGATAGAGAGAAGTCAAAATTCATTGATACACCTACCTGAAATGGCATAAATAAAACATTAGACATTAAAAATTGGGAATAGTGACTAGGTGTCAACAAAGATAAATGGTAGGTGGAATTGAGCACCTTACAACACATTACACACATATAATTTCTCAGGAAAGGTAGTGTGTGAGCCAAAGGATGTATGAAATCAAGTGGGCACCGAAAGAAAATGATAATCGAGTACACAGATGCATAAAAGCGAAAGGCAACATGGTAGCCATACCACTTCACATAGGAGAATAGCAGAGCAACAGACCACTGAGGAATTGAAACCAAATGACAAGCACTAAAGGGAATTGGGGGGTAGGTTAGATAACCTAACCATCACACCTTCATCATGGCGGTCTGATTGATATGCATCGATGGTGGAGCAAGGGTCCAAGTGTCTAACTAGCTAGCCATCAACTTCATTGTTAAGAGTGCCAAGTACAAAGGACCATTTTGTTTGAGTAAATGCTGATAAATGCTGACAATTGGAGTTTAATAGAGATACATGATCCAAGTTGCATACGACTAATAACAAGTTGGTGTATCATATACTTGGTGTATTATTTCGAGCATGTATATAAAATCTCACAGATTACATAACCCAAAGATAACACAATGATGATGTTACTATAATCATAAGAATTTTTAATAATGCATGATTTTAATTGATATGTCAAGCGAATAGTTTGAATTACAGAGATAGATTGTAGGTTTTGTTTTATAATATATCATCGAGTCAATGAATATGGTCAAGTCTGTGCGTGGGAAATCTATTTTATTATTATTATGGTAATTATTGTGCTTATCTCAGTGAAACATATAAGATCTAATTTGGGGTGTACGACATAAATTAATACATGGATATGCTAATATCAACACCACTATGGAGAAGTTACTAAATAAAGGGACAATTTTTTAGTGGGTAGAGGTGTGTTTGGAGGCCCTTAGCACCTTAAATGGAAATCTCATGTATCAACCTCTACTAGCGTTTCCACCCGAGAGCAAGGAATTCTATTTTCATGCCCTTCAATAGTTTAGACAACACATACTAGGCAATAATTTTAAATTTTTACCGATCATTCTGCACTAAAGTACCTCTTCAACAAGCCCATGTTGGGGGAGTATATATAGGTGGTTAATTTATTTTGAGGAATACAATTTCTAGGTGGTAGTTAAGCCAGAAAGATTAAATGTAGGACCAAACCATCTGTCGCATTTGAATTCGGGTAAAGAGGTGCAACATCTATATGATAATCTTCCACATGCATAACTATTTACTGTGACTATGGCAGATGAATATTGAGCAGATACAGTGTATTTTTTCATCATAGGGATGGCCTTAAAAGACAAGACAGTGGTAGAAAAGAGGAAACTAGTAGTTAAAGCAATAGATTGTGAGTTTATTTTCAGATGACTATATAAATTAGGATTAGATGAGATTCAATATATATGTGTTATGGAACATGAGTGACCAATTATTTTAGTATAGGTACATGTAGGAGTTGCAATGGTACACTACATAGGATGACTTATAGTGCAGAAGATCCCACAATGCTGGACTCTAGTGGTCCAGAGTGCATGTAGATGCCAAGGTTTTCTCCATGACTTGTGATGTGTTTCAAAGAGTGGGGAGGCAATCTAGATGAGATAAAATGCACCTAAAGCCTTATCTCACTTTATTAAAATTTGTAAAGTGGGACATTGAATTTTTTTGACCCATCGATCCTCTAGTGAGAAGAACTAGTGTGTGGCACATGATTACCGGTACTTATTATTTGAATAGATACGTCAAGGTTGTGCTACAAATGGATTGGAGTGTAGAGATAATTGTGTGATTCTTATTCAAAATGTGGTAAATAGGTTTGGGTTCCCAGGAATCTCTATGAGTGATGGGGTTGTGCATTTCCTAAATAAGACTATTGCAACACTACAGAGGAGTTAAATATGCCATCATAAAAGTACTTTGCATCACCCACAAGCCAATGGTATGGTGGAGGATGTTAATAAAATATTGGATTCCACACTTACCAAGGTATGTAATGTGCAACACGATGATTGGGACTTAAGGAATTCTTACACATCATTTTGTCACCATAACACTTGACCATTAAAATGGATCTCTTGCCATCCATAAACATGTTTCAATGCACTCCCTTGCAAGTACATAATCTAAAACCCTTGAATACAAGATGAATTTTGGGTAACGAGGCCTCTTAAATTGTTTATTATGACTTGAGCACTTTTCCTATTTTGTTTTCGTGCAATCATAGTTTCTTCCATTGAAACCTACACAGAACTATGCTCTCTCTTCCACTGTAGACCACACACATGACTCAATGAAAAGTAAAAATAAAAAGTGAATTCTAGAAGCCTTGTTGGGCGAATATATCCCAACTCAAAACTTCTAGGTCATATATATTCGACTGTTAGGGCCCTTTATTACTAGTGTAGTCCCTTATTGTTTTTAGTGTAGCCCCCTTATTATTATTTTTGTACCCATGTAGTCCCCATATTGTTATTATTGTGCCCATAATAGCCCACTATTGTTATAGTTGTGCCCTTACATTATTATTGTTAGGTCAGCTAGGATTATATTGCGACCCTATGGACTCCTATATATAGAAATAAGGTTTTTTCATTTGTGTCATCCAAGAATTTTTCATTTATGTAATGTAAAGGAGGTTTCCCCCTCGAAGTGGTTGATTTTTAAGTAGTTGATCTCTCTTTTCTTCTATTTTGTGAGCTGGTTTCAAAACATTTGGTATCACAGCTTTGGATTCTAGGGTTTCTTTGCTTTAAACAGGGAATCATGGAATTTTAGATATAATTTTATTTCTACAAAGGTTCAGACGCTAAAAAAAAACTCATTTGTGAAGAATTCGTGAGGAACTTCATGTAAAAATTTCAAAATCTTGGTTCGCAACATTTTCTGAGATATGATCTATGGATGTTAGGGTTTTTGTAGGCTCCTGAATTTCATCTCAAAGAGGTGACTTTGGGAAAATCATCATAACTCTCTCTCTGAGCATCATATTGGAATTATGTAAAAAGTGGCCAAAAGTACACGTACTATAGTTTCCTGTATATCAATTTCATAGTCGAAGGAGGAAACAATGACATGTGGCATGACATATAAGTTTTCTCTACTGAACTAGTCCATAATTATGTCATTGTGGGAGATTGGGAATAACTTTGTCTTGAAGAACCCAATACTTTGGGCTCCATAATACGCAAAACACACAAAAGGTATGGATTGTAACTTTATATTTATAACAAAATTAGTTTGTATGGTATTGATGGCTTTTTTCTCGTAAACCACTAGTCACTTGGTCATTTTTTATGGAGGAAATGATAGCACATCATGAGGATACAAAGAGAAACACCTTCTTTAGCCAATTGATAAATCTCAACAAAAAGGTTTCAATGGTGGAACACAATGAGGAATTTCAAAAAGTTGAATATGAGGGTTAATAATATTCCAAAGGAACATAAGATTGATGTGTTCATAGGGACTCTAAAGGATAACATCCAACATGAGGTTTTCCTTTGGGAACCTGATACATTGGAGAAGGCATTCAAGTTGGCAAGAAAAAATGAAAACAAAATTATGGAAATAAGAAATCCTACCACTTACAACTATAAAGATGGAAGTGTTGCTACTCCTAGACTTCCACAACCTACAAGGTTGACACCACAATAATTGGAAGAAAAAATACCAAAATGGATATGATATAGTTTTGATAACAAATAAACTAAGGGTCATAAGTGTGTCGAGAAGAAATTATTTTACATAGATTGTGAAGAGTAGGAAGGAAAGGAACAAGAAACTTCAAAAGAAAAAGATATACAACAGGAACCAACCCTAGAGGAAGAAGAAATGAATTTGACCATATCCTGTAATGTATTGGCAGGAATTACCACTCCTAAAACTCTCAATATAGAAGGACATATCAAGAAGAAAAATGTAATAGTGGTTATTTATTCGGGTAGTACCCATAATTTTATTCATTGTAAGCTAGTCAAGGAATTGAATTTCTTCCTATACCCAACGCCAGAGTGTCAAGTGAAGGTGGAAAATGGAGGAACTATAAATTTCTCTAGAAAGTGCCATAATATTAAGATAACCATGGGGGAATATGTATTGAATAATACAATTATTTCCATTCCAATGGGTGGTGCTGATGTTGTACTAGGAGTACAATGGTTACAATCTTTGGGGACGGTAGCTTTTAATTTTCATGAACTTTTATTGAATTTTTTTCGGAAGGAAAGGAAGTTGAATTACGAGGTATCGCAGGGATGTCGAGAAAGATAATAAGATTTAATTTTATGACAAAGCTTCTGAAGAAAGAACAACAAGGCATCATTGCACAATTATGCTAACTAGAAGTTCCAACATCAGAATCATCTATTTCTTCAGATCTCCAAAAATTCTTGGACAATCATTCCAAGGTGTTTGAATCTCCCAAAGGACTCCCACCTATTTGTGATCATGATCATGCTAGTCATTTGATTCCAGGAAGTGTTCCTCCAAACATCAGGCCTTATAGATATCCTTATGTCCAAAAGAGATAAATTTAACGTATGATTGTAGAAATGATAGAGACTGGTATAATTCAACCTATTCAAACTTCTTTTTCTACTCCATTAGTATTGGTGCACAAGAAGGATGGATCATGGATCATGTGTTTAGATTATAGGGAGTTCAATAAGCGCACTAATAAAGATAAATTTCCCATTCCTGTGATTGATGAATTATTGGATGAATTACATGGAGCAATTTATTTCACCAAGTTGGATATTCGTTCAAGATATCATCGAATTAGAATTAAGACTGAAGCCATTCCGAAAACAACATTTCGAACTCATGCGGGTCATTATGAATTTTTGGTCATGCATTTTGGCCTTAAAAATGCACCTTATACATTTCAAAGGTTGATGAATTCCATTTTCAAACCCTTCCTCAGAAAATTTGTGTTAGTATTTTTTGATGATATAATAATTTACAACAGGTCTTGGAAGGATCATGTTAAACATGTTAATAGGGTGCTCACAACTATTGGAGGAGAAACAATTATATGTAAAAACCTCCAAATTTTTCTTAGAGTACAAGAGGTGGAATATTTGGGTCATATTGTATCTCAAGAGGGTGTTCAAGTAGATCCTAACAAAATTAAAGCCATTAAGGAATGGAAAGTCCCCATAACCATAAAGCAGTTGCGAGGATTTCCCGGGTTAACAGGGTATTATCGCAAGTTTGTTAAGAATTATGGGAGAATAACAACACCTCTAAAAAAATTATTGAAGAAAGGTGCATTTCAATGGAATCCTGAAGCAACTAAGGCCTTTGAACATCTTAAAGAGGAAATGTGACAAGCACTGGTCTTAACTACGCTAGAATTGACAAAAACCTTTATTGTGAAATGTGATGCCCCAAGAAATGGAATTGGTGATGTTTTAATGCAAGAAGGAAGACCAATTGCTTTTGAAAGCTGTCTAATCAAAGGAAAGTATTTACAGAGAGCTATTTATGAGAAGGAAATGTTGTCAATACTACAAGCACTAAAGAAATGGAGACCTTACCTAATGGGAAGACTCTTCAAGGTAAAAAATGATCATGATAGTCTTAAATACTTTTTGGAAAAAAACATTATATTCAGAAGAGTAGAAAAAATGGCTCACAAATATGTTGGGTTATGACTTTGAAATCATCTACAAAAAAGGGAAGCTAAATGTTGTTGCATATGCACTCTCAAGAAAAGGATGAGGATGTGGAAGCATTGCTTTGTGCCATTTCTATTATCCAACCTGATTGGATAGTCGAAGAAAGGGAGGAATGGAAGAATGATGAAGAAGTATGGAAATTCATTCCAAAGTTGCACCAAGATGCTAGTACATCTGATACGTTTAGTTGGAAAAATGATTCCTTATGGTACAAATATCACTTATATATTTGTAAGAATTCCCAACTAAGACAAATATTATTTTGGAATTGCACACCTCTCCCTTAGGAGGACACTCAGGATTTTTTAAAACTTACCACATGAGTTCTCCATGACTTGCGATGTGTGTAAAAGAGTGGGGAGGGCATCAAGATGAGATAAAATTCCCCTAAACCCTCATCTCACTTTATAGCCATTTGAAAAGTGGGACATTGACTTTGTTAGACCCATCGATCCACTAGCAAGAAGAACTAGTGTGTGGTACATGATTAATGCTACTTATTATTTGAATAGATACGTCAAGGTTGTGCTACAAATGGATTAGAGTGTAGAGATAATGGTGTGGTTCATATTCAA
Source organism: Pinus albicaulis (assembly GCA_034641835.2). Taxonomy (NCBI): domain Eukaryota; kingdom Viridiplantae; phylum Streptophyta; class Pinopsida; order Pinales; family Pinaceae; genus Pinus; species Pinus albicaulis. Next base: position 1,317,990,586 of record CM076579.1, on the reverse strand, counting down.
AATGTGGTAAATAGGTTTGGTTTCCCAAGAACCTTGATGAGTGATTGGGGTGTACATTTCCTGAATAAGACTATTGCGACACTAAAAGAGGAGTTAAAAATCTACCATAAAAAAAGTACTTTGTATCACTCACAAGCCAATGGTATGGTGGAGCATGTTAATAAAATGTTGGATACCGCACTTACCAAGGTATGTAATGTGCAACATGATGGTTGGGACTTAAGGAATTCTTACACTTCTTTTTGTCACCATGACACTTGATCATTAAAATGGATCTCTCGCCATACATAAACAGGTTTCAATGAACTCCCTTGCAAGTAAATAATCTAAAACCCTTGAAGAAAAGATGAATTTTGGGTAACAAGGCCTTATAACTTGTTTAGTATGACTTGAGAACTTTTCCTTGTTTTTTTCCACACAATCGTAGTTTCTTCCATTGAAACATACACCAAACTATGCTCTCTCTTCCACTGTAGACCACACACATGACTCAATGAAAAGTAAACATAAAAAGTGAATTCTAGAAGCCTTGTTGGGCGAATATATCCCAACTAAAAACTTCTAGGTCATATCTATTCGAACCGTACCCCTCACATCATGGAGCTAATTCCCTTTTATCAATGAGCCCTAATCCCACTGTTAGTGGATCTCATCCTTCTCTTTTGGATTTGAAACTTCCTCTACTTGGCCTATAAATTGAGTAGAGGCTAGAGGGTTAGAAGAGTTCACAAAAGCTAGTCTTATGTTGTTTAATTTACATTGAGAAGCTTATCATCGAAGGAGAGGGTTACAAGAATTTTGGAGGAACCTCATGACATCAAGTTAAAGGTTGTAAGGATCTTATTTATCTCTGAAATAATACAAACTAATCCTTGTTTCCATTGTATTTTCTTAGTTAATTGTTGAATGATTTATATTCATCTTGTTTATTCATTAGGATGATAACAATTCTAATCTCCTTGATTATTATATTAAGTTTGTTTGAGTTATTATATTTCATATTCCTTTTATCTCTTTTACGTCCGTGATTTCAGGTCTTTTGAAGCTTTGAAGATTTGCGTCAGGATTGAGCAGGGATCTCCATCAAGCATTTCACAAATGGGTAAGGGTTCTATTATCCTTATCTTGTATTTATGATTACAACAAAGTATACTTAGGGGAAAAGTTATTCAATTATCTGTTTCTTTATAGTTTTCCTTAGGAATCTAGTGAGATCACTCTTATCTGCAAGAGGGATCTGTCCGTATAACAAATTGGTGACTCCACTTAGGAACATCTTAGTTCTCTTCCTTTTTCTTGATTTTGATTTCTCATATTTTTTGTATTAGAGTTATACGAGTATTAGAAAAATAGTCACTTTTCAGATCCTCTGGTTTTCTTGATTTTATTTTTTCTTGAACCTTTCTTGATCTTCATATGTTTTCTTCAGTAACAGACTGTAGATCTGTGCAATTTTGCTTAAGTAACAGTGTGCATGCAGAATGGACTTAAATCTTAACCTGCACAAGCCTCATAAATTTTTGAAAAAATAGTTCTTCTCCCGATCAGAGTATGGATTTTAATTTCTGAGTGGTAATTATGTTTTTTTTTACCTTTGGATACCTTCTATGAGCTATTTGGATGTCGTATTGAAGTCTTGTTGATAGTCAATCCTTTTCAAAAATTTGAGTAGGGTTTTATCTGGATTGTTTGCTGATTGATCAAAAAGAGATAAGGTGTTGTCTAGATCATTGCCTCCATGTCTTTTTTCTATAAAATATACCATATTCATTATTTATCTTAATTATTTAAGAAAAATACTTTGCTTATTTTTGAAATATATTCTATATTAGTGAAGTTAGGGTTTTCTCAAAAAATAGTGTTTTGTGAAAGAGTGCTTCTATTTGTTGAATGTTAAAAGGAAATAATTTCTTTTTAGCTTTTAAGTCTTTCATAATTTCACTTGTAGACATCATTAAGTTGAAGTGTTCATTACACAAATTTCATTTTAGAGTTTTATTGATTTTTCCATGCATTTTGAAGAACTGTGAGTGATTTATTGTAAAAGAAATATTTTTTGGTCATTTGACTTGAATAAGCGAAATGAATTTTTGATTTAATTTTTGCAATAGATTTGTTTCAAAGTGAAATCAAATTTTTGTGGAAAATAATGTTATTAGAATTTGAGTTTTTGTGTTTCTTATGAAAATAAAAAATACCCTCTCTCTCTCTCTCTCTCCCATAACTAGTAATTCATTGAATGGACATATTAAAATTTCACATTTGAATGCATTAGAGTATTTGATTCCGGTAAAATTTTCATTAGTTTGACGTCCATAACCCTCTGAGTAAATAAAATCTTAATAACACAACGTTAATAAAATTAATCTTGAAATTTTTGTAAATTTTTAGGGCTCTTTCCACCAACATAGATAAGGTTGTAGGGATTTGGACTAGGGAAGTGAGTTAACTTTCAAAACCTAAAAAAAATCCAGTTATTACAATTTTTCTTTGGGCAACTCCTCTTACACAGGAGTCAAGCATGAGATCATATCAGACCCAGTGAAGTAATCGTACCTGCTTCATTAGTTACAATAGAATATTTGCACACATTACAAATGACGCTGAAAGGTACTTGGAGTCACTTGGAAGTAAACCTCAAATTTACCATGCTGAGGAGCTTTCAAGGGGACGTCACTTAGTTACTCTGCCCTTGCGTGTACATCGGATCTGCGACTGTCCCCTGAGGTTGAATTGTTATAAGTGGTAACCTTAGTGACCATAATCTTAGGGATTTTTCCCAAGGTGACAGTGGAGGGAAGGTATCTACTGTACCTCGAAAAAATATTGACTAAACTCACTCAAATATTTTGGAGGGTAATATTTAATAGAGATGGCATAATTTTACCAAATTTTTTCCTTAAGTAGGTTTTCAGGGTAAATCATTCCATCCACTTTATCTATATTTTCACATTGATTTTTGCGATGTTGGATTTCATCACCAACTAGTGATTTCCCTGTGAAAATACTTTTTGTGTGGTTTGACTCCTAGATTTGTTAGCACATGTTTTTTTTTTTAAATTTCTTTAGAGGCCCGAGGTGTGATTTCTTGATATTTTGTGAATTATTAATTAAATTTCATCATTGTTGATTTACCAAGACATTCACGAAGAATGTCATGTAAACAGCCTGATTATACACCGAGTCAATTGGAAAAATTAAGACTGAAACATCAAAATAAATAGGATCTCGGTCTTTAGATAAACCTGAAGCATCTACCATTGTAGAATCTGAAGTTGAAGTGAATCAACCTCAAGGATTTGAAACGGACTTAGTGAAAAATGAACAAGTAGTGACTAAAACTATTAGATCAAAATCTAATATGGGTGAGGTTTCAAATAAATAGTTACATGAACGAGAAATTTTTGAACCTGAATCTGATATTTCAGAACCCGAGTCTCCATAAGTTATAGCCCCTACTCTTTCTCCTCATTCACCCAAATTAAAAATTACTATTACTGAGAATATTCCTCTTGGTATCATTATTATAGAATATTTCACTGGAGACGATGAAGAAGAAACTCCAAGTAGTCCATTTTTTACCAGTGAACAAACCATTCCTCTATACCTTCCTATTTCTCCTTTTCAACAGGATACTTGGTATCTCACACCTTTTCATTTTTTAAATCAAGATCATCCACGTATCTCACACCACATTCCATTTTACTCTTTGCCCAAAGTTGATATGTTGGGAATGAATTGTTGAGATTCAACAAGATGATGAGCTTAGTGAAAAGTAAGCACCTTCACTAAGTGGGGCCCGCAGGCTATTTTTAGGTGTATGTCTATTTTTAGACATGGTGAGTAAATTCTATAAGTTGCAGGTTGCTATTTGTAGATGGTTGGTCAAATGTGAAAAATAGATGAAATTTTATTTTTATAATATTGGGCGAAGTATATTTATAGATCGTCAATCTAAATATAGGTGCATGTCGATTATTATTAGCCCTTAATAATAATCCAACAATAAATATCAACTTATTTTCTTGGAGCACTTTATTTCAGTGAAAAGATTTGGAAAATCTGTGGGCTGAAGGAATTACGCAATTACTAGGGTTATTGGTGGTTCATGCATGGAGGACTCAGTTAGAACTGAAGTGGAAAATTTATGATAGAGTTGGAAGAGTAGTTACAGGAGTTGTTATTTAGTTTAACTCAGTTAAGTGAGTTAAACTCAGTTGAGCTAGTTGTATCTAGTGTAACTGAAAGATACACTAGTGAGAGTTTAGTGAATTAATTATTTAATTAATTCATAACTAGAGACTCACTTGAAACTGAAAAAATACAACAGTTAACTACTTGCATGTCAGTTCCAGTGGAGACCCAATAAAGAGATAGGTGAAAGGGTGAGATGGACTATCTGTTGTGACTATAGTGATGCATTCCAATCTTTTCAGGCCATACAGTGTCATTAGAAATGTAACAGTGACGGACTATAAAGACCCATCTTTTCTCTCCCACTACGGTGACGGTCTTTTAGGGACGTCACCATATGTGACTGTGGTGATGGACACAAAAGGTGCGTCACTGACAGTATCACTGATGGTTTTTTCTTATGATGAATGCATACGACACACATGCGGAGATGCTGTAGAGAATTTAGGTCATGAGATATTATTCACCAAGATTATACGATCACACACTATTTTAGCTTCATGCATAATACAAAATCTCTTCTACCGTAGTCATCACATGCATGAGCAAATCAATTGCATGCATACACATTAAAACCACAAACAATCACACATATGAACACAGTATTTAATGGGAAAGCTTAAAGCTGAAAACCCCAAACTATCTGTATATTATATGTCATGGAGATCATGTAACAATCATTGTACAAAGATTCTCACAAGCTCTCAGCACAACCTCTAATTGCTACACACTATCAAGCTAGATCTAGTAAAACACATGCTCCAATATTTTGCCACTTGATAGCTAGCCTCTGATGCGTTTTCAATGCTATGGGATGGCTTCATTAAATAGATAAACCATCTGGCTTGTACTACGCAATCCTCATGGGCTTCTCCACCTATTTGTGTGTTGCAAATAGCAACGGTATAGTCACAACTGATAGTTAACCTGCTCTTTCACCTATTTCTGCACTGGTCTCCACTGAAACTGTCCATGCACTGAAGTTAACTAATGCATTCTTTAGTTGATTAATGAGTTTATAATTAGTGAATTAATTAATAATTAATTCACACCACTCTCACTAATTGTATCAATTAGTTAAACTGAATACAAATAGCTCAACTATGTATAGATTAGTTAAACTGAATACAACTCCACTAACTTCCTCAATCAACTCCACCAAACTCTGTCACATGAGTTCTAACTGAAGTATCCATGCAATAGCTCCACTTAACCCTAGGAATAGCGTAATTCCTTCTGTCAGCTCCTGTGCCACATCTGTGCACTTAACTGAAGTGCTCCAAGAGAATAAGATAATGTTTATAGTCCAAATATTATTAAGAGCTAATAATATTCGACATATCTATTTTTAGACTGGCGATCTAAAAATAGATTCCGCCCAATATGTCTAAAAATAGAAGTCCATCTATTTTTTCCAACTTGACCAACCATCCACAAATAGCATCCTGCAACTCACAGAACATGATCCATATGTCTAAAAATAGACATAGTCTAAAAATAGACTTTGCGCCAAAAATAGCCTGCGGGCCCACTTAGTGAAGGCGACTCCTTTCCACTAAGCTCATCATCTTGTTGCAATCTCAAAAATGCCAATGAGGATTGTGCAGTCAAGGCAAGGCCAATTCGAATTCATTCAGGGGTCTTCTTTAGCAGGGATTACGCAGTGGAGGCAGGCTATCAGGAGGCAAGAAATTGGTGCATACATATGCAAATCTCTTCATGATAGTGTGTAATGATTGTTGATTGTACTAAGAGCTTGATGTACTAATATTTGTATGAGATTATTACATGATCCATTTATATACATAATATACGATATTTGGGGTTTTTAGCTTTAACCTTTCCCATTAAACAACTGTGTTTATGTGCAATTGATTTTCTTCTCATGTGTTTGCAATTGGCGATTTAATTTCCACAAAATTAATAGTGGAAGGATTTTGTCTTTAACATAAGATTAATTTTTTAGATAAGGAGAATCTGGTAATACATCAGTATTAATAAATTTCTACATGGTATCAGAGTAGTGTTAATCACTGGAGATTGCAATTGTGAAGAGGTGCTGAGTTTTGTGCTGGTGGACAATTCGAATTTGCTACAGAAATTTCTTGGTGTGACAGTTGAGTATTCATTGAAATGTATTTCAATGGGTTGCGATTGGAGTATTCTCTTGAGGGTAGCTCGAATTACATAGCCTAGAAGCATAGGATGGAGGCGGTGCTTGAATATGATGTACTGAAGGAGTTCATCGATAACGATGTTCATAAGCCTACTTATAGCGATGCTACAGTACTTGACACATGGCAAAAGAAGGTAGCAAAGAAAAGAAGAATTTTTTTGGAAGGTGTGAAGGAAAATATTGTGTCAAGCCTTCATGGGAAAGCCATGCCATTTGTAATGCGGAAGGCTTAGACAGATCTTTTCCAAAATAGCGGCGACCATAGGAAGTTGGCGTTGAAAGATAAGCTCAGAAAAATCAATATGGAGAAGGGCGAAAATATTCCAAAATATATCACGGAGTTTGTCCAATGTAGGGATGAGCTAGGGAGTGTGGGAATTATAGTTGTGGATGATGACTTTGAGAGCTTGGCTCTCCTTGGGCTTCTGAAGAGTTGGCACAACTATGAAGACTCTATCAATGGATGGGAGAAACTGCTGGATTGGGAGTGAATTTGGTCAGATCTTGTGCAGGAGGAGATAAGGCGGAATACCAGGGATGGATCTTCATCGAAGAATGATGATGAAGAGAATTGCGCTTTGGCTACCAAAGCAAGGAGAGGGAAGGGGAAGAAATATCATCCAAAATCGGAGGCTAAAGGCAAGAAGCTGGATTTCTCCAAAGTGAAGTGTTTTCACTGTCACAAACATGGGCATCTCACCACTAACTGCCCACAGAAAGATATTAAGAACAAGAAGGCTGCTAGAGCTACAACAGGTCAGGCCTTAGCCTCGAAATTTGAACTTGATTTCTCTTTGATCGGATGCTTGGTTTCAAGCACAATGGGATTGGTGTGGTATCTTGATAGTGGTGCTTCCTTCCATATGACGAGAGACAAGGAGTTGTTTAGTGACTTGGAGGAGAAGGATCTCCAAATGCATATAGAGATGGGATATGATGGTAGATACAGTGCGATTGGCATTGGAACCATTACCTTTGAGAGGGAGTCAGGTAAACCATTTCTATCGAAAGATGTTATGCATGTTCCAGGTCTGAAGAAGAAGTTGGTCTCGGTCGCTATGTTGGAGGACAAAGGTTATGACGTTGTTTTCAACGAGGGAAAAGCTTTCCTGCTACATAAAACAACGGGTCAAACCAAGAGGATAGGGATTCGAGTTAAGAATCTCTGCAAGTTGGAGGTAGATGGCTGCATTGCAATGACAGGAAAAGTAGAAGAAGTGGTGAGCTGGGATGAGGGTGAATTATGGCATAGGAGATTGGGCCGTCTTCACCATAGCACCTTGAAGATTTTGCAGTAGATTTCTACTGGACTTCCCAAGGGTACTCTTGCGCAGTAATATTAGTGCAAGGGATGTACTATGGGTAAATTTGTGAAGACCACCTTTCATGAGAAGGAGAACCATGCTTCGATGATCCTGGAGAGAATTCACACAGATGTGTGTGGACCTTTCTCGGTTGCTTCAACAAAGAAACATAGGTATTATGTTATATTTGTTGATGAATATTCTCATAGATGCTGGATCTTCTTCATGTAGAAGAAGAGTGAAACATTCTCAAAGTTCTGTGAGTTTAAAGCATTGGTGGAGAAGGATTCGGGGAAGCAAGTGAAGGCTCTGCGGAGAAATAATGGTGGTGAATATATCTCAAAAAAATTCAAATACTTCTATAGCAAAGAAGGAATTTGAAGAGAACTCATAGTGCCTCATAACCCATAGAAAAATTGGGTTGCAGAGAGGAAGAACAGAATGATCGTGGGTGCTACACGAGCTATGCTGCATGACCAGGGCCTATCGATGCACTAGTGGGCGAAAGCATGCAACACTGCGGTTTATGTGCAAAACCGTTGTCCTCATAGAGTACTTGACATGAGTACACCTAAAGAAGGTTTTGCTGGTAAGAAGCCTGATATTTCTCATTTGAGTATTTTTGGCTCATCTGTTTACATTCATGTGACAAAGGATGCCAAGAAGAAGCTAGAGCCGACTGCAGAAGTTTGGATATTTGTGGGGTACACAGAAACACCCCATAATTATCATGTGTATTTTCCAAATAGTTGAATGACTGTGGTGCGATGGGATATAAAATTCAATGAGGTGAAAGCCATGAAGTTGTAGCTTGAGATGGAACTACAATTGCATGCAGAGGAGGAGCTACTTGTTCCCAAAGATGAGCCTCTATATGTGGATAAGTCACAGGAGGAGATTCATGGAGTGGAGGAGTCCACTCATGTAGAACCAAACATCAGAACAGGTAGAAAGCGTACCACAGAAGCTGAGAGATTGAATCTTGATGCGGCACAGAATGTAGGAGTCCCTACATCACAACGCAGACAAAGACAGTCACCTGATTGATTTACTGGATACATGGATCTTATGAGCAAGTGTATCATGATAGAGCCATATTATTTTGAAGAAGCAGTGTAGGATCCCACATGGGTATATGCCATGGTGGAGAAGTATGTATCCATTGTCAGAAACAATGCTTAGGAGATTGTTCCAAGGCCGGTTGGTAAATTAGTGGTAGGTCCAAGATGGATCTACAAGTTAAAGAAAGCTGCTGATGGGAGCGTCAAGAAGTATAAGGAAATATTTGTTGCCCAGGGCTTCTCACATATCGAGGGGATTGATTATGAAGAAACCTTTGCACCTGTCGCCCAATATTATTCCATAAGGACCATCCTTTCTCTCTCAGCATAGATAGGTTGGCACATTCATCAGATGGATGTGAAGACTGCATTCCTTAATGGGATCATTGAGGAAGAGGTGTACATTGAGCAGCCTGAAGTATTTGAGATCTTCAACAACGATTCACTTGTGTGCAAACTTCAAAGAGTGCTCTATGGGTTGAAGCAAGCAACCCGTGCTTGGTACACATGGATTGACAACTATTTCACTGGACTTGGCTTCACCAAGAGTGAGGCGAATGCAAACCTATACAACATTGTGGTGGAGGGTAAGCTTTTAACCATTATTCTTTATGTTGATGATTTAATACTAACAGGTGATGAGTAGTTGATACACTCATGCAAGGAAAATCTTGCAAAGGAGTTTGAGATGAAGGATTTGGGCCTCCTTCATTATTTCCTTGGATTGGAAATATGGAAACGAGAAGGTGAAATATTTGTGTCTCAAGGAAAGTATGCTCGGGAGATACTTGGTAAATTTCACATGGAGGACTGCAAGCCCATGGATACTCCTCTTCCAGGAAATTGGAGGAAAGAGGATGCTACATAGGCAGAGGTAGTGGATCCCACTGTTTATTGACAGTTGGTGGGTTCACTCATGTATTTAGTTAATACAAGACCAGACATATGCTATGCGGTGAACCAGCTTAGTCAAGCGATGGTTAAGCCTACCAAGCTCTTTTGGAAGGTAGGCAAGCATGTCCTGAGGTATCTCAGGGGCACATCTGAGTATGGCTTATGGTACAGACAGATGGATGAGGTGAATTTGCATGGCTTCACGGATGCAGATTGGGAAGGCAGCCCAACAGACAAAAAGAGCACATCAGGAGGGGTTTTCAGTATCGGATCTATAACAGTTTCTTGGTACAACAGGAAACAAAGATTCGTGGCACTCAGTTCAATGGAATAAGAATACATGGCATCAAGTCAAGCTACATGTGAGGCTATCTGGATGAGGAAGATCTTGTTTGGTTTGTTAGGTTCTCATTTAGATCCTACAGTGATACATTGTGATAATCAGAGTTGCATTAAAATCTCGATTAATCCTGTGTTTCATGATAGATCTAAACATATTGATATCTGGTATCATCATATCAGAGATTGTGTGCAACAAAAGATCATGTTTCTTAAGTACATTCCTACAGAATATTAGGATGCATATATTATGATGAAGGTGCTCAGTAGGAGAAAATTCGAATACCATAGAGGTAGGATCGGGGTGAAGGATAATCCCTATCTTGTTGAGAGGGAGTGTTGAGATTAAACAAGATGATGAGCTTAGTGAAAAGTAAGCACCTTCACTAAGTGGGGTCCGCAGGCTATTTTTAGGTGTATGTCTATTTTTAGACATGGTGAGCATATTCTATAAGTTGCAGGATGCTAATCGTAGATGGTTGGTCAAATGTGAAAAATAGATGAAATTCCATTTTTATAATATTAGGTGAAGTCTATTTATAGATCGTCAATCTAAATATAGATGCATGTCGATTATTATTAGCCCTTAATAATAATCCAAAAATAAATATCAACTTATTCTCTTGGAGCACTTTATTTCAATGAATATATTTGGAAAATCAGCGGGCTGAAGGAATTACACAATTCCTAGGGTTATTGGTGGCTCATGCATGGAGGACTCAGTTAGAACTGAAGTGGAAAAGTTATGACAGAGTTGGAAGAGTAGTTACAGGAGTTGTTATTTAGTTTAACTCAGTTAAGTGAGTTAAACTTAGTTGAGCTAGTTGTATCCAGTCTAACTGAAAGATACACTAGTGAGAGCTCAATGAATTAATTGTTTAATTAATTCATAACTAGAGATTCACTTGAAACTAAACAAATACAACAGTTAACTACTTGCATCTCAGTTCCAGTAGAGACCCAGTGGAGAGATAATGAAAGGGTGAGATGGACTATCTTTTGTGACTATAGTGATGCATTCAATGCATAAGACACACATTGGAGATGCCAATTAGGATTGTGTAGTCAAGGTAAGGCCAGTTCGAATTCATTCAGGGGTCTTCTTCAACAGGGATTGCACAGTGGAGGCAGGCTGTCAGGAGGCAAGAAATTGGTGCATAGATATGAAAATTTTTGCATGACGGTGTGTAGTGATTGTTGATTGTACTAAGAGCTTGATTTATTAAGCTTTGTATGAGATTATTTAATGATCCATTGATATACATAATATATTATAGTTGGGGTTTTTAACTTTAAGCTTTCCCGTTAAATAACTGTGTTTTTGTGCGATTGATTTTCTTCACATGTTTTTGCAATTGGCGATTTAATTTCTGCAAAATTAGTAGTGGAAGGATTCTGTATTTAACATAAGATTAATTTGTTAGATCAGGAGAATCCATTAATACATCAGTATTAATAAATTTCTACATGACTCTTGGAAGTATTCCTACTGATACATCCATGTTTTTGAGATCTCAAGAATCATTTTTATATGGTGGTTCGTTGGTTCTTCCTGGGTATAAGTCACTTTATGGGAAATTTTCAGGAGCTTCTCCTTCATCTCAAATTTATACTATGTTAGCTCATTTATCAACTTCTACTGCCTTAGGTTTGACCTCAGACCAACACATTCATATGGTTTCTCGTAGTGTAGGTATTCCACAAGTTAACCCAACAAGTGGTTGTAATCCTCCTGGGGGAAAACCACCTCCACCTGGAGGGAAACCTTTTGTTGGTTCATATCCTACGGTTGTAGGACAACCTTTTGTTGATTTTTGGTAGCATCAGAAGTGATCTAATTCTCAAAATTTGTGGAGGCTTAGGCACCGGTATTCCAAAGAACTAGAAACCGTTTGGGAAAATTCCACTCGAAATATGTTTTATTGCAAAAATTAATTATTTTATTGGGGACCCTAAGTCTAAACTTAGAAAAATTAAATAATTAAAGGGTATTAATAAAACATAGTGAATGATCTAGAAAAAGCGAAGGTGAAGTCAAGCTATAATATTAGCTGTTGATTAGAGATCTAATCTCAACTGTTGATGTCTAAACTAGAAAACTATAAAGGAAGACTTGAGGGCCATTTAGAAAAACACACCGAGTGAATCTTATGATCGAATTCTTATGGTGGAGCAGTGCTTGGATGAATATCATATCTAAGTGATTCCAACGTAGAGAGGGGAAGAGATACCTTCCGAAAATATAATTTTCTTAGCCAAAGAATCATCAACAGAGAAGTAGAGAGACATCCATCATTTCTAGCGCATATCCACACAGGGCTACAAAGAGGTTACACAATGATTGAGAGGGTTTATGATATTTTATTGTCAGATCAAATCGAGAGGCCAAGAGCTGGGGTGTGAGACTGGGAGGCCAAGATCCAAGATTTCTGGATTCAGATTGATCTATAGCTAGGGTGACGTAGTGCCAAGAGGATGTGACGCAATATATTTGAAAGAGAATTGGGAGTTCCTGTTGTTATGCATGACTACCTAATGAGAGGTTTTACCCAGATAGGTATATTACAGTACATACTGAAATAGTGAAATCGTACGTGCTACACATGCAGTCACACAAATCTTCTAGGCCTTGCTTTAGCCTCAGCAAGCCCGATAGAAGAAGCCTTCAGCCTAGACCACAAAGCCTTTATTTAACCAGTGCCAACATAGAGGAAATGCAGGGACCTCCAGGGGTATCTCATCTAATGTCTAGATGAACTGGAATTTCCAGTGATCATCTGAGGTGTTTCCTTACTAATTTTTTTCCAATATTTCTCTCTTTGTAACTGAATAACCCTTGAGGTATTCAACGATGTATTCATAAATTGCTACTGCTTAATAGTACAAACACTTAGATCTGTTGCACCAGTTTTCTCGCATTGGGTTTTTCTGGGGAATTTCGTCCAAAAATAACGATGTCCTATGTGTGATTTATTCTTCCTAAGTTTCCTTGTTTCAGAATCATAAAGTACTAATTGTAGGATACTTCAATAATTACTTCAATATTTTCATGTAGAAATATGAAAATAACAATGTAATGGAATTTACAAGTAGATGAATTAGATTCAGTTATTTGCAGTAGGATTCCCGAGACTTTCAGATCTAGTAATTTTCACATGGTTTTAGAGACAAGTTAATGTGAAACAAGAAGAGTGGATCTAGAAATAAAGTGAAGGTTGAATTTTTTTAGTAGAAATAGATCGAATCCCCAGAGGGATTGTGCAGTTCTAGTGAGAAGGGCTAACTTTTAGACATTGTCTCTTTTTGAGTGAGTCGATAGAGAGGTACGAATTTTGATTCGATATTTTTTCCAAGGTAGAGGAAGAAACATTGAGCCTTCACGTAGATCCATAGGGATGTATTTTTCTACACGAATTTTATGGGAAAGAAAGCGTCAGACAAAGAAGAAGACACATAGTGGGGAATTTTTCCTAAGTGAGTTCCTTTATGAGGAATTCAACATTTTCCCAAGATCTGAGCAACAGATCTACGAGCTCCATAAGGAGTGCATAAGCCTGCATAGTGTTGTGTAGTGGGGGAAGAAGAGGAGCAGTTCAACAATTTTCGGTTGAGATGGAAGCTCATGGTCGTAGAGATCAGGATCGGTTGGAGGGATCCTCCAACTATGTGATCTGGAAGGAAATAATAAAATCCATTCTAGATGAATATGATCTCAAGACGTTCATGAACAACGTGGTTATTGTACCTACATATACGGATCAAAACAAAAAGTACAAGTCCGACATGGAAAAGGCCAAGAGACTAATCCTTGATAGTGTCAAGGATCGCATAGTCTCTCATGTAGCTGGAAAAAACATGACTAGGAAGATGTGGGAGGCCTTGTCTTTACTATACAAAGGAAATTCTGAGCAGGGGAATATGCAATTGAAGCAGAAGCTCCAGATGATCCAAATGCAGAAGAGGGAGCGCATGGCTCAATTATTAACAAGACTTTAGGATATTTGAGACCAGTTGGATGTTGTGGGATCCACCCCAACTTCTACAACTATGGCTAGCCATTAGCATAGTCACAGAAGAGTGGAAAGTTTTTTTCCAAAGTATTTTGGGTGGGGAAACACTTCCTAGTTGGGAGGATATGCAGGAAACACTTCATGAGGAGGAGTTGAAAAGGGATATGGTTAATCAAAATATTTACGGTAGTAGAGGGAGCAGATCGAATAATCCAGAGGAGGCGGAGGAGAATGTAACCCTCACATCGAAAGGGAAGAAAGGGCAACAAAAGAAAAAGAGAGATGTTTCGTAGGTGAAGTGCTTAAGATGTGGTGATATGGGCCACTTTGCATCACAGCGTCCTTTGAAGAAAAAAGATAAGGATGAAAATCATGATCCTAGAGTTGCAACCGCGAAGATCAAGTAGGATGAGTTTTCCATGAGTGCCCAAGCATCTCCAGGAGGGATATGGGGAAACATTGAGATGTAGTTCACATTGAACTTCAGTTGGACGGGATCCTTGAGGACCCCACCTCTTGGATCACAACCTTGCTATGGGTGCCCATAATCAACAGTAACAGGATGGATGAGTTTTCAGTAGGAGCTGAGGAGTGATGGAGCCAAGGAGTGATGCAATATATTACTCAAATACCTATGGGACAACTTGGTATGGGAAATATGAAAACATTGTATCAAGGCCAAACTTCTAAGGGCCAATTATTTTGAGGTCAACCTTTTCAAGGTCAACCATATTTGGGTTAGTTATTTCTAAGCTAACCTTTGGAAAGCCAATCCTTTCACTGGAAATATTCCTTGGGACTGATGGGTCAAAATATTCCTTTTGAGAGTCATCCATATCCTGGTCATACTTATCAAATTTCATTTCAACTACAGTTTGGTATGGATCGCCCTGGTTATCCTAGAGGAATTCAAATCCCAACCACTCAGGCTATCCTAGGACATCATGGATATCCTCCTCCAGATACTGGACTTATCCTGTAGGGTGATTGGTTTTCACAACAAGATCACAATAGGTAGTTACCATTCATTGCAACCTTAGACTTACCATATTTGTCTCAGCTAAAGAATTATCCTATTTACTATTTTATGTTTTGGTCGGAAATTTATACTAAGTTTCCAAGTGATATTACAAAATTTGAGGGTAAATCAAGAGAGGACCCATAAAAACATGTCATGACATCTCATATTTGGTGTGCGTCAAATTCATTAATCGATGATTCCATTCGCTTGCAACTTTTCCAAAAAAATTTAATCGGTTCAACAACAAAATGTTACATTGAATTACCACAAGCTTCTTTTCATAACTTTAACACCTTACTCACTTCTTTCTTGACACATTTTCAGTTACCAATCTGTTATGATACTCATAACAAACTTTTTACTTGATTAAAACATAATTCTTCTACCCATATTTCTGATCACATACATGAATGGAGAAGTAGGCATCGTTTAGTTAAGGTTTTCATTCCAGATCATATTTTGACGGAATGGTTTACGAAATGTTTACTTCCAGTCATTACTGAAGATTTCTTCAATGGAGGCATTGTAACTGAAGAGAAATTTATTGCTCGTGCCCAATATCTAGACCTTTTTTACACACAATCTTGCACTTTGTATGACAAAATTCTGGATTTTCCTCGCCCTAGTCAAATAGTCTCAACTCCTTTCAAATGTCACGCTGTTGATGGTGTGATCGATTATGTTAGCCAATCCAAGAATAAGAAGAAGAATTCAAAATATAGTCCGATTAAAAATTTACCAGATTCACCTAAAGGAAATCCTTCTCCTGAAAATGCTTCTGAGGTTAACGCTGTAGATTCATCTCTATTTAGAATAAATCAAACGAAGGTAAAAATAAGGGAAATGGTAAAGCTAACAAAACACTTTCTCGAAAGAGAAATCAGATAAAACTAAACCATTTGATGAAAATAAAAAAGCCTCGCTATCATTGTCTAATTTGTGATGAATATCATTACACCAAGGAATGCCCTCATCACATTGAGGTAAATAAATATGATAAAGGTTCACCCGCCCATGCTGTTTTGAAGGATGCATTCGCTTCTCAAGGCAGTAATATGGTTTCACATAATCCTTACACTTCCATCACATCAGTAGATATCATGATGATGTATTATCAAGTTATGATAGCCACAAGATCCAAGGATTATAGATCGAAGGGTCTTGCTATAAATGGAAATGAAAATAGTTCACCTAGTCAAGACTCCACATTAATTCCTCCCCCTTTTGAACCATTATAGATTGAAAAAACCAATTCTAAAATGGTGATTTGACTGCCTCTCAAAGGTGTTATTCGAAATTCGGCTTTCAACCCACATGCACTAGCTGCTCAAAATTACAACATTCTTGAAGATCTGGCTATGTCACCTTCAACAATGTCAGCCCTTGAAGTGCTGCACACTTTTCCAACACAAAGGAAATATTATTTTCAGCAATAGGAGCTATTTATCCTCAGGAATCTAATCTCATTATATTTTATCTAGCCAATTATATACCTAGAATTCTGCATTAACTGGATTTTCAAATACCAGTTTTCGTCAAAACTAAATGTCTTTCACATAGTAATTAACGAATGAGCGTCTACATATATCATGTCTATTTCTTGTTGGAAATACTTGGGTTCTACAACGATCAATCATTCTCCCACAACTTTGAAAGCTTTTTATGGAAGATATTTTCGCACATATGGGGTTCTCAATGATCTACCTATAAAGATAGAGGGTAAGAAGATTGCAGTCAAAGATGAACTTGTTGATGCTCAGCTTGATTATAATATTTTCTTGGGACAAAGTTTTTCCTATGATATTTCGACAGTGGTCTCATCATATTTTCATATGACAATGTTTCCCCATAAAGGAAAATTCGTAAAAGTAGACCAATTGTCTTACTACACTTCAGACCCTAATTCTACAGGTAGTATACCCTTTGTTGGAATATCTATTACTCTATATGAAGATGTTGGGTTAGGTTTTCTTAATGATTCAACTCTAATGGGAACTTTAGCGATCCCTCCACCCAATTTACCTCATAATATTTCCCAGGTTAACATGATTACATCAAGCACAATAACATTGCCTGATCCTTGGATTATGCCTTCAGAATTTGAAATGACCTTTTATGACATTGATATGCCTTTGAGTCCATTTGTATTGGCTTATTAAGCATTTCAATCACTTTTCAACCCATCATCTCTGAAACTCATCAAGTGAATGTGATCACTAATGATTATTCTCATTCATCACATTTAGTACCAATATCATTCCTTGATCCCTTCAATAACGAGTTTCCAAATCATGAAAGTATCATGGAAATCATAACTTTGGACAAAATGCCATGGGACGATTATCATCATTGTTCATCCTTTCTACCTGAAATTGATAAAATCAAGAATGATGTTTCTTTATATTTTCATCTGTGATTGTCGATAGTCCTCAATTTACTATGTCAATACTTTATTGGGATTTTGAAATGAATCAAGAAGATATATATACAATGGTATTTATCATCATCTTAGTTAAATCTAGAATTAGCAAGAACATTCACATAGGTGATTCATGATCCCTTGATGAAATTGAGACATATAAATCCCTATTTAAGGAATTACTCCACATTTTTTCTTGGTCCTATGATAAAATGCCAAGAACTAACCCTACCATTGTGGTTCCTGAAATTAAGACATACCCGGATACCAAAACTGTTAGAAAGCTATTACGTCCAGTACATCCACAAAAATCTATTGCTATCAAAGCCGAAGTTGAAAAATTAATTAGGGTAGGTTTCATTTACCCTGTTCCCTTGACTGATTGAGAATCCAATATTGTTCTAGTGAACAAAAATCAAGGGAGTTTTCAAGTATGTGTCGAATATAGGGATATCAACAAATTTTTACCAAAGAACAACTATCCTACTCCTTATATCAACCAAATTGTTGATGATTGTGCGGGAAACAAGATTTTCTCTTTCATGGAAGAATTTTCTGGATACAATCAAATAAACCTAATCCCTACTGATTAGCTTAAAACTGCATTCATTTTTCCATGGGGAACCTTTTCCTATTGAAAACTCCAGTTTGGATTAAATAATGTTGGTGCAATTTTTTAAAGGGAAATGTCTTACACATTTCATGATATCAAACATATTGTGCAACTCTACCTGGATGACTTACTAGTTCATTCTCTGAAATGACAAGATCATCTGATGCATTTGAAAGCAATTTTCATCTGATGTATGCACTACAATATTCATCTGAATCCTCAGAAATGCGTCTTTTATGTACAATCTAGTAAATTGTTGGTATTTATCATTTCAAAGGAAGGCATTCATGTCGATCCACTCAAGGCAGAGGCTACTGTCAATTTTCCTCCTTCCAATCTTCTAACTCCAAATTTTGCAAGGGAAAGTGAAATTTTTACATAGATCCATACCTAACTATGTCGAGCTAATGAAAGGTTTTACTTGACTGCTAAAAAGGGCATCCCATTTATTTGGGACGAGCTTGCTCAAAAATATTTTGATGCATTGAAAAACGCATTGACCCATGCACCATTATTGCATCCTGCCCATTATCATCAAGACAATTTTTTGTATTAATTTGCATCTAATGCCACCATTGACATGGTCCTAGTTTAGGAATATGAATCTAACATTGAACATGCGATCTAATATTTGAGTAGGAATCTTACGAAAATTGAAATCAAATATGCTCATGTGGAGAAATTGGCCTTGACATCTGTTAGCCCCAAAAATCTCCCATGCTGAGGAGGAAATTGAATGAGGTAACCTCATACCTCTTTTGGCTTGGTATCTAGCCCTACCAAGCTGGAGAGGGATCTCTCCATGAAATCACAGTCAAATATTGACTATAAGGGAAAGGATTTTAGGCAAGATATATTAGGCTCAAAGGTTTTTATTTAGGGTTTCTAGGTTGGAACAACAAGAGAGAAAGTACCATTGGGAAATGGAGTCAAGGCTGGTTTCTTTCTACAGATTTGAGGCAAAATAAGCACTATATTCAGCTGGATAAATTATATGAAATGAGAGATGGAAAGGAGAAGAAATCCCACTACACTACATGCATCTATCAATGGATGAATCTCTGGTGCAACTTTAGAAGAAATAACACAAAGATAGGTTACAAAAGAGAGCATCAAACATGGATGAATTCTGTAAAGATAACCATTAACACATAACAAGAATCATCAGTGTGAAAGGAGCATCTAACATGGATGAATTCCTATCACTTACTCTCAGACATTACTAGCAGAAAAAAAATAATCATGGAAACGATATACGAGAACACATACTCAACATAAACACAGTGATGAATCTCAAAACAAAGAAGAGAGAAACTCCTGCATTTAATTACATAAAAATATTCAAGGAAAAATACACAGTGCAACATCCTCTCCCTCTGATTTCCAACCTCTATTACATTGAATTTACAAGATATATATAGGTATAGAACCCTTCCTTAATATTCAAAGGTCTAAATTATCCAATTCCCCCAAAAGAGCAGTTTGTTACATCAAATCTAGAACTGTATCCCCAAAAAATAGACCAACCTACTACATAAATAACACTGCAATTATGAATTCAAAACTTCTAACTCATGATAGATGTGTACAATCTGGAAGAGGTTTTTGTAGATCAGGTTTTTCTAAGAAAAAACCTCTCTCTATTCCTTGATATTTTTTTTTTAATTTACCAAAGATCTGCATTCAAAAAATATGTGTCAAACAAGAAAT
This sequence comes from Pinus albicaulis, assembly GCA_034641835.2. NCBI lineage: Eukaryota > Viridiplantae > Streptophyta > Pinopsida > Pinales > Pinaceae > Pinus > Pinus albicaulis. Next base: position 1,317,970,845 of record CM076579.1, on the reverse strand, counting down.
TCCGAGATCCAAAAAATACTGCTCAAATATGCTCTCGATTCTCCCAATCTGTAGTAGATATGCCAAAACTGAAAGATTTTATTATTTGCTAGCACGTTCTGAGGAAAAACCTCTTTCAGTTTCCTGATATTTGTTTCCATTTACCTGAGATATGTATTCCAAAAACATGTGTCAAATAGGAAAATTCTGAGATCCAAAAAATAGGGCTCAAAGATGCTCTCGATTCTCCCAATATGTAGTCGATATGAAAAAACTGAAAGCGATTATTATTTTTTATCTCTTCTTAAGAAAAAAAATCTTTCAGTTTCCCAAAATTCACCATCATTTGCTTAGGAACCACCTGGAAAGTCAATTAGTCACATAGAGAAAATTGGAATTTTTTTATAAAAACGTTTGAAAGTGGGTTTATACCACATGCACTATGGGAGTTGAAACATTGAGGTTTATATAAAATTTTCCACACCATTCTATCTTATGTGTAGCGCACCTCTTTTGGCTCCTTCATGGGCTCTTCCCCTTCAAAACTTAGATCTTGACTTGGAGAAATAAACCATAACCCAACCATCCATTCGATGAAGCCAAAATTTAGAAGGCACCTTTCAACCGTGTCTCTTTCCATTTTATTAGTGCTAATAAGTCCAAATATGTGAAAAATCTCTCATAGTATTTCTCATTTTTTCAACCAATTTCACCACACCCTGAAGCACTTGATTCCACTATAATAATCTCCAAGAAGGCAATGTACACGAAGTAGACCAATAATACTAAAGTATCCCAACACTTTCAGAACACTGCTTTCCTCCATTGTAGAGATAATTTTTTGGTGAAATTAGCATGTAAAGGATTAAAATATGATATAGAATTGGAAAAAAAGGGTTATTATAAGGATAATGAGTTTGATGACATGACCGACGCAATATAAATGCGAGAATGGAAAAAACGATGTGAGGCCAGTGATAACGACAGAGATGAGGTGAAAACATAGAAAAATAAGGTGGGGTGGGTGGGATGAAAATCCATGTGCTAACAACATCCATTCAATATTTTCAAGATTTTCATCACTATATACTCTTACGCAAAATAACCGTGATCTCTTATTGCAACCCTATGATGTGCATCCTTACCAAACAATTTATAGGGGAAAATACTCTAAATGGATTGTTATCTTGCAAGGGTTAGATTTAGATTTTGAAAGATCTAAGTATAAGAAGTCATTGGTATTTTCTAAGTTATTGTGTGAATTTACCTATACTGAGACCGAAACAGTGGCAAAGGATTCTATTCCAGACAAATCCTTGTTTCTTATCAATACTTTAGATCCTTGATATGGATATATCATTATATATCTTCAAACTCAATATGGTTGTCCCAAACTATCTCCAACTAATCATCGTCAAATCTGGTGCCAATCCCAACGATATAATATTGTTGGCGATGCACTTTATTTTCATGGTGTTGATTCTATATTTCAACATTTTTTGATACAGGAAGAAGCCAAGAAGGAATTATATGGCTACCATTTTGGATCTCGTGGTGGTCATATCTCAAGGTTTTCCATTGTCGAAAAGATGTTGCGTACTGACTATTTTTGGTCACCGATGTTTAAAGATTGCATAACTACAGTACAAAACTACCATAATTTCCAAGTTTACAATCGCAAGATGTGTGTGCCTCAAGCTCCTATTCACCCAATCATAGCTGTTAGTCCATTTGCTAAATGGCACATAGATTTTGTTACATGTAACCCTCACTCAGCCGAGGGGCATGGGTATATTATTCTCGTAATAGATTATTTTACAAAATGGGCCTAGGAGATGCCTACATATAAGCACAATGAAGAAATTGCAAATATTATCATATTCAATCATGTAATTTCTAGGTTTGGTGTACCACAAGCCATTGTTACGAACCATGGTATCCAATTTCGATATTTTATGATTACCGAACTTTCTACATAGCTCGGCTTATTCCATGACAACTCTACTCCTTATTATCTGTAAGAAAATGTCCAAATTGAAGTTGTGAACAAGGTTTTGACCAATATGATCAAACAAATTATCGACGTTAAGTGGAGTCAGAGGGGGTTTTTGATTCCAGGAAAGAACCTCTCAACTCAAGGGGAACCAGAGTTTGGTTAATGGTTGGGTGGAAAATTATTTTTTCCAAGCATAATTTCCATCCATAATTGCCGCTTATAGAGTTTCATTACTGTAAATTCCAAAATATTTATCTTTAGTATATTTGAAATTTTTAGCTATTGAAATAAATCCGCGTTACTATTTTTTGTGAATCTAGATCTTGGATTCATGCGAAAGTATATAAATTTTTTTGTGTAATGATTCATCTGGAGGATATTATTATTAGTATATTTTTCATGTATATTTAAGATAGTATAAATATTTAATAAAATCATTAGGAAAAATTAAATACCATGGTTCCTTTATTCTGGCCGCATATATAAATTTTTATATGTATATTTTTCGTACTTGAGTTTTGTATACCTTATTGGCTGAATAGATCGACAGTTTCATGAATTAAATTAGTAAGAGAAATGCAAGTTCTAGTAATTGGGGCTTGGATGAGATGTATGCCACTTACAATAGATTATTATTTCCTTAATCTACATAAGGATCAATGATTTCTCTATTTTATTGGTGTTACTTGTTAAAATATTTATGCGTGCCACATATCGCAAGTTGAAGCGTAAAAATATTCCTAGGAATGGAAAGCATAAATCATAAGAGTTGTGGGTATGGTAGGATGTAGGTTATTAAATTATAAAGATAAAATACAACATATATAGTATATACAAGCATTCTTTTATTTCATGATATTCTAGCAGGCATAGGAAGATATTTTAAAGGTAAAAAAATTGATGTTATTGTAAGACTTCATTAAATTTACGAACTGTGATGTCTAGATTATCTATGGAGAAAGAGCCATATGTTAAAGGTTAGTCTTGAATTCCAACAATTGGGTTCAATCGTGAGGGTAGGGATCATTACAGTCCTTTGAATACTTTAGTAGGACTATGTAGTAACACCCTGGGGTTGGTCGTGACCGAAATAGGAATGGTGGGGGTTACCACTAAAATTACCATACACAGACAAGTCTAAAGGTGGACCTGGAAATTAGAAATAAGTATTCTACAATATCACCAAATTGGAGTAAGTAATGAATGAAAAATAAATCACAATTGACATTTCTTATACTTAGAGCCCCTAAGTAGGGAAGCATTCACTTTCAACCAAATTACTTTCCCACGTAAGTAAATGGTAAATTATGTAAATATTTTATGATGTGAAGCCATGTGATTCAGAAATAGAGAAATTAGGACCAATTCTAACTGTGCATGGAATATTATTACCAAAATAAATACAAGTCACCATAACTCGCCTTTCAGAAGTTGCAATTAATAAGTATACTTTCAAAAATTTCAAGTAAAATTTAATTTATAAGTAAACTAAGGGCCAATTTCGACTGAGACCCATATAACACTCCTTTTATAGTAGAGATACACATTAAGTATGATAACCATAGGGAGAGTGATTCATTATATAAATATGTGTTGACATAATAACAATGAACGTTCGAATCATTGAGATATACATATCACTGCCAACGTAAGCTAAGTTCCTAGTAAACAAAATAATGAAAAGGGACAGGAATTAATAAACACAAGACTAAACATGGATTACATTCTAGTAAAAAAAATAACGGAAAGGAACAGGAAATAATAAACACAAGCCTAAACATGGATTACATCCATGTTCTTCCAAACAGATAACCCAAACAAAAGGAAATATTGAATTATTTGGAATATGAAAGGTAAAACAAAACTATATCATTGTACTACACTTTGAGGAATATTTACATATTCGAAATGTGTGGAGGGTAATAAACTTCCCCATATGACACAAATAAAAATACACAATACTGTTATCACGCGACCATAATCCAGAATTAGGAAAAACCACAATGGAGCATGACTCCTTAGCCTCACTAGCCTACACTACAAGGAAAATGATTTCTAGCCGATGTTTTTGAGGAACCCCTTATAAAAATAGCCTAGATATCCATTTATAGCGGACGTATCTAGAGGAGGTTGGTGGGTGGAGGTATTTGAGGATGTTTGTTTTGCGATGCGTTTCTCATTCTAAACTGCACCGATGCGTTTTACTCCAAACACATCGATGTGTACTAAAAATTGGCATATCGAGACACCGTGCTCTTCGTACAAACCTTCCTGGTATGTATAAGTACTATAGCACACTGATGCTATACATATAAATAGTCCCGATGCGCCTCCATAATACAGTGCACCGTAACGACTTGTGGTGCGCCATCGATAATACCACCTCATGCGTCTAAAAAATGCACGCACCAAAGCAGGGTTAAATAAAAAAACATTACCGACCTTAAAAACATCATTTTTACTTCTTCAGTGCTCTAGAACTCTCAAGCACTGATGTGATTTTGTCTTGTGTGAGGTGCCCTGCCATCAGTGCTCCCATTGCATGCATTGCTGTCATCCATTGCCCACCTTGTGGAGTTCGAATTTTCGAAAACGGTGGGCAAATTTGGTTTCTTCAATTCCTCAACAAATATGCCTCCTCGATGTGAAAATGTATAAGTATTCTACTTTTTTCTCAATAAATAAATGTTTTAGAAGATTGGATTTTGAAAAAAACTTAAAATTAACCTTTTAAAAAAATAAAATAAAATTCTACGCGATGTGCTCTAGTCGTTCGACTCACACCGTTTGTGGTGCTGCCTGTAAATTTATAGGCTACACCGTGAACGGTGTTAATGGAAAAAGCACTAGGTTCTGGTGTGGCACTGAAAAAACGTGCACCGTGACTAATTTAAAAAATACCATGGTGGTGCAATCATTAAAAAGACTGCACCGTTGACTATATACTAGTGTCAGGAGGGCAGTGCATTGACCAAACTACCACCCCGAGGTAGATATTTAGGTCAGCACATCACTCGACTGACAACATTACATAGTCATCGATGTAGTCATTTACAGGACTACATCATTGACCATGTACTATTGTTGGGCGGTGCGTTGACGAAACTATCCGCCCCGAGGCGAATTGTTAGGTCAACGCGTCGCCCACCCAACAACAGTACATGGTCAACAATGCGGTCGTTTACAGGACCCCACCGTTGACCAAACTATCCACCCCGGGGCAGATAGTTTCATCAATGCACCGTAGAAAAATATTTCCATATTTTGCGGTGCACAATAAAAATGTATGCACTGGTAATAGTGCGTGACTCTTTTTTTGGGCGCACCGACAATTTTTTTTATTTCAAAAAAAATTATATATATATATATATATATACACACACACACATTTCTCATTTAATAAAAAAAAGTATTTAATATGTGAATCATTCAGTGACATTAACAGAGATAAAAAAGGGAACAACAAGAGCATATGGAGGACTAGTATAACGTGATTCACCTATGGGAGGCATGAGAGAGGGAGAGACTTATGTACCCTTGCCCTATTACGACAGCCATCGATTTTCTCCTAAGGGAGCTAGGCCTCCTCAAGTTCTATGAGGAGGCTACATCCATGAAGGGCTATAGTGGGTTATTGGGACATCTGATCTTGAGGTGGGATGCCCACCAAAAGGATTTCCAGGTCGATCCTAGCCAGTGGTTCTTGCCCATTGAGGAGGAAATATATTTCATTACTGGAATATATAGGAGAGGGCACAATTTACCCAAGTTTCCAGATTTCCCCGTCGGCTATGCAACAGGGAGTCAGTTGGCATACTCCCAGAGATACATTATGGACGATATAGTTTCTCCTGCATATTTTCAAGTGTCCGGTGGTCAGTTACGTATTGATTCGTTTCATTAGGGGAATTTTGAGGTCTAAAATGGGCCTTCTAAGGAAATTATAAAATAATAGTGAAAATAATAAAATAATATTTGATTACATCATCAAATTTTATAGGGAAAATAGAAAAAACTACCTTTTCAACTCGTATTTTCAAATTATCTCCCAAATTTTTTACTCAAATTTCGAGCGGGAGCACTCGTTGGATGAAAAATTTAAGTCCTCATCCAAGGAGTACCCATGTTGCATACTTTTGATGGACCCTGCTACATGAAAAATGATAAATACATGAAAAACGTGATTGCAATCATGTTTTTTCATGTATTTCTCATTTTTCATGTAGCAAGGTTCATCGAAAGTATTGAACATGGGTAATCCTTGGATGAAGAATTAAATTTTGCATCGAATGAGTATTCCCGCTTGAAATTTGAGTAAACAATTTGGGAGATAAGTTGAAAATACAAGTTGAAAAAGTAGTTTTATTATTTTTTAATCTTTTTACCATTTTACTTAAAAAATGATGAATCATCCCCCATGGTTGACATCATCATCTTGAATCCTATTATTTCTTATAAATTTTATTTTGGTTGTACATTTTTCTTAGGAGGCCCATTTTAGACCTCAAAATTCCCCTAATAGTGCAGAGGAGGTGAGGTGCCTCTCACTACTGCTGATGGCCATTTCACACTATACCAATGACAGACAATGCATTAGTTTCCCGCTTTTATTTTATGTTGATTCTTTATTCCAAGTGCCATGACTTGTGAGATGGTATGTGATTTTTTTGTGGCAGTTCTATACATCATTAGATAGATGTCGTTCTCAAGCACATGGGAGGTTGACCTTCCCTTTTTCTTCAGAGTTATTTTTTATTTATTTTTTGAGAGGTTTCTAGAGACGAGGCATACTTTTGTTCGGAAACCTCGTAGGATGATGCTACATCTATGGATGTAGATGTGTGGCTAGATGATGCCCAAGAGGGGCCAGTCCGACTTACCTGCCAGGATATCTCCTGATGCACTGGAGTTGCTATCTAGTGTTGATGATCATTCGTTCGTTCTGGTGGCATGTCCGTACGCCAGTTTGGATTGGCGAGGGTGTACCACCATCCTCTTCACACAAGATGAGCCACTGGATGCGAGAAGTAATATTAGTGTTTTCTTTAAATTATTATACTTTCATTTTATTATCTTAATTAATTAATTAGAATTATCAAATTTATTCTAACATATTTTTAAACTTTTTTTATTAAATTATTTAATGAAAATGTCTAATTTTTGTTGTGTACTATATATTTTGTAGATATTGGGACATTTGTTGGGGACATGATTACACCCCCACTGAATGATCCAGGTGTAGATGTTGATGAGGAGATGGAAGAGGTGGAGGATTAGGGTGACATACCTGATCTTGATTGAGTGTAGATACCTGCGGGGGTGAGGCGTAGGCCAGACACCCGATTCAAGATGGATTTGGGCGACCAACTCTGTCGAATCCTAGTTGATGAGGGAGTTTGCCCAGCTATGATCAGATAGATCCAGGCTGATCGTAGGCTCACACAACTCTGGAGAGGCATGCCCCACGATATGTTGACCCTCATGGAGATGCACAATAGAGCATCACTTCATATGATGATCATGATCATGAGGGGAGTGATCATCATTATAGTACTCCACCTCTTCCTCCTTCACCTCGTGCCGGAGATCATGATGAGCAACCAACATCCATTCCTGATCAACAAGCATCGTCTGAGTAGTCTGCACCATCTTAAAAGATAGCTAGTCCTGAGCAAGCACCTGATCCCGAGCATGCAGGTCCATATGAGGAGGCAAGTCCATCTGAGCAAGCCGCACCATCCACTTAGCAGGCTGCACCATCGATGAGTCATTAGTGGGAAATTCTTGAGCAGACTACACCATCGACTAATCAACAAGCACATCATCTATCTGAGCATGAGGCCGCACCATCGACTAAGCATGCCTCGACTAGTACTAGTATTGATGTACCACTAGATATTTGACATTTATATGTAGTTATATTACAAGTGTATATTTTTGACATTATATATATATATATATATATATATATGGTCCATGTATTTTATGTTCATGTTGATGTACTTAATTTACATGCTGGTGTTCATCATGATGTATATATTGTTAGGTCATGTTAGATATGTTCATTTAATATGGTTGTAGATAGATGTGTATGTGATAGCACTTATTTGACATTAGATGTATATTTGATGTTTGTGTTGTGATGATTTTATACAATGCTTGTGTTTTGTTAGATGATCATGATCACGATGATTAGATGACGTTAGCGAATTTGAATGTATATTTTAGATGAATATGATGTTTGTACGATTGTTATCATGATCGTGATGTGTATTCTTAACATTAAATTAGGATATTTATTAAATATTATGTCATGATTGTAATTGTAATTTTAATTGTACTTGTATGTAAAATATTTGTAAAATTGTAATTGTAATTTTAATTGTAATTGTACGTAAAATATTTGTAAATTGTAATTGTACTGTGAAATGACTATAATTTTAATTTTAATTGTATGTAAAATTGTAAAATTGTAATTGTAGTTGTATGTAAACTTGTAAAATTGTAATTGCAATTGCAATTATATGTAAAATTGTAATTGTAATTGCATGTAAAATATTTGTAAAATTGTAATTGTAATTGTATTGTGAAATTGTAATTGTATGCATTGTCATTATTCAATTTTATTAAAATTTTTAAATTAATAAATTTGTAAATTTGTAAATTAATTGTCAATTTTGAACCATAAATACCGTAAGTAAAATGTATACAGTAAATATTGTTAAATTACCATAACTACAAAATTGTAAAATTGTAAATTTGTACGAATATAAATAATTGTAAAATAATAATTCTATAATAAAATGAATTTTTGTAACATAATAAAGTTTAGAAAATAATGCAAATAAATTCATGTTTAGAATTATCATTATTTTATTATGATCTTACATACCAAAAATAACAGTATACATTTTGAAGATATCATTCACACACATTTAAAGCAATCAAGCAATTGTATTATTTTAGGAATTGACATTATAAAAAAAAGAACTTGATACAGTGCACCATTGTTTTCGAGATCAACATAATTGCAAATTATCAATTGAAATTATTTTAACATTAACACAATGTAAACCAATTAATTCAAAATAAATATTATAATGTTTCGAAAAAAAGGGTTTTGGTTATAAGGATAAGTCCTATTACTTATATAAACCCATCTCAAAAAGTATAAATGATGAAATAACACACGTAGCATATCACTCTCAGTTCTCATGATCACCCTTATTATCTTCCGGCTCACTTGGCATGATAACACTATTGTTCTCAAAAATATGTTTTGACCTAGGGTCATGTCTCAATATGAACCACCAATCCCTATCCAACACATCTGGATAAAAAAACACATGGTTACAGTGTTTGGGGAAAACATAGGGCTCCTTAGTTTCATCCCACATCTTTCTAGAGTTGATACATATCAACCTACTATCGCTATCTTCCTTTACATTATTCCAATCAAAGGTTTCCCACCACTTGCACCTAAAAATAACACATTGGAAAGAAGAGAAATCCACTTCAATAATCTCTTGTATCTTTCCGATGTTACCGAACGCCCCTCGTACTAGGTTTTGATCACGGTGGCTAGCTTGAATAGATTGATCGAACTCGAATTCCACTCCAGAGTCTTGTGTCATGTGTCCATCATCGAAATTTTCTGTGCGAAAATGGGGTCCATATGCCCACATAGATGGGAAAAAATTGACCTATAAAAAGGTTAAAAAAATCATAGCATCATGTGTCTTATAATAACCCAAATGTTAAGATATGAAATATAGATGTTACATTTCAAAGGTGAAGTATTAAGTTTAAAATTTACATAAATAGATTATTACCGAGTGGGTGCACCCAATCCCTATGTTTAGCGCATCCTCTTCAGCACGAGGGTAATGATTAGTTGCACCGTATTTATCTCTGACTTGGTCAGAAAGCCAACTGTTGGGACATATAATTTGCATATTTCCTTTTAAAGGATCAAGATAAGGCACACTTCTACCATTCAACAGTCTGAATTATTTCCTATCACTATCCAATTTCATCCTCTTTTGTTCGTACAATGCGACCTTGTGTCACTTCGAAATTGTAAAGAACGAATTTATTGATTGCTTCAATTTCTGCATTTGCTGATGAAATCAAACCGATATATAGTACATATGAGATCAAAATACACATTATATCAAAGTTCAACATGAATATTTACTTTGTGTAAATTTGAAAAATTATAAGTCGCTTACTCTTTATCAAGCGCCTTTTTCCATTGGTTTGAAGCAGCTCCCCTTCTCTTTTGTCTTCATCCCTTTCATCATCCCAAATCACCGCACCTGGTCTATTGTCAATCTGCTTGATGTACTCACTGGCATAATAGAAAGACTCATATGATATGTACCCCTCTGCCATAGACCCCTCGACTTTTTCCCTTTGTCTAACAAAACCTTTCAATTTCTTCATGTACCTCTCTAAGAAGAACATCCAACGACAAGAAACCACCCCAACTAATTCAACCTCATATACTAGGTGGATTAGAAGATGAAGCTGCAAGTCTATGAAACTCGTTGGTAGTTCCTTCTCAAACATACAAACAATCTCAACTATCTCTTGACACCACCACGGAATGCTAGACACATGAATCTCCTTTGACGTGATCCAACGTACAAATGCATATAATTTAGATATGGCACGTCCTATGTCTTGGGGGAAGTCATGTTTCACACACCCACACACGAACAAAGGATAATGACACTGCAAAGTTATAAATACATGCAATAGTATAAAAAATTAGTTATGTTTTATGATCCCTGCATGGGATAAAATTTATTAATATAACAAATAATAAAATCATGCTTTTGACATTATACGTACTCTTAGAAGATTCAAATGGTCATGCGATTTCAACCCTGACAAATGGTCATCTGTGGTGAAGCAACGTTGTAGTGAAGACCCATATGAAGATGGAACCCTCATACCCATTATAACTTCCTTTGCCAATATAAGATAACATTTTTAAAAAATCCATGGGACATCACCTTCTTTGAAATACTAATTAGAGGGACCGTCTTCCTCTGATCCTGTACTTTCTAATCGTCTTGACCAATGTTTCTTTTTAGTTTTAGAAGTAATAAGATCTTTCCTAACAACCAATGTGTCACTTTGTTTTGATGATATTTTCCTCCATAGAGAAGATGAAACATTTTTAAATATAGGCATGGGATCTAATAAGTGGATAATCTCAAGATGCTCCCAATATGGGAGGTTATAAAAGATAGATTTCCTTTTCATCCCAATTTTAAATTTCTCAACATAGGTGTCAAAGAATTCTGGATCATCAAACATAGGCTCCCCATTTGAATCGAACATTTTTATGAACTCCTTCTCCTTCTCTCTCTTATATGATTTGGTGTCATTATTGGAGGCCTTTGGGTTCTCTCTCATTTACCATTCAAAGCGGATGCTACTCTTCTACAAGGGTGTTTTTCTGGGAGGAATACCTTGGAGCAGTCATACAATGGATTTCGTAGATGGTTGGACCATCTAGCTTTCAGATAAGGTCCACAACATTTACATCCAAAATACCCTTTTGTTACAAGACCTGCGAAATTATTGTATACAATATGCATTGCACGTTAAATAATAACATGAATATTAGAACAATTACAACGAATTAAATAACTAATATGTGAAATAATATTGTTACGTATATAAACAAATCAATAACACATGTAATTTACGAGAGAAAAATACTAAGCTTGGATAATCATGTGTCATGTAAGCACATATGCCTTAAAACATAAAACTCCTCTCTGTTGTGATGGGTCTTGACACATCATATATATTTATACCATCCCATAATTTCTTGGTTGTAAGTAGACATCCATATTCTTCACTTGTCTTCTAACAGGGAATATGAGATCCAACTTAAGATGTTCATTCTTCACAGAAAACCATGGGGGGATATTGTTATTGATCACTACTACATGCCAAAAATAATAATTGGTGTTCTGGAGGGAATATGGGTTAACACCATCCATGGATATGATGAGTCGTAGACTTCATATTTCATCCTTGATTTTTTCGGGCCATGTATCCTCTATATGCTTTCTGGCTATTGAATATATTGGGATTCACATAACTCCCAACTCACTTCCGTGGAAGGCATGCCATCCCTGCAACATAACTAATTATTTACAACAAAATATCCTTTGAATCCATGGGATTATAGGCATGTGCCTCAATATCTTAAAAGGAAGACCACATGATTTACCCTTCTTTTTTGATTGATCATACCTATCATGCCCACATTTCAGACATATCTCTTTGTCTGCATATTCTCCTCTATATAGAATACAATCATTTTGACATGCATGATATGATATGTACTCAACGACCAACATTTTCAAAAATTTCTTTACCTCTTCGCAGCTACCGGGAAAGACAGTCTCTCTCGGAAGAACCTTATCTTTGAATAAATTGTAGTTGGTCATGGACAATATTAAATGTACATTAATGCTGATATAATTATTAACGTTCATAAAATTAACCATTTGTAATGTTAATTGTGTGATTATATTTCTCAAAATATAAGGGAGGACTTGGTGGTCAATTACCTCAAAATTTCTGAGAAACATGCATTCAACAAGCCAAACTTTTCTTTCAAGTTGTACAGTAACATCGTTGTCACCAACTGGGTAGACTTTTAAGGCTTTCAAAAAAGGTATTAGTGATATGAGCATCAACCCCTAGTTGATCATCATTCTGGAATGCATCTAACAACATTGTCTCCATGGCAATCATATCCCTTAAGTAATAATGCATACCCACCTCTATTTTATTACCTCCATTTCCAGCTTGTGAAGAACTACTATTGTTGTAGTCATTCCTAATTGGTGAATCTGGACGTAGTGGGAATTGAATAGGTGGTTGATTCAACCATTCTTCGTATCATTCCTCTCCATTTTTTTCTCTTAATTCAACCTTCTCTCGATTTGAAGTTGCCGTGGGTGCAAAGGAATATGGTAGGTAGGTCGCTCATCATCACTAGAATCCTAATAATTTCAAAAAATATATTTGAACATGATTAGTACAAAATCGATGATATAAATTAGTAAGCACATAAAAAATGCATGATTAATTGGTTTGATGTTGAAATAATTACATTAATATACCAAATAATTATTATTACCTTCATTGTCCCAGGATTGTGGCTAGAAGATGCAATGCTACAATTGGCAGGGTGAAGCGGCTGTCCATTTTAATCGGTGTAGTTTTATTAACTGACATACCGATGTAGTTAGTTAACTAACGCACCAAATAACCGGAAATAAAAAAAGTGCAACTTTATTTTTTTAAAGTGAAAAAAATCGATAAATTGAAAAATGGGCGGAAAATTATTTTCGGAAAACTAATTTCATAAAAAAGTTATTTAAATAGTAAAAACTATTCATTATTTCATTATTTTTGCAAAAAATTTCTAGGAGGGATTTGCACGAGAGACATACCTGGAGCAAGAGAGCACGAGAGCACTGTGGAGCAGAAAAATACTTTCTAATAACAACACTATTCAGAGAATTAGAATTTGAAACATCTGGTGATTCACACAAAAACCATATAGTATAGTAAAATTGTTAAATTTTACTGTAATTATTTATTTATTTATTTTTTTACAGTTCTTGTTGGATTTAATACATGCATAGTAAAAATTTTAAATTTTACAGTGCATTTTTAGAAAAAAAACAAAAAAAGTCTATTCTTACGTTAAACCTTGCTTCTTCTTGTTTATGTGACTTCACAATTAGGGCTTTTCATTTTATATGTATAGGGTTTGTATTGCTATGTATATAGGTGTATGACATCTAACCCACGGGACCAGTTGCAGTGTCGGATCCCAATCCATGTCGTCCTTTACATGATTTTTTAAATTTTTTTTTTTTTAATCGGTGCACCCTATTTAAAATAACGCATCGGTGTGCTATTGTAGTATATTGCACCGGTCATGTACTGAAAAAAAAACATTGTTTGATAAAAATAGTTTTTTATTAATTTATGTCCGTGTTAATCGGTGCACAAGTCAACATCTAACGCACCAAGTCTCTTTGTTAGCAGAGAGCACCATACGGTGTTTCTACTATTTTGGCGGTGCATTTATAAGAACCATAGCCTTCAGTGCGTACTTTTTAAAAAGGTGCACCATTTTCTTGATTTTTTTTTTTTTACTGAAAAGTGTGTGATTTATTTATAAAATATATAAATGAATGGTATGATACAAGTTTCATATTTATAAAGAAATTTCTGACAAGAGATCAAGTAAAAAAAATACTGATAACACATCGAGGAAAGAAAAAAAGGAAATTTCTTTGTAAATTCTTTACAAAAATTATTATTTTTAAACTATATGTAAGTTTAACTAATATGATTGTTTACTGTGTATCATGCAAAGCCAAAAAATTACGAAGCTCGATAATATTATTTCTAATCTAAGACCCGAAGAGCGTGAAATCTTAATGGAAAATTTGTAGAAGGATGAGTTAGGTGAATGAAAAAATACTATTGATCCAATATGAATTTATTTTTTGAATTTTCATTAATAATATACTTAAAAATATTAGATAACATGTTTCAAAAAATCTATTAATTCACATACTTTTAATGTTCTACAAGGACCAATAGCAAAGAAAAGGAATGCTGTTCTAAAAAAATAAAAAAAATAGAACATGAAAATGAAAATGAATTTCTTCTTAGGTCATCTGGAGTGGTGTTGGAGGTTAACGAAAGGGGAGAAAATTTTACAAAAAATTGAGGGATCTAGTGGAATGAATGTATAGACTTTCTTTCCACTTATATTACAAAAATAAATCCAATGATTCCAAGAACCAAATTGCATTTAAACTACAGGATGAGTTTCCAAAGAATTGGTCAATGAGACATGTCAGACTTTTAATATAAAAAACGTACAACAACAAAAAATAAGGAATGCAAAAGTAATATTCCTTTAAATGGTTTTCTAGAATTATATGTATATATTACTAGAAAGAAACCATTTATAAATATCAGTTTTGTTATATTTACTTTTCATATATCAATATAAAAATTAAATAGTTTAGTCATGTTACATTTTCAGGAAGATTATGAAGATATCATAGGATGAATGAGCTGATATCATAAATATGCCAGTAGGAATGTCCAAAAAGGTGTACAAGGAGATGGTCAAAGAAATAGACATAATTACATCGCACGATGAGCCAACTCAACAACAACATGCTTCAAATGTAATATGTAATCATTGAATTTTTTGATTAGGTATGATAAATAAACAATTTAGCATTAAATATTAATTTTCAAGTATTTTCTTGTAGAAAAGAAAAGAAAATGGAACCCATTAATCACATAAAATAGGACGACAAGGAAGAAAAGGGTTGATATCTATGTTTTTCAGTAATTGTTACTTCCTTATAACAACTTAACTAGATTTCATTTTTGCATATTTTAAGTTGTTTTACAACAATCATAATTGAATGTCTTCAAACATGTGCTAACACACAAAGAAGAAGCATCAGAATAATTGGTTAACATTGGGTTAAATATGGGTTGTCAATATATGTTGGCATATCATAAATTAATTGTGGAATTTGCAAGCATCTATCTTGTTTTACTTAGCTCCGTCTATAATTAATAAAACAAAAAAATATTTTATATAAAATATATGATTTGTTATGGGGTATAAAACTTGTAGGAAACAAAGTATGGAACCACGCCAACAAATGAATTTTTGAAAGATGGCATGAAATTTGGTTTTGAATGTGTATAGTTCATTAGTCAATTCTTGCTATGGTACATTTATTTTCGATTTAAATTGATGTATATTATTTAATATTGCAATTTTCATTATTCTCACCAATGTATATACACTCATTACACTTTATTTTTATGTTTGTAGATGAAACTTGAAGAAGAAGAAACAATCAACACAGTGAACAAAAAATTCCTCAAAATAACCCAATTCATGGAAGTAGCTCGAGCAGTGACAACAGTTCCAACGAAAAATGATGACCACTATGTTTGGATATCAAAGCAAGGCGTTGTATTTTTTGAAATATTTGTCTGTGAAATCACACATTTTGTTTAATGTAATGGACATAGTGCCCCAATTGAAAGAAAAAGGGATACCAATAACTGTCTCATTTTGTATGACAAAGAGTGTCTTATTCATATATATAATAAAATATGTTTTAATTTATTCTATTGCATTCTCCATTATTGTTGTGAAATGTTACACCACTCATTAAATATATCAATGATTAAATATTATAATGAAGAGATGCGAAATCTGATGCTATGATATAAAAAATTAATCCAAACAACAAATTCAAATGCACTAATAAAAATTTAATTGATATGAATACTGTTATAAGATATTAGTCGACTTTTGATGAATAATGAATTTAAAAAATCACAATAATTGCACGGTCACATGTCGATATTTCTAAAAAATACAAAATGAACACCAATGCGTGTTAGTTACTACGCACTGGTGCATTTTTATGATAATGCGCACGAGTGCATTTCTACAACCTATGGGCACTGCACAAATAAAAATGCTAATTAGAAATCCTGGTGCGCTTTATCGACAACTACCACCTGGGTAGTCCGATAGGCATTGCATGCACCGATGTAGTTTTCCTTTAACGTGCCAGTGCATTTTTATAACTTAACGACCTGGTGCGTTTTAGAACCTAGACGAACCGGTGAGGTTTTACACCTTAACAACACGGTGCATGCACCTTCCATTGGCCTGGTGCGAATTGCTGGCTAACACACACCGGGCTGTTGATAAATGCCCCAGGGCGTCCGAAATTGGTTTTCCATCATGGTGTTTGGTATGTTTACGGTACTGGTGCATTCATGATAAAAAACACTCGTGCGTTCACACATGATGTGCGCACTGATGAGAAAAAAATCTGTAACAACCATCGGCCGCCCAATTTTTTTTAATTGTGTTGAAATTCTGTTAGAAGATCTTCCAAAACCTCTTTTGCTGAAAACAAATGTTGTCGAAAATGTTTTTTTGACAATTTTGGCCAATTTTATAACTCTAAAAACCTCCTTTATAACCTCTGCTAGAGGGTCTTTTCCTTGTAGTGGTAAACTATAATTTAGGGGAAAATTTTGCAAAACACTTGAAGCTAGATGTCACAAACCCAAACCAACTCATTTTGAGGAATAAAATCACCAGTTTTTACATCGTTAACCACGAAAGTGCAGAATAACCCTCTTTAGAGGAAGGCACATAATATCCAACTTGAAGTAGATGATGTTTATTAGAGTACACCGGGATTAATAAAGCTACAGTTTGTATGAGCTAGGAGGGTGTCACGATAATACCTCTATTGAAATCAAGAGGCAGTGAAAAAAAAAACTACCTAGGTGTGGATTTGAATTTGAAACCTGAATATGAAAGATATATAATAATAATAAAAAAAAACATATGTTGGAGTAGGGATGGTGTATTATCTGTGGATTTTCTGTGAATAAGGGGTTGCATACTCGTGTAACTAGAAACTTGAAGCTAAGAAACTGTCAAGAAAGAAACCAAGAAGCTCATTAGTTAACTGCAAAATATAACGAGAAAATAAAATTGTCGAAGGGAAGAAAAATATGAAAACTTACCTATATATGCGACACGTTAGCATTGGAGAGGTTGCTAAAGTCTGGGCTGCTACAGAGTTCTGGAGCCAGGTCCTTTGTGAAAGAAATATTAACACAAGCTCTCCACAAGTGTACACCCAAAACGAATTATATAAACTTGTTTCCAAAAAATGAGGAACTAGAATTCAGAAAAAAAAGAGAGGAAAAAGTAATACCTGAAGAGAGAGTGGCCCTATTAAGTGGTATGTCATTTATACTCCATAGGGCCTTCCTCATTATGGACATAGAAAGCAACTGTGTAGAAGAAACCAGATTTATAAAGCCTCCATGGAGAAAAAGAAACAGTTGTCAGTCTCGCAAAGAGGGAACATAATTATGGTACCCCAGTTTGGTTCTAAGTTTTCGCTCAGGGCTAGCCAATGAGAGAAAAGGTGCATGGTGGTGGCCACTTCTCAAGCCACCTACCATAGTTGTAGAGTGATTCTGCACTTGCGGGAGAAACAAATATCAAAAGAGGGAGAAATAAGCAGGTGGTGTAGTTAGGGTTTTCCATCAATGGATCTACACCATTGATGGAATTTGATACATATGGACTGTCAAAGACCACATTGCTTTGATTCCCATGAGTTCCATATGACGAGGTACAACACATCACATGGGTCAAGTTTTGTGGAGGCAAATAATCGGGCATAGTATTCCATAAACCTTACACATGGAAAGCCCTTGATAGGCCTCAATTGTGATGAAGATAAAGGCATGGTATAATCTTATGAACATGTGGAAAATATGATAAATTAGATAGAATAACAAACAAGGAAATAGTTCTACCATGGAGATAACCAAATTTAAACCATCTTACCAAAGAGTTCACCCATATATCACATATAAGTTACTCCTCCCACATAAAGATTAAATTAATAACAATGATACTTCTCCTTAAATGAAGGTTTAACATTGTATATGAGAAGAGGGGTTCACCAACATACAAGGGAAACAAATAACAAAGCATCGTTGACATAAAACCAAAAACATGGGTATAGTATTTGTGTATATGAGAAGAGGGGTTCACCAACATACAAGGGAAACAAATAACAAAGCATCGTTGACATAAAACCAAAAACATGGGTATAGTATTTGTGTTAGGTTGGGGTGGAGGGCGTAAAGACCAAGTCCCAATTATAACTAAGACAATATATATATATATATATATATATATATATATATATATATATATATATATATATATTAACACCTATTTTTTATAATTGAATGAGTTGTGTTAATTATATGTGAGTTATTGAGCTCGCCACATGACAAAATGGTATCAGTGCTCCAATTACCACACTAGGCTTAGAAATTACCCCTATAGTCAATAAAATGGTATTTAAAAAACTAAATACATGATAGTGATGATATTTTTTATGTTTCATAAGGTATGAAAATGAAGGGGGATTCAATAGAATGATGGAGAATTCTCCTAAAGCCATCATAAGTGGTGAATATTTGGATGTGGAATTTGGTGATGGTAGCATGCCACTACCCTCCTAGTTTATGGATATCATGAAAAAGTTGCAACAAGAAATAGCACAACTTCATGCTAGTAACGAGCGTCTATCAAAAGCTTGCGCAAAACAAGAAAAAATGATAAAATAGTGGACAGAAAGGTCCACCCACAAAATTATAGAACTATAAGGGATGAAAAGGAAAAAGGTTGAAAAAAATTAAAAAAATCTGAAAGTGGAGATGCGTCGGATCAGACATATCCAAAAGTACATAAAGGGAAATAAAAAATGGAGTTACAAGGAGAATTTAGGAAGATTAAACCCTCTAATTTTGATGGGAAAAAAAGTAGGATGCGGACGGATGGCTTTTGAATATGGTCAAAGTTTTTCAAGTGTACGAATACGAGAGTAACTTGAGGCTCAAGTGGCTATTTACTAGTTGTAGGGAAAGGATACTCTATGGTGGGAGGAAGTGAGAAGTGTATATTTTTTAGAAGAAAAAATGGTCACTTGGGAGGAATTACAGAAACAATTTAAGTCTCAGTACCTGAGTGAGCGATACTATGATGATCATGCTAGGGAATTCCATGAGTTAAAGCCAGGACAACTAGCCATAGATGAGTGTGTAACAAAATTTACAAACTTATTACAGTATGTACCTTATATCAAAGAAGAAAAGTCCAAAGTACAATTATTTTAAAACTCTTTACCAACCTCTTATAAAGAAAGGTTTTAATTCGACAATACTAAAACAATGGATGAAATAGTAAGAAAGGATAGGTTGCGCTATCAAAAATTCATGAATAGAGGTAAAGGGGTAAAACCATGGAAAAACAAGGACAAAATCAAGTCTGGAATGAATGAAAAAATATAGAAAATTCCTCACCTTAAGAAGTTTTGGAAGGATCATCAAAAGAAGAAGTTTAGTAGAAGAAATAAACTTCCACCACCACAACCTTTTACTGGATTGTAGCCCACAGAATTGAGTAGCAAGAAGAACAGTGGAATAAAGGAGAACGGGCCACTAAAGTGTTGGGGCTGCAGCAAGCCACAGTTATTAAGGGATTTCTCGCATAATCTGAGATCTGTCTAAAATATTCAAGTAATACATGAGGAAACAAATATGAATGGCATTACAAGAAATATTTCTAGGATTAATGCAACATTAGAATACAAAAAAGCTAAGCATCAATCTAATATGATTGAGATTTAAGGTACTATACTAAACCAAACTATGTCTGTTTTAATTGATCCAGGGGTTAGTTTAAGTTATATCAACCCCCAAACTATAAAAAGATGTAATTTGAAATATGAAAAATTTAAGAATGCATGATTAGTAAAGTTGACAACTTGTACCAAAAGAAAAGTGATCAGTCGAATAAAACAATGTTTCCTTTATCTAAATGATTATCCTACAACAAAATATTTAAATATTCTTCTCTTAGGATCTTATGATTTTTTGATAGGCATGGATTGGATGGAGAAACAAGGAGCTGTTATAACTTTTTTAGAGAAAACATTAAGTTTTGTGGGTCAAGGTGGGCACACTTGGTTTATTAGAGGAAAACCAAAACCAATATCAATTTGAAATATTTAAGTTTTATAGTTGAAAATGAGTGCAAGGAAATGATGTCAGTTATACATGGTGTAGGTGGAAACAAGTGAGCAACAAATAGAAAAAGAAAATATAAATACCTTACCTATCATTGATGAATTTCAATATGTCTTTCCAAAAGAGATTCTAGAGTTACCCCCTCATAGAGACATATATTTCACCATTGATTTGGTACCAAGTGCCATTGTCTTGTCTAAAGCCTCAAATCGAATGAGCATATTAGAGATACTAGAATTGAAAATGAAATTGCAGGAGTTCTTGAACTAAGTTTATATCACTCCTAGTGTCTCACCATGGGTGACTCCTATAATTTTTGTCAAAAAGAAAATTTGGTACATTTAGGATGTGTATTTATTATCATCAATTGAATAAACTATCTGTAAAAATAAAATAAAATACCCATTTCCCCGATTCAATGATTTGTTCGATCAAGTGAGGAAAGAAACTATATTTTCAAAAATTGACTTAAGAACTGGTTATCATTAGTTGCGAATAAAAGATGAAGATACTCATAAAATAACCTTTTGAACCAGATACAAACACTATGAATTTGTAGTATTACCTTTTGGTCTAACGAATGCACCAAAAACATTTATGTGATTGATTAACAATATAATGCACTAATATCTTGATAGGTTTGTGTCAGTATTCATAAATGGAATTCTAGTGTACTCAAAAAATAAAGAGCTTAAGGAGCATCTGAGACTATTATTACAAATGTTAAGAGAACAAAAAGTGCATGCAAAAATCAACAAATGTGAGTTTTATAAATATTGAATACAATATTTGGAACATCTTGTTTCCAAGGAAGGATTATTTGTCGATCTTGAAAATGTGAGGGCTATCATGAATTGGGCCATACCTAGGGACGTATCAACAATTCACTCATTTATGGGAATCACAAGATATTATCAAATATTTATAGAGGCTTTCTCAAGGTTGCTTTATCCTATCACTTCCTTATAGAAAAAGGGTGCAAAGTTTGAGTGGACAACCAAATGCTAAGAAACTTTTGATAAGATAAAACAATTTTTAACCACAAATCCTATGTTAAAAATATCAGATCCAAATAAGGAATTCACTATTTGTACAAATGCCTCTTTGGAAGGCCTTGGGGGAGTGTTGATGTAGGAAAATGTAGTAATAGCTTATAGGTCCACGAAGCTGAAATTAAATGGAAAGAATTATGTTGTGTATGGCTTAGATCGGGCAACAATGATACATGCACTCAAATTGTAGAGACACTGTATTTTAGGAAAACAAATTACCTTGGTAACTAATTAAATTTGTCTCAAATATTTTTTTAGGAAACCTGACTTAAATGTTAGGCAAGGAAGGTGGTTACCATTCTTGAGTGAAATTGAGTTTGAAATAAAGCACATAAAAGGAAAAGAAAACAAAATTGTGGATGACTTAAGTAGACATGCTCATGTTGTAATGGGGATGTATGTTCACAATGTAAGTATATATTTCGTAGAACATATTAGAAAATAAAGACAACAAGATTTTCAGTATCTGGAAATCGAGAAAAATTTACAGCATATAGAAATTTGAGGATATGCCGAAAATTTAGAAAAACTACTCACCTACTGAAATAGGTTGTATGCTCCCAATGTGATTGCACTAAAACAATTGATACTAGATTTGTATCATACGAAACCATATGGAGGCCATCCCGGATACGAGAAAATTCTCACTACATTAAGGAAAAAATTATTTTGGCCAGGTATGAAGAAGGATGTGGTAGAGTATTTAGAAAAATTCATATAATGTAAACAAGTAAAGATAGAACATCAACATCCTACTGGATTGATAATCTCCTGCCCATACCCGAACGGAAGTGGGAGGTAATTTCAATGGAAATTTTCACAATATTACCAAGGAAAAAATGTGAGCATGATTCTATCATGGCAGTAGTATATGTTTTGACTAAAGCAACACACTTTATATCAATACAATCTACCTTTGGGACCGCTAAGATTGTTATTATTTTCATGAAGGAAAATTTTTGACTACATGGGGTACCAAAGGTAATAGTGTCAGGAAAAGATGCTAAATCTACCTCCAAATTTTGGAAATATTTGTTTAGTGACATGGGGAATAAATTAGATTTCAGCACTGCTTATCACCCTCCTCCAAATTTTGGAAATATTTGTTTAGTGACATGGGGAATAAATTAGATTTCAGCACTGCTTATCACCCTCAAAGAGATGGGAAAATGGAAAGGACTAATCATATTTTGGAGGATATGCCATGAATGTATGTCATGGATCGACTTTCTACATTTAAAATTTTTTTCTTATAAAAATAACTATTAAGCTTCCATTAAAAATGAGTCATTTTGAAGTTTTGTATGGAAGGACATGTCACACACCACTTAGACCTAATCAACCACAAGATAGACTAATATTGGGGCCAGATGCTTTGCATGAAATGGAATAGATAGTGTAGAAGATTAGAAAGAATATCAAAACAACAAAAGATAGAAAAATTAAATTACGCATACATGAAGAGGGTTCATAAAGAATTCAACATTGGGAACCATTTCTACTTACGAGGAAAAACTAGAAAAATTACTAAACGAACAAGAGGTTGTGCAAAGTTATGTGGTCCTTTTGAAATCTTAGGACCGATGGCTTATCAGTTGGCTCTACTAGACCATATTAAAGTTCATAATATTTAAAGTTCATAATATTTTTCATATGTCTTTGTTAAAAAAGTGTATCCATGATAATTCTCATGTAATTGATTAGAACTTGATACATGTGAAACCCTAAAGAGATTTTGCTAGAGCCACTATGCATCTTGGATCAGAAAAAGACCATGCTCTGGAATATATTCGTCGATTAGGTTGAAGTGTAGTGGGGAAATATACACCTGAGGATTTTACTTGGGAGCGGGAAGATATGATGAAGGAAGCCTACCCAACATTAATAATAAACACAAAGGACGATGTTATTTCTCGAGAGGGGGAATATGTAATACTACTCAGTTGTTATGGAAACATATTTTGTTTACCTTGAATTATTTTAGTATGTTGATTAGAAAGTCTTGAAGATGTAGATTTAAAAACAATGATGTAATAAATAAATTTTATCAATAAAAATAGAAAATTTGTGGGAAAGAAGCACTTAAGTAAGAGATGTTTGTTGAATCTAGAAACCAATGTAGTGGATCATATTATGATAAATTTCCTTAAAATGCTCAGTTTAGAGAAATAAAGAAATACCTAGGATGATGGGTTAGTAGAACCCTAAAAGGCCCAATGCTATCCAGGAAAAATATGTTAAGAATAAATGTATAAAATACATTAAGTGGAATCAAAGGGGGTTTCTGATTCCAAGCAAGAACATCTGGGCTCGGGGAACCAGAGTTTGGTTCAAGATTCAGTACACAAGTGTTTTCCCAAGCGTAATTTCTAGCGAGAATATTCATTACTATAGATCTTGGATGCATGCGAAAATATATCAATTTTTTTGTGTAAGGATTCATCACGTATATTTTTAGTGTATGTTTCAGATAGTAGAAATCTGTAATATAGGATGAATAAATAAATACTGTGGTTTTTTTATTATGGTCTCATATATAAATTTTTATAAGTAGTTTTTTCATAGTGGAGCTTCGTATATCTTATTCTATGGATAGATGGATAGTTTCATGAGTTAATTTATTACGAAAAATATTAGTTCTAGTAGTTGGGGTGTGGATGAGATGTAGGTCACTTAAAACATATTATTATTTACTTAATATACATAACATCAGCGAATGATCAGCTGGAATGGCCGTTAGTTGTTAAAATATTTATGATGAAGAGTATTTGTGGAGATAAATCAAGTAATTACCCACCTTAGCTCCCTTTGGTCGCAGTAGATATAAAGTTAATTAGATCTGTTTCTATTACTTAGTAGAATTAAGTCCCTCGATAGCAATCTCATAAGCCAGCTCATCTAGTGGTAGCGAGTCAATTCCCAGCCCTTTATACCTTGTTCCTAGCCCAACCCTTTGTACTCAAGCGGTAGCGACACAAAGAGCGGGGGAGAGGCAGATTGATTCGTGAGGGAGAGGTTAGTAAGGCCACTCGACTAACAGGACATGAAAGAGCCCTCGAACTCACATCCCGAATCCAGATCTTTGGACCACACTCGGGCTAGCCATGAACACACTCACTAAGGAAACACATCGAATCCAGACCTTTTGTAAAAACCGAGATAGTCGAGAACACCAGACCAAGATCAATAGAGCACACGTGGATTCCTACTAGAGACGAGTCTCTAATTCCAGCAATTAGGTTCAAGCATGAGGGTAAGTATCATTACAATCATTTGAATATTTCATTAGGGTTGGGCGTGACCAACATAGGAATGGTGGGGTTACCACTAAACTGATCATATATAGACATGTTTAAAGGTGACCGTGGAAATCAGAAAAAAGTATTCTATAATATCACCACAGAAAGAAGTATTATATAGTATCGCCAAATTTAAGTGATTACTCACCATACATAGATAGGTCTAAAGGTGAGTCTGGAAATTATAAAGAAGTATTCTATAGTATGGCAAAATTGGATTCAGTAATGAATGAAAATAATTCTCTATTGACATGTGTTATAGTGAGAGGATCTAAGTAGGGAAGCATTCATTGAGAACAAGAGGACTTTACCTTATCAGTAAACGGTAAATTGTGTAAATATTTTATGAACTGAAGCCATTTAATTAGGAAAAAGTGAAGGGAGGACCAATTTTAACTATGCATGGTAGATCATTACCAAAAGAAATACAATCACCATAACTTTCCTTTCATAAGTTGCAACTAAGAAGTAGAGTTTCAGAAATAAAAATAAAATTTAATTTAGAAGTAAAATAAGGGCCAGTTTGGAGTCAGATCCATATAACACTAGTTTTACAGTAGATATACCCATTAAGTATGCTAATCATAGAGAGAGTGATTCAATAGCTAAATATGTATTTACATCATAACAATAAAGTTTGAGTCACTGAGATATAGATATCCAATTCCAACCTAATGTAAGTTCCTAGTAAACAAAATAACATGAAAGAACCCAAAATAATAATCTCAAGCTTGAACATGGATTACATCTATCTTCTTCCAAACAAAAAACCCATTTGCCGATCCAAATTACATATATTTTGGGTAGAGGAAAGAGTAAAATATTTAGAATATGAAAGTTAAAACAAAACTATATCACTCTATATCAATTTGAGGGACATTTAGATATTCTAAATGTCCAGAAATAATAACCATCACCATATGACATAAATAAAAATACAAAACCATATGACATAAATAAAAATACACTGAAATTAGGCTTTTAGGTATATTTACATAATTTAAATGTTTGGAAGGTAATAACCTTCCCCATATGACATAAATAAATATACATCTTAGTGCTATGAAGCAACCATAAGTCAAATTTAGGAAAAACCATCATGGAGCATGACTTCTCCCCCTCACGAGCTTAAACTACAGTTAAGGGAAAATTTGGTGAAATGATGGATGATGGAAGTCACCGACCAACTCATTTCCATGCATAGAACCAAGAGTTTTGACATTGTCAAGTAGGCAAGTGCATAATAACCCTCTAAAGAGAAAAACAAATAATACCCCCTTGGAAGGGAGATATGGTTATTGGTCTAAGCCGAGATTAATAAAGTTTCAATTTGTAAGATTCATGGGTGTAGTCATAATGCATGTATTGAAATAAAGAGAGAGTGAAAAAAAAAAAAACTAATTAAGCATGGATTTGAATTTGAAACTTGAATCTAAAATATTAAAATATAATAAAATACTAACTTGAACTAGAGTAGGGATGGTGTATTACCTCTAGATTTTCTATGAATTAGGGGTTCCATACTCCTGTAACCTAAAACCAAGTAGATCATTAGTTAACCAAAAAATCTAGCTAGAAAATAAAAGTTTCAAAGGGAAGAACAACATAAACATTTACCTTTATATGAAGTAGGTGCCATAGAGTTCTGGAGGGCGGTCCTTGGAAACAGCAACATGAACACTAACCCTCAGCAAGCCCACACCCAAAATGAATTATTTAAACTCGTTTCCAATTAATGAAGAACTAGAATTTACAAAACAAAAAGGAAAAAGTAATACATGAAGCTAGAGGAGTGCCAAGTGGTACGCCACTTATACTCCATAGGTCCTTCCTCATTCTGGTCATAGAAAGAAAGTGTGTTAAAGGAACCATACTTATAAATATTTATAAAAGGCCCACTATGGTGGCCACTTCTAAAGCCACCCCCCACACTTGCAGAGCAAGTCAACACTTGCTAAAGAGACTAAGACCAAATGATGGAGAGATAGGTTGGTGCAGTAGTCATGGTTTTCCAACAATGGAACAGTAGATGTAATTAGAGACATCAGGACCTTAGAAGACCACATTTCTTTGATTTAGCCTAAGGCCATGTGAAGGGGTAGAGAACATCACATGGGTTCTGTTAAATAGACTCAAATAATTGGGCGTGGTATTTCATAAACCTTCCACATGGAGTGCCTTTAAGAGGCTTAGGTAGTGATGAAGATGAAGATGAAGATATGGTATAAGGTTAAAAGACATGGTCAACAATGACAAATTACATAGAATAAAACACAAAGAAATAATTACATCAAGGAGAAACCAAATTTAAATCAACTTACCAAAAAAGTCCCCATATATCACATATAAGTTCGTCCTACCCCACAAATGTTGAAATAATAAATATTTAAATAATAACCATGACACCTTTTCTTAAAAAAATGTTTAAAGTTGTGTATGAAGATAGGGGATCATCAACATACAAGGGAAACACATATAACAATATCTTTTGCATAAAACTAAAAACACGGGTATAGGATTTGAGTTAGGTTGGGGAAAAGAGAAATCCCCAATTATAATTAAGATGAGATGTATATATAAAAAATAAAATAAAATAAAAAAATGTGTTTTAGCATTCAATTAGTTGCGTTAATTATATGTGAGTTTTTGAGCTAGCAACATGATAGCTTTGATACTACTTGTGGTGTGAAATATTGCACTTTTTTCCATCTTTATCCGTATCTGTATATAAATTCTAATGAGGTTGCTTCTCCAGAGAATGAATGTTATCAACATAGGATAATAAGGATAAGAAAAACTTTGAAAAGTAAAATCCAAATATGTTGTATATATCAACAAAAATATCCAACACTCTAAACATCTATATTCACTTTGTTGGTAATCTCTTCGTTTGTATCCTTCTATCTTGAGTGAATGGAAAACCACAAGCTTTTATTATATAAAATATGTTTTAGTGATAATGTAGATCTTGATATGTTTTGAAATTGTGACAAACACTCTAATATCTTCTTTGCAAAAAATCTTCTTTACAAAAAAACACAAACTAGCACATGGTGTTGACCTTCAAATTGTTTCCTTTTTATGTAAAATTTGAATAAAAGCATCTATATAACACCTTTAAAGGTCATACTAACTTCTAATTTACAAATATAACCAACCAAAAGTTAGCACACATCTACAATATTCGGAAAGTTTCATATTTCTCAAGGATATTCAAGTTCTTAATGTATTTAATCATTCTTGCTAAGGTTTAATTAATAATTGTTCCACCCAACCTAAAAATGGGCACATGTATGCATTATTGGGAAAAACTTCATATTTATGGAGGATAAAAAAGTTCACCAACCAATGGAGTGAATAATAACTTCTCAATTGTTTCATGGATAGAAAGAATTTGTTTTAGTTTGGCTATGTCATGAATTTCACAAGTTCACCAACCAATGGAGTGGATAGTAACTTCACAATTTTTTCATGCATAGAAAGAATTTTTTTTAGTTTGGCTATTTCATGAATTTATCCTTGGTAAATAAGTGATAAATTGGGTGGACTAGCATAGCTCTAGGTTACTATTAAATTAAATTAGTTTTATAATTTACTTTTTGAGGTTAATAAAATATAACTAGCACAATTACATTAGTAAATGTGGTTGATGGACCCAAATTGACATATCTTTATGAAAATGAGGTGGAAAAATGTGCTAAACACAATTCAAACATCTTCATGATCATGTTGTACTCTAAATTATTTTTCTCAATAATATTCAAGTTCTTAATGTCTTTAATCATTCTTGCTAAGGTTTAATTAATAATTGTTCCACCCAACCTAAAAATGGGCACATGTATGCATTATTGGGAAAAAAATTCATATTTATGGAGGATACAAAAGTTCACCAACCAATGGAGTGGATAGTAACTTCTCAATTGTTTCATGCCTAGAAAGAATTTGTTTTAGTTTGGCTATTTCATGAATTTCACAAGTTAACCAACCAATGGAGTGGATAGTAACTTCACAATTGTTTCATGCATAGAAATATATATTTTTAGTTTAGAAAATTCATGAATTTATCCTTGGTAAAGAAGTGATAAATTGGGTGGATGAGCATAGCTCTAGGTTACTATTAAATTAATTTATTTTTATAATTTACTTTTTGAGGTTAATAAAATATAACTAGCACAACTACATTAGTAAATGTGGTTGATAGGCCCCAATTGACATATCCTTATGAAAATGAGGTGGAAAAATGTGGTATACACAATTCAAACATCTTCATGATCATGTTGTACTCTAAATTATACTAGATTTGTATAATAAGAAACCATATGGAGGCCATCCTCGATAGTAAAAAATGATAACTACATTAAGGAAAAAATTATTTTGGCTAGGTATGAAGAAGGAAGTGGTAGAGTATTTATAAAAATGAATATAATGTCAACCAGTAAAGGTAGAACATAAAAATCATTTTGGATTCCTGCCCATACCGAATGGAAGTGGGAAGTAATTTCAATGGATTTTTTTCACAATATTACCAAAGGAAAAAATGGCAGAATGATTCTATCATGGTGGTAGTATATGTTTTGACTAAAGAAACACACTTTAAATCAATACAATCTATGTTTGGGACTGCTAATATTGCTATTATTTTCATGAAGGAAAATTTTACTCATGGGGTACCAAAGGTAATAGTGTAAGGAAAATATGCTAAATTTGCCTCCAAGTTTTGGAAAGATTTGTTATAGGGCATGGGGACTCAAATAAATTTCTTATCACCCTCAAAGAGATGGGAAAATGGAAAGGAATAATCATATTTTGGAGGATATGTTATGAATGTATGTCATGGATGGACTTTCTACATTTAATTTTTTTTTTTTTTTTTTATAAAAATAACTACTAAGATTCCATTAAAAATGAGTCATTTTGAAGTTTTGTATGGCAAGGCATGTCACACACCACTTAGCTTGAGTCAAACACAAGATAGAATAATATTGGGGCTAGATGCTTTAGTGAAGAATATTAGAAAGAATATCACAACAACACAAGATAGAAAAAATAAATTATGCATACAGTAAGATGGTTCATAAATAACTCAGCGTTGGGAATCATTTTTACTTATGAGGAAAACCCAAAAAAATTACTTTACAAACAAGAAGGTGTGCCAAGTTGGCACCAGGATTATGTGGTCCTTTTGAAATCTTAGGAAGGGTTGGACCAATGACTTATCAGTTGGCTTGACCATATTAAAGTTCATAATATTTTTCATGTGTCCCTTGTTAAAAAAGTGTATCCATGATAATTCGCATGAAATTGATTAGAACTTGATACATGTGAAACCCTAAGGAGATTTCCTACTAGAGCCAGTATGCATTTGGATAAGAAAGAGACCCTGCTCTGAGAAGAGTCTTAGGTTGAAGTGTAGTGGAGGCAATCTACATCTGAGGAGTTTACTTAGGATCTGGAAGATATGATGAAGGAAGCCTTATTTATAGGGAGGGGGAAGATGTAATACTCCTTAGATGTTATGGAAACATATTTGGTTTACCTTGAATTATTTAGTATGTTGATTAGAAAGTCATGAATATCTAGATTTTAAAACAATGATGTAGTAAATAAATTTTATTAATAAAGATTGAAAATTTGTGGGAAAGAAACACTTAAGTAAGAGATGTTTTTTGAATCTAAAAATGAATATGGTGAATCATATTATGATAAAGTTCCAATGAAAAGTGAGCTTTAAAAGAAAAAAAAATAAAGAAACGCCTAGGATGATGGGTTAGTAGAACCCTGAAAGGCCAGATGCTATCCAGGAAAAATATGCTAAGAATTAATATGTAAAATACATTAAAGGGAATCAAAGGGAGTTTCTGATTCCAAGCAAGAACATGTGGGCTAGGGGTACTAGAATCTTAGGTGGACAAGTGTTTTCCCAAGTGTAATTTTTGTGTGTGTAAGGATTCATCCAGTGGGTATTGCTATTAGTGTATTTTTAGTGTATGTTTTATATAGAAATCTGTAATATAGGATGAATAAGTGGTTTTGTTATTATGGCCCCATATATAAATTTTAATAAATAGAATTTTCATAGTGGAGTTTAGTATATCTTATTCTATAGATAGATGGATAGTTTCATGAGTTAATTTTTTATTAGAAATATTCGTTCTAGTAATTGGGGTGTGGATGAGATGTAGGCCACTTACAATATATTATTATTTCCTTAATATACATAATATCAACTAATGATCAACTGGATTGGCCTTTAGTTGTTAAAATATTTATGATGAAGAGCATTTGTGGAGATAAATCCCAATGCTAGAAACTAGTCTCAAATTCAAGCCATTGGGTTCAAGCATGAGGGTAAGTATCATTACAATAATCTAAATACTTTACTAGGGTTGGGTGTGACCGAAATAGGAATGGTGGGGTTACCACTAAAGTGACCATACATAGACATGTCTAAAGGTGATAGTGGAAATCAGAAAGAATTATTCTATAGTATGGCTACATAAAGAAGTATTCTAGATAGTATAGCCAAATTTAAGTGATTACTCACTATACATAGATAGGTCTAAAAATGAGCTTGGAAATTATAAAAAATTATTCTATAGTATGACCAAATTGGATTCAGTAATGAAAGAAAATAAATCTCTATTGACCTGTCTTATAGTGAGAGGATCTAAGTAGGGAAGCATTCATTGAGAACAAGAGGACTTTACCTCATTAGTAAACCTTAAATTGTGTAAATATTTTATGAAGTGAAGCCATATAATTAAGAAACACAAAAATAGAGACCAATTTTAACTGTGCATGGTAGATCATTACCAAAAGATATACAATCACCATTACTTTCCTTTCATAAGTTTCAATTAAGAAGTATACATTCAGAAATAACAAGTAAAATTTAATTTAGAAGTAAAAAAAGGGCCAATTTAGAGTCAGATCCATATAACACTAGTTTTACAGTAGATATACACATCAAGTATGCTAACCATAGAGAGAGTGATTCAATAACTAAATGTGTATTTACATCATAAAAATAAAGTTTGAATCACTGAGATATAGATATCCAATTCCAACCTAATGTAAGTTCCTAGTAAACAAAATAACATGAAGGAGCCCAAAATAATAACCACAAGCTTGGACATTGATTACATCTATCTTATTCCAAACAAAGAACCCAATTGCTGGTCCAAATTACACATATTTTGGGTAGAGGAAAGAGTAAAATATTTAGAATATGAAAGTTAAAACAAAACTATATCACTCTATATCAATTTGAGGGATATTTACATAATGGAAATGTCAGGAGATAATAACCTTCACCATATGACATAAATAAAAATACAAAACCATATAACATAAATAAAAATACAGAATCATATTAGGCTTTTAGGTATATCTACATAATCAAAATGTTTGGAGGGTAATAACCTTCCCCATATGACATAAATAAATATACAGTGTAGTGCTATTAAGCGACCATAAGCCAAATTTAGAAAAAACCATGATGGAGTATGACTTCTTTCCATCACTCACGAGCTTAAACTATAATTAAGGGAAAATTTGGTGAAATGATTGATGATGGAAGTGAGTGACTAGCTCATTTCGGGGAATAAAACCAAGAGTTTTGACATTGTCAACTACTCAAGTGCAGAATAACCCTCTAAAGAGGAAAGCACATAATACCCACCTGGATTGGCAAGATGGTTATTGGTCTAAGCCGGGATTAATAAAGTTGCAATTTGTAAGATTCGTGGGTGTACCATAATGCCTATATTGAAATCAAGAAAGAGTGAAAAAAACACAAAACTAATTAAGCGTGGATTTGAATTTGAAACTCAGATTTAAAAGATTAAAAAAAATAAAAAACCAACTTGAGTTCGAGTAGGGATGGTGTATTTCCTTTAGATTTTCTATGAATTAGAGGTTCCATACTCCTGTCACTTAAAACCTGAAGTTGAAAAATCGACAAGAAAGAAACCAAGTAAATCATTAGTTAACCACAAAATCCAACTAGAAAATAAGTGTCAGAGGGAAGAACCATAGGAACATATACCTTTATATGAAGCACGGTGCCATAGAGTTCTGGAGGGTGGTCCTTGGAAACAACAACGAGACCTCAGCAAGGGAGCACCCAAAATGAATTATTTAAACTCGTTTCCAACTAATGAGGAACTAGAATTTACAAAACACAAAATAAAAAAGTAATACATGAAGCTAGAGGAGTGCTATCAAGTGGTACGTCAGTTACAATCCATAGGTCCTTTCTCATTCCGGTCATAGAAAGCAAGTGTGTTAAGGGAACCAGATTTATAAATATTTATAAAAGGCACACTGTGGTGGCCACTTGTACAGCCACCCCCCACACTTGCAGAGCAAGTCGACACTTGCTGGAGAGACTAAGACCAAATGATGGAGAGATAGGCTGATGGAGTAGTTAGGGTTTTCCAACAGTGGGACCGTAGATGGAATTAGAGACATCCGACCTTAAAATACCACATTTCTTTGATTTCGGCTAAGGCCATGTGAAGGGGTAGAGGACATCACATGGGTTTGGTTAAGTAGATTCAAATAATTGGGCGTTGTATTCCATAAACCTTCCACATGGAGTGCCCTTGAGAGGTTAGGTAGTGATGAAGATGAAGATAAAGATATGGTATAAGGTTAAAAAACATGGTTCAACAATGACGGAATAACCAAAAAATAAATAGTTCCACCAAGGAGAGAATCAAATTTAAAACAACTTACCAAAGAGGTCCTCATAGATCACATATAAGTTAGTCCTACACACAAATGTTGAAATAATAAATATTTAAATAATAACAATGAAACTTTTTCCTAAAATAATGAAATAACAATTTCTTTTACATAAAACTAAAAACACTACTATAAGATTTGAGTTAGGTTGGGGTAAAGGGAAATCCCCAATTATAATTAAGATGAGATGTATATATATAAAAAATAAAAATAAAAAAGTGTTTTTTAGCATTCAATTAGTAATATTAATTATATATGAGTTTTTAGCTAGGAACATGATAGCTTTAATACAACTTGTGGTGTGAAATATTGCACTTTTCCCCATCTTTATTAGTATTAGTTTCTGGTTATTCTTTGAAATTATGTTTATTGTTATTACTGAAATTATTGTGACAAAAAGTGGGAAGAGAGCTAGTATATTTAAATCATTATATTTTTCATTTCTTTCGTGATTCTCTTTTGAAATCTTGGCAATATAAATTCTAATGAGGTTGCTTCTCCTGAGAATGAATGTTATCAACATAAGGTAATAAGGATAAAATAAAATTTGAGAGGTAAAATCCAAATATAGTGTATATATCAACAAAAATATCCAACACTCTAAACATCTATATTCACTTTGTTGGTAATATCTTAGCTTGTATGCTTCTATCTTGAGTGAATGGAAAACCACAAGCCTTTATTATATAAAATATGTTAGTGACAATGTAGATCTTGATATGTTTTGAAATTGTAGTTGTGACAAACACTCTAATATCTTTGCAAAAAAGACACAAACTAGCACATGGTGTTGACTTTCAAATTGTTTATTTTTTGTGTAAAATTTGAATAAAAGCATCTATATAACACCTTTAAAGGTCATACTAACTTCTAATTTACAAATATAACCAACCCAAAGTTAGCAACATCTACAATTAGGAAAAGTTTCATATTTCTCAAGGATATTCAAGTTTTTAATGTCTTTAATCATTCTTAGTAAAGTTTAATTAATAATTGACCAGTCCACCCAACCTAAAAATGGGCACATGTTTGCATTATTGGGAAAAAATTCATATTTATGGAGGATACAAAAGTTCACCAACCAATGGAGTGGATAGTAACTTCTCAATTGTTTCATGCATAGAAAGAATTTGTTTTAGTTTGG
This sequence comes from Pinus albicaulis, assembly GCA_034641835.2. Classification (NCBI taxonomy): domain Eukaryota; kingdom Viridiplantae; phylum Streptophyta; class Pinopsida; order Pinales; family Pinaceae; genus Pinus; species Pinus albicaulis. The sequence goes on along the minus strand of CM076579.1, from coordinate 1,317,935,880 downwards.
CTATTTCATGTATTTTACAAGTTCACGAACCCATGAAGTGGATAGTAACTTCAATGCATAGAAATAATTTTTTTAGTTTGGCTATTTCATGAATTTATCCTTGGTAAAGAAGTGATAAATTGGATGGATGAGCATAGCTCTAGGTTACTATTAAATTAAATTATTTTTATAATTTACTTTTTGAGGTTAATAAAATATAACTAGCACAATTACATTAGTAAATATGGTTGATAGACCCCAATTTATATCTCCTTATGAAAATAAGGTGGAAAAATGTGCTAAACACCATTCAAACATCTTCATGATCATGTTATACTCTAAATGATTTTTCAAATAAAGAAATTATGAAATTTGATCAAAATTAATAAAATAATATATTTAATGTTATACTAATATATAGTATAAAAATAAATATTATAAATATAATTAAAATATTACTTACCATTGTTAAAAAACACTTCAAATTATACAACAATAATATAATTTAAATAAAATTTAATAATTATAAAAATTAAGTAATATATGTCACTAGAATAGTAAATACAAAAATTTATAATCAAAACTAAAGAATATTATAGTGAATATGAAATTCTACATAACCACTCAATAGTATTATAAGAAATCGGAAAGAAAATGATATTTTTATTCATTGAAAAACATGGAGTTTAGGGATTTTTCTTCATAACAAAAAACCAATCAAATTTAATTAATATGTATTATAAGAGATAAGAAAGCAAAAAAAATGTTTATTTCATCAAAATATTTAGAGATTTTTTTGGAATACCAAAAGGCAATAAATTTGAAACTAACTAAATTTATAATTAACTATTTTTGATGGAGAATTGAGATAGACCATTGGATCACAATGATATCTATATTAGTCAAGTAATTTCGTGAACATCTCTCCAAGATCTTCATGTACCAATTAAAAAAAATATGTTACAAGAAGTAGCTTCTTATTATTATTATAATGATTATGGGAAGAAGATGGTTAATCATTTATATATTTTTATATGTCTATATAAATGGCATTTATCCTCACTAGTTATGTAGTGGTATAGGTGATTAGTGCATAATTATTAGTTATTAAAAACAATAGTTCTAACTATTAACTGACATTTTTTAAAAGGTTGTAAATTATAAAAGATATTTTGAGGAACTCTTTTATAATATTCAAATGATTATAATCTCTTATTATTATTATTATTTTTTAATGATATAGTATTTTAAGAAAATATTTTGAAATATAAATATTTCAACGATAAAAGAATTATTTAGATGTATAGATTTGTAAATTTCATTTTATCTTATAATAAATTAAGTGAAATAATAATATTTTACATTTTATTTAAAAAAAATATTTTAAATATAATTGAAAGAAATTAGTTGACTTTTTAATATAAATTTCAATTTCTTTCAAAACAATCTCTTTATTTTTTAGCCAACATTTATGAGTCTAAAGCTTTCAACATTGTGATGTGCAATCCTATATAGCTTTGGTATGATTATCACTATATTGGTAACTCTTGAAAGAGAATATACCATTATATAACAAAGTATATCCTAAGTAAAATCTAATTTACATGTTAAAACAAGTACAACTATTAAATTCAAGTGATTCTCACTTAAGGAAGTACTTAAATAATTGGAACACTAGAATTCCTAGACACCAAAAGTTTCATAGAGTATGAATGACCAAAGATGCTCTAAGTGTATGGATTTTACCTCTTTTCCTTGCTATCAATTAGTGATGTTGTCCTCCATTCATTATATATGTTTAGTGAATGTTGCATATCTGTACAAAATTAGATCTAATCATTATTGCAACAATTTACTTTACAACTAGTTACTTTGTAGAATATATATATATATATATACATATATATATATATATATATATATATATATATATATATATATATATATATATATATATATATATATATATATATATCATTTTTTAAATTATAAATAGAGCACTAGAATGGAACATATATTTTATAAAAGCACAAGAAAGGTATGATAGTAGGAAAAATAATAGGATAAATAGTTGAGATAGATTTTGGGATGAAAGTGTGTGGAGGTAAGTTATCATGGATGGAGAGTCCACTCAAAATGTTTTTCTAAAGACAATATATAAAATCCTCTATATAGTTTCATTGGAAATTTCATTTCCTCTTAATATGAATAATTGTAAAAATATTTAGATCAACAGTATTTCTCAATACATACACTAATATGTCTATTGGAAACAACTATTTCTAAATACATTCACTAAATTTATTTATTGGAAATAACTATGGTGTTCTTACTCTTTCAAAATACAAATAATATTTCGAAATACATTGACTAAATGTCTTAGTTGAAAACAACTATGGTTTCCATACCCTTGTGTGGGAGCAACCCTAGAAATTCAACACTATTATATTATTAAACTTTGGTGTCACTCAATTAAATAGAAATATTTCTTGAAAATGGCATAATAATTTTGTACCATAGAAAATAAATATTCAACTACATCACGAGTATCTCTTTCAATAGGGATACAATAAATAATATTGAACACTATAACAAAGAACCATAAATAATATAAATGTGGAAATATTGAACCTTTGAGCTATGTTTGTTGTGACAGATAAAAGCCAAAACTTGAAATCTCTTAATTGACAAACATGAAATCAATTTTAAGTTGGAAATTGGGAAATAAATTCTTTCTAATTTACCAAGTTGTGTTCTCTCTTCCTTTCATAAACTCCACATAAAAAATTACATTAGAGCCTTAAAAATTAAAACATTCTTTCATAAACTCCACAAAAAAATCCCTAAAATCATTGATCCTTAAAATTCAATTAGTGATTATTAATTTGATTCCATGATTTACCACACCATATGTCACTGATTATTAATTTGATTCCACGATTTACCACACCATAAGTTTCCCATAGAATGCATCTCATTCTTTCTATCACTCAAGTATCTATGGAAACAAATATTGAAACCCTAAAATAAGTGATCCTTAAAATTCAATCAATAATTTTTAATTTGATTCCATGATTTCCCACATCATATATTTCTCTTAACATAACACATTTATTTGGTTATGGGAAAGGCCATATGAAGGGATATAGCACATCACATGGGTCAAGGTAAGTGGAACTGAAATAACTCTGCTTGGTATTCCATAAACCTTACACATGGAGGGCCTTAGCCGGCTTAGGTCGTGATGAACACAAAGACATAGCATAAGGCTAGAAAACATACCCCAACAATGAAAAATTACATAGAATAACTAACAAGGAAATATTTCAACCAAGGACATCACCAAATTTAAACCAACTTACCAAAAAGATAGGTTGTATATGACATATAAGTTCCTCCTATCCAAAACATATTGAAATAATAACAATGTGTATGAACATAGGGGATAACCAAAATATACAGGAAATCCATATAAGAAAGTATCTTTTAAATAAAACCAAAAACATGGGTATAGGATTTGTGTTAAGTTGGGGTAAAGAGAAAGCCCATATAAACTGTGTTTTAGCATTAGTTAATCGTGTTAATTATTCCATATTTATAAGTTTATGGTTATTATTTGAAATTAGTGTGACAGGGCCATTATGTTTGAATCATTATATCTGATAACTCTTTTTTATTTTCATCATTTTATAGTTCTTTCATGATTCTTTTTTGAAATATTTGTTGAATTTTGCAACTATGGAATTTGGCAAGATAACTGCTAATGAGTTTGCTTCTCCTTAGAATGTTATAAACATCCAATAATAAGGATAAATACAAATATGATAGATAAACTCCAAATATGGTGTGTATATCAACAAAAATATCCAACATTATAAACACCTATATTCATTTTGCTGATAATATCTTTGCTTGTATGCTTCTATATTAAGTGACTTGGAAAACTTAAGCATTTCTTATATTAAATATTTGTTAGATCCATTGTAGATCTTGATATGTTTTGAAATTTTATTTGTGACCAGAAATCTAATAACTTTGTAAAAAAACACACAATCTAGAACATGGTGTTGACTTTCAAATTGTTTCCTTTTTTATGTAAAATTTGAATAAAAGCATCTATATAACACCTTTAACCATCATATTAACTTCTAATTTACAAATATACCCAACCCAAAACTAGCACACATATAAAATATTGGTAAAAGTTTCATATTTCTCAAGGATATTTAAGTTCTTAATGTATTTAATCATTCTTGCTAAGGTTTAATTTATAATTGTCCCACCCAACCTAAAAATGGGTACATGTCTAAAATATTGAGAAAAGTTTCATATTTCTGGAAGATACACAAGTTCACTAACCAGTTGAGTGGATAGTAACTTCGTAATGGTTTCAAGCATAGAAATAAATTGTTTTTGATTGACTATTTCATAAATTTATTCTTGGTAAAACAATGATAAATTGGGGGATAGCATAGTTCATGGTCACTGTTAAATTAAATTATTTTTATAATTTTTTTTTGAGGTTAATAAAATATAACTAGCACAAATTTATTAGTAAATGTGGTTGATAGACCCCAATTAGAATTTCCTTATGAAAATGAGATCAAAAATCTAATTTTATGTTTTTTTAAGAAACATGTGAAAAACACCATCCAAACATCTTCATAGTCATGTTGTACTCTAATTAATTTTCAAATACAAAGAATATGAAATTTGATTAAGATTAATAATAAATTATATTTATTCTTATATTAAATATAAGACTAAATATAGTAAATATAATTATAATATTACTTAAGAGTATTAAAAAACACTTCAAATTATGCAACAATTATATATATATATATATATATATATATATATATATATATATATATATATCACTAATATTTTAAATACAAAAATAAATAAATTTTAATAATTATAAAAAAATAAAAAATATATTTCACTAATATAATAAATAAAAAATAAGTTATGTACTTCTACCTAACCACCAATTATAATTATAAGAAATAAGAAAGTAAATGACTTTAATAATTATAAAAAATAAAAAATATATTTCACTAATATAATAAATACAAAAATATGTTATGTAGTTCTACATAACCATAATTATAATTATAATAAATACGAAAGTAATGGACTTTTTTATTTTATCACTGGTTTTAGGGATTTTTCTCCATGGCAAAAAAAAATAATCAAATTTTAATTAATATGCATTATAAGAGATAATAAATAAAATGAAATGCTTATTTCACCAAAAGTTTTAAAGATTTTCCTCCAATGCCAAAAGCCAATAAATTTTGAATTAAATATTTCCTAGTATATTTATTGAATCCAGAATGATATTTAGATTAGTCTAGTAATTTTCTTACATCTCTCCAAAGTCTTTATGTACTAATTAATGAAAATATGTTACAAGAGAAGACTGTTTTTTTGTTATTAATATTAAAGAAAATATGGTTAGTGCACAATTATTAGTCATTCAAAACTAAAGTTGTAACTATCAAATGACATTTTTTAAAATTTGTATATTATAAAAGACATTTTGAGGGAATTTTTATAATATTCAAGTGATTATAATATCTTATTATTTTAGATTTATTTTTATAATATAGTATTTTAAGAAAAATGATTTGGAATATAGATATTTCAATGATAAAAGAATTATTTAGATGTATATATTTGTAAATTTCATTTTATTTTATAATAAATTAAGTGAAATAATATTATTTTACATTTTATTAAAAACAAATATTTTAATTATAATTGAAAGAGATTAGTTTATTTTTTAATATAAATTTCAATTACTTTCAAAACAATCTCTTTCTTTTTAGGCTAACATTTATGAGTCTTAAGCTTTCAAAATTGTGATGTGCAATCTATGGATATTTGGTATGATTATGTGTATATTGGTTAAGTGTAACATGAAAATATACCATAATATAACAAAATATTCCCTAAGTCAAATTTAATTTACATGTTAAAACAAGTACAAAAATTAAATTCAAGTGATTCTCACTTTAGGGAATACCTAAATAATTGGACCTGTCAAACCAGGAGGTAACTCCACAAAATTCAATGTGTATTAGATGGAGATTGTGTGTGTACTTATACATAGAGGTGAGGCTATTAGGATTCACTTCTTAATGGCTCTTGGCCTTCCTAATTTACTAAATTACAATAATATACAATCTCACCCAACCCCTTAGGATTAGGTGTCAACATTCCCCTCTTTAATCTGAAGGGATGTTGACGAGTCCAAGCATCATTCTGTAAATTTCAAACCTTTCTCTTCCAAGTGCTTTGGTGAAGATGTCAGCGGTCTGCTAATTTTGGAACAATGATGTAGATGGATGGTTTTTGCGTGATCTCCATGAGACAAATCCTGCTCCAAGACTCATCGTATAACCTAAAGTAGACACCCCAATTTATTTGTCCCCATCAAAGTCTGAATGAGAGTATCTGATCAAGCTGAAATCGCCTATCTGTGTTTATTTGAGTCCAAAGTCTTGAGTCCCCTTCAAGTACTTTAGAACTCATTTTGCAGCAGACCAATGTCCTTCACAAGATTTTTGCATAAACCTGGAGAGGATTCCAACATCAAATGAGATGTTTGGTCTGGTGGTAGTCACGTAGATAAGAATTCCTACAAGCTGTCTATACTTGCATCCTTGAATTCCTTCCCTTCAATGGATGTGAGCTTCAAGTTTTGTTCCATTGGAGTGGTTAAGGGATTGCATTCATCCATGCCAAACTTGTTCAAAATATCTCCAATGTACTTCTTTTGAGAAAGAAATATAAATTTAGGATGTTGAGTTACTTCGATACCCAGATAGTAATGAACATAATCCAAATCAGTCATTTCAGAACCTTTCTTCAATTCTTTCTTTATGGATGCAATATAAATCTCATTTTTCCCTATCATCAAAAGACCATCTACATACACCACAAGATATACAACTATTTTTCCAACTTTCTTAACAAAAAAAGTTGCATCATCAAAATCAAAATGTTTGAAGTCAAGTTTCAGAAGATGCTCAGTTAATTTCTCATACCAGGCTCGCAGTGCTTTCTTGAGGCCATACAAGGATTTTATAAGCTTGCAAACTTTGTGTTCTTGGCCCTTCACAAAAAATCCTTTTGGCTAGGACGTAAAAACTTTCTCCTTTAGATCTCCATTCAAAAAGGTAGTTTTTACATCCATCTGATGGAATTTCCATCCCTTCTGAGCTACTAGGGAAAAGAGAGTCTAGATGGTGGTCCATTTTGCTATGGAAGCAAAAGTTTCTTCATAATCGACCCCTTCTTTCTATGAAAAAACTTTTACCACAAGCTTGGATTTTTTCTTGTCAAGTGAGCCATATACTTTGTAATTATTCTTGTAGACCCAATTACAGCCAATTGGTTTGGTTCCCAAAGGAGGATCAACCAGCTTCCAAGTGCCATTCGTTATCATGGCATCATACTCCTTTTGCATCGCTTCATTCCATTCATCATGAGAAGCGGCTTCTTTGAAGGAAGTTGGTTCATGATCTGTAGACAAACTCAATTCAAAGTTATAAGAAATATCCATATCAACAGGTGAATCAGAATTATCTACATCACCTTAGTTTTATCTAGTGGAACTTCTTGTTCCTATATTTTCAACCTCATCGGGACGAACGTTTTCTAGTGTCTTTGTCAGCCATTTGGGGGGACCTTTCTGAGATGGCCCACACTGCTCATTTCACTGAGTTGGAATTGAATCAAGATTCAATCTCTCAATTCTGTCAATCACATTATTCAAGGTGTCATCCATGGTTGGTTCTTCAGGTGGGGGAGAGAGTGCTTCGGGAAATGATTCCACAGATTGATTCAATATAGGAATCCCCCCTTCAAGATGTGGAATTTGATTACCAAATTCTTGAAAATACTTTGCATGTGTGAATCTATCCAGGCGATCAAGTTTCCGCTCAACAACATTGTCAATCTTGGAAGATTCAAGGAATATGACATCTCTTGCTATTAAAAACTTCTTATTGACTTCATCATAGAGGCGATATCCTTTGGAGGTATTGGAATACCCCAAGAAGATACATTCTTAACTTCTAGCACCAAGTTTATTCCTTTTTACCTTGGCTATCAAAGCATAACAGTTGGAACCAAAGACCCTGAAATGCTTTACCGAAGGAATGTGGCCATGCCACATTTCATAAAGAGTTTTGTTTCTGATTGAATTTGAAGGAAATCTATTCTTTATGTATACAGCACATAGAACTACATCAGCCCAAAATCAATTTTACATTGTTAAAAAACATCATGGAGCGAACCATATTTAAAATTGTCCTGTTCATTCTTTCAGCTACATCGTTTTGTTGGGGATTATAGGGCACAATTGTTTGATGTTTGATCCCATGTTGACGAAGATAATGATTCATTTGAAGTGTATTATTTTCCATTATCAGTACGTAAAGAGCCAATATGAGTTTGTGCATCATTTTCAATCCATCCATGAAAATTCTTGAATGTTTGAAAAGCATTGGACTTATTATTCAATAAATAAACCCAAAACATTCTGGTGTAATCATCAATAAATGTCATCATATAGTTATTTCCATTTGCAGAAGCAACAGGCATAGGGCCACATAAATCTGAATGAATAAGCTCATTTTTTCTATGTGTTATGGGATGTGAATCATGAAATGGCTATTTTCTATGCTTTCATAGAATACAAGCATCACATTGCTTAAGTTTCCTAGGAATTGTAGGCAGTCTATTAACACCATTTTTATTAAACAATCGAAGGCTATCATAGTTTAAGTGTCCAAATATAGCATGCAATAAAAGACTTGATGGGAATGTACCTTCACCATGATGTGAACTGAATGCAAAGTTTTGTGCATGAGCAAAGGAACCTTGCAGCTTCAAGAGTCTTCCTTATTCTATTCCCTCCATGACAAGTGAGTGATCTGATGCTTTTATGACCTCTACCTTGCCATAAAACATGTGAATGGAGTGTCCTCATTGGTGGATGTGGACCAAGGACAACAAGTTTCTCCTCAACTTAGGGAGATATAGAACCTCATGTAGAAGATGATCTCGAAGACCAGGCAACTTAAGCCTGATTGTGCCAAGCCCTGATGGCTTGAGTTTGGATTTATCTGCGAATTATACTGATCCATAAAATTTGTCAGTAAATTATTCAAAAAAATATTTTCTAAATTTCATGTGACATGCTTCTCCTGAATCTAGCAACCAATAATTTCTCCAAGAAGTAAATGAAACATAAAACACGTCTTCAGTTACTCCATTGTTACAATGTGCTACAACATAATGATTATATTCAGGTGCTTTAACTTTGTCTCTGTCATTAGTTTTACCTTTTTCTTGATTCCTTTGCTGATCAATTTTATCCCAAGGTAGCTTGCATGTAGATGCATCATGCCAGTATTTATTGCAGCGTATGCAATGAAGATCAGATTTTTCAGTTTGAGTTTATCTGCCCCCCTTCCTCTGAAATTTATTCTCCCTCTTCCTCTTCAGCCACCTCTTCCTCTGGAGGAATCTTGAGCATGAATCTTCTCTCTATGTGCAAAGCATATAGCCTTTTTAGAAGACAAAGGGGCTGCCATCTTTCCAAAATATTTTTCTCTTTTTGCAAACTTTTTCTCAAGGGACTCAAAAGTGATTTTCATGAGGTTTCCACTTGCTTGCAATGACTCAAGATAATGTGAGTAAGTGGGTTATAAAGCCTTAACATATGCTATGAGAGATATGTCAACATTTGCACCATTTCTCTTAACGTCATGCACGATAGATCTTACTTTTGAAGCTAAAGCAAGAGGATCATCATTTTTCAATTCCAGACTGAACAACTTAACCATTAATTGAACAATTTCAAGTTCTAAATGTGAGTCATAGAGTTATTTTAGCTTTCTCAAGGCTTGATAGGCATTTGAAAATGGTGTAATATGGCCACTCACCTCTTCATTTACGGAAGGTGCAATCAAGGCATAGGCCTTGCAGTTCTTATTTTTCCAAATGGCGATCTCCTTTTCTGAAGTGGGCTTTGCTGGTGGAAGGTCTTCTTCTCCTTCACAAATTCTTCTCCACAGCTCATTAAAAATGAGAGTGTTCTTGATTTTCTGAGACCATTCAGGATATTTCTCCTTGCCGGAGAGAAAAAATCCTACAATAGATATGAGAGAATGCATTCTTTTTAAGGAAAAAAAATACTTTTCTGGGTAAAAAAATCAATTCTGGTTTCAATTCAACAATTTTTTTTTTTTTTGTAAAAAATTTTGGGAGAAAAAACAGAGTTATTATCTGAGGGAGGTGATTTCTAGGGAAGGTATTTTCTGGGGAACATGATTACTGGGGAAGGTATTTTCTGGGGGAGGCCAAACTGTAAAAAAATTAAAATAAGAGGCTGAAAATCAAGGGAACACAGAGAATCTGTGTGGGAGGGGAGGGGAGGGAGGGCCGAGCGGTTGTGAGAGCAGAGTGGGGAGGACAAGGGGTGAACAGGGAAGTGGACAATGAGTAAGCGGGTGGGGAGATCAAGGGGTGAGGGGGCGGGGTGCAATGTGGGATTGAGTGGGGAGGGGAGGGCGAGGGGTTGGGGGCGAGAGTGCAGTGAGCGGGTAGGTGTGGAGAGCGAGGGGTGAGAGGGTGGGGTACTGTATAGGAGTGAGCAGGGAGGGTAGGGCGAGGGGTGAGGGGCAGGGTGCTATGAGAGAGTGAGTGGGGAGGGGAGGGTGAGGGGTCGGGGGCGAGAGTGAAACGAGCGGGTGGGTGGGGAGAGTGAGGGGTGAGGGGGCGGGGTGCTGTGCGGGAGTGAGCAAGGAGGGGAGGGCGAGGGGTGAGGGGCGGGTGAGCTATGTGAGGGGGTGAGGTGGAGTGAGGGGTGATGGAGTAGGTGAGGGGTAGGTGAGCTGTGTGAAGGGGCGAGGTGGAGTGAGGGGTGATGGAGCGGGTGAGGGGGCTGAGTAATGTGAGGGGAGGGCTGTGAGGGTGATGGAGCAAGTGAGGGGGCTGGGCGATGTGAGGGGAGGGAATTGTGAGGTGAGGCAATGTAATTTGCAAAATTAATGGGAATGAATGGGAATGAGTGTGAACAGTAAAAAAAAAATTGTACAGTAAATTTAACTGTGCTTAGAATTTGAGAAGAAATTGCACAGTGGTGTGTAGAAATAATAGGTAGAATGTGCAGAAAAAAATTGCAGAATTTGCAGTACAAAAAACTCAGAATTTTCCATAATTGTAGAATGCTAAGAGTAGTAAATAGAAAACTGAATACACAATGACAATATGCAAAAATGCAGAACATGAGGGAGTTACACCAAAGGCAGGAATGCAAAAAATGGGACTAGCTCTAATACCATGTCAAACCAGGAGGTAACTCTGCAAAACTCAATGTGTATTAGATGGAGATTGTGTGTATACTTATACATGGAGGTGAGGCTATTGGGATTCACTTCCCAATGACTCTTGGCCTTCCTTATTTACTAAATTACAATAATATACAATCTCACCCAACCCCTTAGGATTAGGTGTCAACAAGAACACTAGAATTTCTAACAACCAGAAGTTTCATAGAGTAGGAATGACCAAAGATGCTCGATGTGTATGGCTTTTATTTCTTTCCCTTGAGATCAATTAATGGTGTTGTCCTCGATTCATTATATATATTTGATGAATGTTGCATATCTATAAAGAATTAGGTCTAATCATTATTGCAACAAATTACTTTGGAGAGTATATATATATATATATATATATATATCAATTGTAAATAGAGTACAAGAATGAGAGAGATATTTTATAAAAGCACAAGAAAGGTATGATAGTAGGAAAAATAATAAGAGAAATAGTTGAGATAATTTTTGGGATGAAAGTGTGTGGAGGTAAGTGACTATGGGTGGAGAGTCCATTACAAATGTTTTTTTAAAGAAAATATATACAATCCTCCACATAGCTTCAAGGGAAATTTCATTTCCTCTCAATATGAATAACTATGAAAATATCTATATAAATAGTATTTCTGAATACATACATAAATCTTACACATGGAGCCCCACATGTAGCCCCCTTGACAGGATTAGGTCATGATGAAGATAAAGGCATGGTATAAGGTTAGAAAACATGCACCAACAATGATAAATTACATAGAATAACTAACAAGGAAATATTTCCACTAAGGACATAACCAAATTTAAACCAACTTACTAAAAAAGTTTGCCATATATCACACATAAGTTCCTCCTATCACACAAATATTGAAATAATAACAATGACACTTCTCCTTAAAATAAGGTTTAATGTTGTGTATGAAGGGAGGGGATCACCAACATGCAAGAGACACACATATAAAAATGCAATAGTTTACATAAAACGAAAAACATGGGTATAGGATTTGTGTTAGGTTGGGGTAAAGAGAAAGCCCCAATTATAACTAAGACGAGATGTGTATAAAAAAAAATGTGTTTGTGAGTTCTCTTAATTATATGTGAGTTTTCTATGTTAGGTCCCTATATTACTAGTATAGTCCCTTATTATTGCTAGTGTAACTCCCTTATTGTTATTGTTGTACCCCTGTAACCCCCATATTGTTATTATTGTGCCCTTACATTATTATTGTTAGATCAACTAGGATTACATTGTGGCCCCATGGACTCCTATATATAGAAATGAGGTTTTGGTCATTTCAATCATCCAAGAATTATTCATTTATGTAATGTATTGGAGGTTTCCCCCTCGAAGTGGCTGATTCCTAAGGCATTGATCTCTCTTTTCTTCTATTTTTAGAGATGGTTTCATAACATTTGGTATCAGAGCTTTGGATTCTAGGGTTTCGCTACTCCAAACAAGTCATCATGGAATTTTCGCTATAATTTTTCTTCTATGAAGGTTAAGAAGCTATGATTTTTACAGAGTGAAGTCGAAATCCTGAGGAACGTCATGGAAAAAATTCAGATCTTGGTTCTCAATATTTTTAGAGATATGATCTGTGAAAGTTAGGCCTTTTTGCAGGCTCCTAAATTTAACCTAAACAGGTCATTGTGGAATTTTTGTTATAATTTTTTTTCTATGAGGGTTCAGAAGTGGAAATTTTCACAAAGCGAAGCTGCAATCTTGAGGAACGCCGTGGAAAAATTTAAGAGCTTGATTCACAATATTTTTGGAGATATGGTCTGTGGAAGTTAGGAAGGTTTCAGGCTCCCGAATTACATCTCAAAGAGGTGACCGTGGGAAAATCGTCATAACTTTCTCTCTGAGCATTGGATTGGAATTAAGTAAAAAGTGGCTGCAAGTACACAAAATGTAGTTTCTTTCGTATCAATTTAAGAGCCGAAGGAGGAAACAATGACATGTGGCATGCCATACAAGTTCTCTCTACTGAACTAGTCCATAATTAGGTCATTGTAGGAGATTGGGCATAACTTTGTCTTCAAGAATCAAAATTAGGTGAGATCTATGGAATTTGAAAGAAGATTCAGAGGTCTACTTCAGGGCTGAATTTCAGATATTGAAGATTTGAAATCATAGAGATAATTTAGTTTCAATATCTAGCTCCACAAAATCAAGAAAAAGGTGTGTATTTTTTTCAAATTGCGTAAGTCTTGTTTGAAAAATCAGTTTTAAGTGATTCCAAAGGCCTATTGAGCATAGATATCAGTATTGGGTTCTAAAATTCCTCCTAAAGAGAATTCAACACCCATTAAGCCCTCAGAGTACTATACTATGACTCACGAAGATGAATAATTGCAACATGATCTATCAAAATTACAAGAGAAAGTGCACCAAATTTCGCTCTCGCAAAGAGAAACAAAAAATGAAATGGAAGTTTTGAAGAAAGGCATGGAAGCGAAGATGGATGGTTTGAATAAAGGCGTGGAAGTTAAGATGGATGGCATGGAAGCTGGCATGGAAGCTGGCATGGAAGCTAAGATGGATGGCATAGAAGCTGGCATGGAAGCTAAGATGGATGGCATGGAAGCTAAGATGGATGAAATGGAAGAAAAAATGAAAGAAAACATTGAAAAACATGAAGAATGATCTAAAAGTAGACATGGAAGGTTTGAAAAACTTGATACAAGAAATGTTTCCTAATGGCAAAAAGATAGTAGAGGAAACTCATGATGAGAGAAAAATAAATGTTAATCGTGATTTCATAAACTATAATGTTGGATGGAAGAACCACCATATTCCAAAGATGGATATGAGGAAGTTTGATAGAAAGGATCATGTAACATGGATACTACAAATGGAGCAATATTTTGACCTCAATAATGTGCAAAACACACAAAAGGTATGTATTGCAACTTTACATTTAGAACAAAATACATTTGTATGGTATCGATGGCTTTTCTCTCGTAAAAAAGTTGTCACTTGGTAAATTTTTACGAAGGAAATGATAGAACATTATGAGGATACAAAGAGCAACACCTTCTTTAGCCAATTGATAAATCTCAAACAAAAGGGTTCAGTGGGGGAGCACATTGAGGACTTCCAAAAATTGAATATAAGGGTAACTGATATTCGAGAGGAACACAAGTTTGATGTCTTCATAGGGACTTTAAAGGATAACATCCAACATGAAGTTCATTTTTGGGAATGTGATTCACTAAAGAAGGCATTCAGGTTGGCAAGAAAAATTGAATGTAAAATTATGGTGACAAGGAAGCCTACCTCTCACATCTATAAAGATGGAAGTGTTGCTACTACTACACTTCCACAACCTACAAGGTTGACACCACAAAAATTGGAAGAAAAAAGAGCAAAACAACTTTGCTGCAATTGTGATAGCAAATACAGTAAAGGTCATAAGTGTGCTGAGAAGAAATTATTTTACACAGATTGTGAAGAGGAAGAAGAAAATGAACAAGAAACTTCAAAAGAAGAGGATATACATGAGGAACCAACCCTAAAAGAAGAAGAAATGAGTCCGACCATATTGTGTAATGCATTGGCAGGAATTACCACTCCTCAAACTCTCAAGATAGAAGGACATATCAAGAAGAAAAAGGTAATAGTGTTGATATATTCGGGTAGTACCCATAATTTTATTCATTGTAAGGTAGCCATAATTTTATTCATAATTGGTACTATGGCATACAAATGGGAGATTCGTGCTTCTTTGCGAGTGCATCTAGTTTTCCATGTTTCATGATTAAAGGAGGTTATAGGGGACAAACTTCCAGTTCAAACAATATTGCGAGAACTTGATGAGGAAGGAAAAACTGTATTGTAACCTGAATCAATCACTGAAACAAGAACTCGACAGCTACAAAATCGATCAATTTCAGAGTATCTCATCAAATGGAAGAACTTACCCACTGAATATTCTACATGGGAGGATGAGAATTTTACACAGAAGCACCCGAAGCTACTCAAGCATTGAGGAAAACACTTTTTTGAAGGAGAGGAGCATGTTAGGTCCCTATATTACTAGTATAGTCCCTTATTGTGGCTAGTACAACCCCCTTATTATTATTGTTGTACCCTTGTAACCCCAATATTATTATTATTGTGCTCTTACATTATTATTGTTAGGTTGGCTAGGATTACATTGTGGACCCATGGACTCCTATATATAGAAAGGAGGTTTTTTTCATTTCAATTATCCAAGAATTGTTCATTTATGTAATGTATTGGAGGTTTCCCCCTCAAAGTGGTTGTTTTCTAAGGCGTTAATCTCTCTTTTCTTCTATTTTTGGAGCTAGTTTCATAATACTCTAGCTAGGCAGATGACTTCTGTGTGAAATATTGCACCTCTTTATACCTTTATGGTTATTATTTGAAATTTGTGTGAGAAAAAAGTGGGGAGAGTGCTAGTATGTTTGAATCCTTATACATATCTGATAACTGTTTTTCCATTTTCATCATTTGTAGAACTCTTTCATGATTCTCTTTTGAAATATTTGTTGAATTTTGCAACTATGAAATTTGGCAAGATAACTTATAATTAGTTTTCTTTTCCTGAGAATGTTATCAACATAGGATAATAAGGATAAAAAAAAATGTGAGAGGTAAAATCCAAATATGGTGTGTACATCAACAAAATATCCAACATTATAAACATCTATATTCATTTTGCTAATAATCTATTACTTTATTGCTTCTATCTTGAGTGGCTGAAACCACAAGAATTTATTAAATAAAATATTTGTGTATATATTGGTATGTTTTTAAATTGTAGTAGTGACAAAAAATCTAATTTCTTTAAAAAAAAAAACACAACTTAGCACATGGTGTTAACTTTCAAATTGTTTTTTTTTAAAATGTAAAATTTGAATAAAAGCATGTAAATAATACCTTTAACCATCATATTAACTTCTAATTTACAAATATTCCCAACCCAAAATTAGCACACATTTAAAATATTGGAAAAAGTTTCATATTTCTCAAGGTTATTCAAGTTCTTAATGTCTGTAATAATTCTTGCTAAGGTTTAATTTATAGTTTTTCCACCCAACTTAAAAATGGGAACATGTCTACACTATTGGGAAAAGTTTCATATTTATGGAGGATACACAAGTTCACCAGCCAATGGAGTGGATAGTAACTTCAAAATGGTTTCATGCATAGAAATAATTTTTTTTAGTTTGGCTATTTCATAAATTTATCCTTGGTAAGAAGGTGATAAAAATGGAGGATGAGCATAGTTCTAGATTACTATTAATTTAAATTAAATTATTTTTATAATTTATGTTTTGAGGTTAATAAAATATAGGTAGAACAAATTCATTGGTAAATGTGATTGATAGACCCCAATTAGAGTCTCAAAAATCTAATTTTATGTTTTTTTGGGAAACATGTTCAAAACACCATCCAAACATTTTCATAGTTATGCAAATAATATGCAATTTTATCAAGATTAATAATAAACTTATATTTACTTTTATACTAAAAGTAATAATAAATATAATAAATATAATTATAATATTACTTACAACTCTTAAAAAACACTTCAAATTATATAACAATAATATAATATAATTCAATTTCAATAATTATAAAAAGATAAAAAATAGATATTTTTTTTTTCACTAATATAATAAATACAAAAAATTGTAATCAAAACTACAAAATTATAGTGAGTATGTATTTCTACATAACCACTAGTTATAATTATAAAAAAGCAAAATACATTTTTATTTCATCAAGAAGCATGGGGTTTAGGGTTTTTTCTCCATAGCAAAAAAACCAATCAAATTTTAATTAATATGCATTGTAAGAGATAATAAAGCAAAAGAAATCGTTCTTTCACAAAGAGGTTTATGGATTTTCTTCCAATACCAAAAAGCTAATAAATTTTGAAATAGCTATTTTTTATATGAAGAATTGAGATACAACATTAGTATATTTATTGGATCCACATTAATATTTATATTAGTCTAGTAATTTTCTGATATTTCTCCAAATTTATGTACCAGTTAAAAAAAACATGTCATTATTATTATTATTATTATTATTAATAATTTATATTTTCTATAAGTTTATACAAATTCCATTTATCTTCACTAGTTATATAGTGGTATAGATGATTAATGTAGAATTATTAATCATTAAAAACTAAAGTTGTAACTATTATAAAAGAAATTTTGAGGGACCTTTTTATAATATTCACTTGATTTTATTTTTATAATATAGTGTTTTAAGAAAAATATACTGGAATATAGATATTTCAATGATAAAATAATTATTTAGATGTATAGATTTGTAAATTTCATTTTATTTTATAATAAATTAAGTGGAATAATAATATTTTACATTCTTTAAAAACAAATATTTTAAATATAGTTGAAAAAGATTAGTTTAATTTTTAATATAAATTTCAATTACTTCCAAAACATATCTCTTTACTTTATAGCCAATATTTGTGAGTCTCAAGCTTTCAACATTGTGATGTGCAATGTTATGGAGCTTTGGTATGATTATCACTATATTGGTCATTGTAGCATGGGATATACTATAATATAACAAAATAGACTCTAAGTCAAATTTAATTTACATGTTAAAACAAGTAAAACTATTAAATTCAAGTGATTCTTACTTTAGGAATAACTAAATAATTGGAACACTAGAATTCCTAACCACCTGAATTTTCATAGAGTATGAATGACCAAAAATACTTTAAGTGGATGGAATTTATTTCTTTCCCTTACCATCAATTAGTGGTATTATACTCCATTCTTTATATATGTTTAGTGAATGTTTCATATCTATAAAGAATTATATCTAATCATTATTACAACAAATATATATATATATATATATATATATATATATATATATATATATATATATATATATATATATATATATATATATATATATATATCATTTTTCAAGTGTAAAGAGAGTATAAGAATGGAATAGATATTTTATAATATCACAAGAAAGGTATGATACTAGGAAAAATAATAAGAGAAAATTTGGGATGAAAGTGTGTAGAGGTAAGTGACTATGGGTGGAGAGTCCACTCTAAATGTTTTAAAAAAAAAAAAAATCTATAAAATCCTCCACACAGTTTCATGGAAAATTTCATTTCCTCTCAATATGAATAACTGTGAAAATATCTATACAACTAGTATTTCCCAACACATACACTAAATGACTTTGTTGAAAACAACTATTTTTGAATACATACACTAAATGTCTTTGTTGGAAACAACTATAGTGTGACAATACAAATAATATTTCCAAATACATGGACTAAATGTCTTAGTTGAAAACAACCATAGTGTGCATACCCTTGTGTGGGAGCAAGTCTAGAAATTTAACACTATTATATTATTAAACTTTGGTGCAGTCCTTAATTAAATATAAATATTTATGGAAAATAAAGATTCACCGACAACTCAAATATCCCTCTTTCATTAGGGATACAATAAATCAAATTGGGCACTATAACAAAGAACCAGAAATAATAAAAATATGGAGATACTGAACTTTTGAGCTATGTTTATTGTGAGATGTGAAAGCCAAAACTTGAAATCTCTTATTTAACAAACATGAAATAAATTTGAAGTTGGAAAGGGGGAAATAAATTCTTGATATTTGGGAAATAAATTCTTTATTTTTAGTTTAGCTATTTTATAAATTTCTCCTTGGTAAAGCAATGAGTGATAAATCTGGAGGATGAACATAGATCTAAATTACTATTAAATTAAATTATTTTTATAATTTATATTTTAAGGTTAATACAATATAACTAGAGAAAATTCATTAGAAAATGTAATTAATAGATTCCAGTAATTGATATTTCAAATAAAAAGAATATGCAATTTGATCAAGATTAATAATAAACTTATATTTACTGTTATACTATATATAAAAGTAAATATAGTAAATATAATTATAATATTACTTACAACTCTTAAAAAACACTTCAAAATCAATAATATAATATAAATTAATTTTAATAATTATAAAGAGATAAAAAATATATTTCACTAATATAATAAATACAAAAATTTGTAATCAAAATTACAAAATTTTACAATGAGTATGTAATTCTATATAACCACTAATTATAATTATAATTATAAGAAAGCAAAAGACATTTTATTTCATCAAGAATTATGGGGTTTAGGGTTTTTCCTCCATAGCAAAAAAGAAAATCAAATTTTAATTAATATGCATTGTAAGAGATAATAAAGCAAAATAAATGTTTCTTTCACCGAGTGGTTTATGGATTTTCCTCCAATGCCAAAAGCCAATAAATTTTGAATTAATTATTTTTTTTAATAAAGAATTGAGATATACTATTAGTATATGTAGTGGATCCACATTGATATATACATTAGTTTAGTAATTTTCTGAGATTTCTCTAAGATCTTCATGTACAAGTTAAAAAAAATGTCACCATAAGAAGATTTTATTATATCCTCACTTTTTATAATATTCAATTGATATTTATTTTATAATATAGCGTTTTAAGAAAAATATATTGGAATATAGATATTTTATGGATAAAAAAATTATTTAGATGTATATATTTGTAAATTTCATTTTATTTATAATAAATTAAGTGAAATAATAATATTTTAAGTTCTTTAAAAACAAATATTTTAAATATAATTGAAAGAGATTAGTTTAATTTTTAATAAAATTTCAATTACTTTCAAAATAAATCTTTTTCTTTTTCAACCAACATTTTTGAGTGTGAAGCTTTCAACATTGTGATGTGCACTTTTATGGAGCTTTGGTATGATTATCACTATATTGGTAATTCTAGCAAGAGGATATTCTATTATATAACAAAATAGACTCTAAGTTAAATTTAATTTAGATTTTAAAATAAGTAAAATTATTAAAGTCAAGTGATTCTCACTTTAAAAATAACTAAATAATTGGAACACTAGAATTCCTAACCACTTGAAGTTTCATAGAGTATGAATGACCAAATATGCTTTAAGTGGTTGGATTTTATCTCTTTCCCTTGCCATCAATTAGCCGTATTGTACTCTATTCTTTATATATGTTTAATGAATGTTACATAAAGAATTATATCTAATCATTATTGCAACATATTGCTTTACAACTAGTTACTTTGGAGTATATCATTTTTTCAAGTGTAAATGGAGCACAAGAACAAAAAAGTTATTTTATAAAAGCACAAGAAATGTATGATACTAGGAAAAATAATAAGAGAAATAGTTGAGAGAAATTTTGGGATGAAAGTGTGTGGAGGTAAGTGACTATGCCTGGAGAGTCCACTCCATATGTTTTTTTTTAAAGAGAATCTATAAAATCCTCCACATAGTTTCATGGAAAATTTCATTTCCTCTCAATATTAATAACTGTGAAAAAATGAAATACTAGCTATTTCAGAATACATACACTAAATGTTTTTGTTGAAAACAATTATTTTTGAATATATTCACTAAATTTGTCTTTGTTGGAAACAACTATGGTGTGCTTACTCTGTCAAAATACAAATAATATTTCCAAATACATGGACTAAATGTCTTAGTTGAAAACAACTATTGTGTGCATACCCTTGTGTGGGAGCAACTCTAGAAATTCAACACAATTATATTATTAAACTTTGGTGCTAGTCCTTATTTAAATATAAATATTTATGGAAAATGACATCATAATGTTGCACCATAGAAAATAAAGATTCACCTACAACCCAAATATATGTCTTTCATTAGGGATGCAATAAATCATATTGGGCACTATAACAAAGAACCTGAAAATAATATAAATATGAAGATATTGAACTTTTGAGCTATGTTTGTTGTGAGAGCTCAAAGCCAAAACTTGAAATCTCTTATTTGACAAACATGAAATCAATTTGAAGTTGGAAAGTGGGAAATAATTTTTTTCTAATTTACCAAGTTATTCTCTCTTCCTTTCATAGACTCCATATAAAAAATTCCATTAAATCCTTCAAAATTAAAACATTATTTCATAAAATCCACAAAAAAATCCCTAAAATGAGTGATACTTAACATTCAATCAATGATTCTTAATTTGATTCCATGATTTTCCACACCATATGTTTCCGATAGAATGCATCTCATTCTTGCTATCACTCAAGCATCTATGGAGACAAATATTGAAACCCTAAAATCAATAATCCTTAAAATCCAATCACTGATTCTTAATTTGATTCCATGATTTCCCACACCATATGTTTCCCATAGAATGCATCTCATTCTTGCTATCACTCAAACATCTATCTATACAAATATTGAAACCCTAATATCAATGATCCTTAAAAATTTAATCAATAATTCTTAATTTGATTTCATGATTTCCCACACCATATGTTTCTCATAGAATCGATCACATTCTTGCTATCACTCAAGCATCTATTTAGACAAATATTAAAACCCTAAAATCAATGATACATAAAATTCAATCAGTAATTAAATTCTTAATTTAATTCAACGATTTCCCAAACTCTATATTTCCCATAAAATGCATCTCATTCTTCCTATCACTCAAACATCTATCCAAACAAATATCAATGAAAATCATTTAACCTGCCTGATTTACCATCAATATTACTGGATCCCTTTGACCAATTTGATGTATTCGACTTGGAGGTGACATATATATACTTTCACTTAATAATTTGATGTATGAGACATGGAGGTGACATATATATACTTTCACTTAATAAAATATTATTATTTTACTTCTTAATAAAACAATATTAGTTTACATGTAATTTACTTACTTGACGAGTTAATTGTGAATTTCAAATTTGAAGAGTCGATGGCATCGACGTATTTGAACACTATCCCACCACAATTTTTTATGTCGGCCCGGTCTATATAATGAATGTTATATATAGATATATATACACGATTCGGTACCAAACAAAACCAACGACAGCCAACTTATTCTGCAACGGGAACTCTGATATTTGGACTACTAAACGAAATACGAAATGGATGTTTCCATGGGTGGTGGTTCGGAAAACAATATAGGTGCTGAGCAGAGGCCTTTAAGATTCAAGGATCATGTAAGGATTCTGGGCAGAGAAGCACTTACCAAAATTAATGTATATCTGCAGACCCGGGGAAATATTGTATCTCCTCCTTCACAGAATACAAGCACGATGTCAGAGCCAAATGGAAGGGACGTCCAAGTCTCACAAGTGGCGGCGATGGAAATCAGCGGGCAGCATCTGATATCTGGATTTCTCAGACGACTATTAAAGCGTAACGAATGGAGATTAGAGAATACATGGGAAAGTGTGGACATAGAGCGGTTAGACGAAATCCGACGAGCTGGACCGTATGAATGGCGTGCACGTTATGAATGGCGTGCACAGCTTGGTGACCCAAACTGTGTAAAAAATGCAATGGTTGAAGATGCTAATGTTGTTTTGATCCGAAATATATTTGATTGGAGTCGTGAAGACGGATGTGCTTGGTGCCAACAATTTGTATGGAGTGGGGATTTTGAAAATTGTCAACGAATCCTGCAATTGTTGAACGAGAATAGCAATACTGTGAAAATCGTTTATGAAAGTCTTCAATTTCATCCTGAGTTGAAACAGCAATATGTTACCCGCCATAGCCAAAATCCAGTGAATGCTTCTGTCGCAGCCATAGACTGTTGTGAAAAGGTTCATATCTCTAAGGAGCTCACGAGCACAGGTGATGGTGAGAATGATAGGTTTTCCTGTGCAATCTGTCATGAAGTGCTTTCAACTGCAATAAAATTGCGTTGTAATCATTTTTTCCATCGCCCTTGTATCTACAGGTAGTTTGTACGTCGACTTTCATGTCCGCTGTGCAGAGATGAGTTGAAGTAGGTATCTTTCCCAAATCAAAACATGGTCATGTTTCATTCCTCAGTGAGTTCTTTTTAAAAAAAGTTCATTTTTAAATTTTATAAATGTTCATCGGACTCACTAGTGCACTTTTTGAAATGTCAATATTTTTTTTTTTAAATTAAATTTTGATTTTGCTATGTAATACAATATTTATATGGTATTGCAACATTCATGCAGGGTGGTAATATAGTTTCAAAGGAAAATATTTTGGAAATAGGGAGATAAGATGTTTGATAGAAGATAGGAATACTCAGCAGCTTATCATAAATATTAATTATAATATAAATAATGTGAGAAATTTAAGTTTTATAATTATATCAATTATATGTTTTTTCAATATAATATATTTAAACAATTCAAAAAATTATTGAATTTTTGTAATAATTAGTTTAATTGGTTAATGATATATTCTCTAATATTTATAAAATTTCAATTTATATTACTTTATTCTTATTTGTTGGGTTTATTTATTTATTTCTAATGGTGTAAGATATTTTATTGGAAGGTGGAGGACAACATGGATTGTTGATGCTTGTATGTTGAATGTTGCAACACATGTAGGGGATGGGAGCATGGTCGGTGAAGGTTTTGAGCCTGTAGGTCTTACGAGCATTTCTCTCATGCAATTTATAAGAAGGGATTTCCTAGTTCCAGAAATGCCTTGTATTATCATTTGTAGAGCAGGAAATATATCCTTAGTGAAATGAGTAGAAATTATATTAGTGGTATTATTCCTGCTATGGTTGTCATCAAAACCATGAAGCCCAAGCATATAAAAGTCATTTATGAGGAGTTTGTTTGTAGGGTGCAATTGAGAGACTAATTACCATTCATTTAGGTACATGGTCTATGGAGGATCGAATTCATGAATAGTTGATTTATCATTTGCAAGAGGATGAATATCAGATAGTGGGCAGTGTTGATGCCAAGGTTCGTAGAATGAATGTAATGTTTTGTAGTTTGTCATGAATTCTTCAACAGAATATCCTATGTCTAAATGGTTTGTAAAGAATAAGTTCAACTCTATAAAATTTAGCGTAACAATATTATGTTGTGAATGGTATTGAGGAATAGCGTGGTATGATATCAACAATTGTTTGTTTGGGTCATTGTTTCCATTTGTTTTTCTTACGACGGGGATCATATGATGAGGATCTTGCTATTACTATAAGTGATGTGGATTCTAAAGAAGATGGGCTATGGATGTATGTATCTATGAATTTTGGTGAGGGAGGAGTGGTGGTGTTATTTTGTGGAAGGAGCATATAAATTTGTTGGATTACATTAAAGGAAAGAAGGAGCGACTACACAATGTTAATGGTAATTTTTGTATCATATGATAGGTTTCTTGTCCTCCTATGTCTAGATCGAGAATAGTTTCTACAAGGAATTTTTGAAATGCAGATGTTGCTCGGTCAACATTAGGTGAAGTGAGTACAATTCTACTTAGCATGTCATGGAATGTCTCAGATTCATTTTTTTGCTTTATATGCATATTTCGCAATACATTTCTGAACGACATGGATTGAGAGAACTGGTTGAAAATCAACATTTGCACGCCAAATAGATAGGATGGTAGGGTTATGGGTATTGAGTCAATAATCATTGCGAGTGAGGGTGTTTGTCTTTTGGCCATTGGAGTCAATGAACAAGGAAGAATGTGGATGCAATTCCCAAGGTGCATTATATCGACATTCGAATGAGGAGATTTTTTTTCTAAGGCATGTGTTTTCATTGCATTTTGTGTGTCTCTCAATGCAATTGATGAGTTGGACATAATCATTAAAGGATTTCTTATGAAAATATCTGACGTGGAAAATAAGCAAGAGTCTTCTAAATTTGTTTGATAAATGGATTGGTTTGAAACTGTAGAAAGCTAAGGGTTCCAAGCTGATATTTATTTTTTGAAGAATCATTTAGTACTATCAACTGCTTCTGTGTTATCCCAATTAAGATTTTCCATATCAGGTGCATTTTGTATCTAGAGGAATCCATGGATGTGTGCAGATCCTCTATGTTGCCATTAATACCTGCGAAGGATGTATTTTGGTTAGGAAATTTTGAATTAGATGGAGTTTGATGTTTAGAGAATTATGAAAGTAATGTAGTAGAGTGCATATGTGTACCCGAAGTTTTTTTTTCTGCAAGTTTTTTTCCAAGATAACTTCACGAAATATTTTGAATCTGTCCTGCATATATAGTGATGTTAAGTGGGGGTTAGAGATAATGTTATCATTTCTCCATTTGCATTGTTCTACAACATGAGGAGGTGGAATTCCTGACATGATTGCATGAAAATCAGGCCGTTTTGTATCAGCTGCACTTAATGTGAAGAAGAACGTTAGGCAGCTGCTTTGAGATATAATGTGTGTCAGTTCATTTTTAGCTTTGTCCCAAAAAGATATTGTGCCACATAGAGAGATACCAAACCACATGACTTGTTTTGCCAATTTTGTCATTTGTAAATTATTCTAATCGAATGTTCAAATCATGGATTGATGTTGGAAAGCCATCTCCGATGTTTTTTTTTTACGAAAAAGGAGGTTGTTTCTTGACTGCGATGACACATCATGATATTGTATATGTAGTATAGAAATCGTGGGTGCTTTCCGAATCTGTTATCGTGGTAATGTAGGAGATGAAGTGCGTATTCATGTAACTGCATCGTCTTTATTCTTGCTTGATTTGGTAGTGCAGCTCCTATGAGGAATAGGGTCGGGAAAGCCATAGAGAGGAGACCTTCTGTGTTGTATTCATTGATTGGGGATAGGCCTATTGCTGGACATTAAATTGTAGTATCATAATGGTGGTTATATGCATGTAAATATTATCATATTTATTGGAATGGTGAAGGGAGGAGGAGACATTAGTGGGGAATTCTAGTAAGAATGGTAGTGCATTGTTATCAATTTGAGCATTTTTATAGCAAGGTTCATTTTCCAATTTGTATTCTAATGCAACAAGAACACAATGTTTACCAACAATGTAGCCATAAGCTTGATTGTCATTAATTTAACAGGTAAATATTAAAATGTCCAAGTCTTCAACACGTCGTGGCAACATGAATGTTATTTTTGTAATGTCTTGCAGAAAGAAAATTGTATGGCTAGTGTATTTATATTGGCCACCACATGCATGTGTTACTCGGAGGATAGGGTTAACCCTAAAAATAGGAATTTCTTCTATTTGTGAAAGAGAGGTGAGGACGAGTGGTTGAGGACTAGGGTCCATGTTGTTTGACAATGAGAAACTATGACCTTTTCTTTTAGACATGCATCTGTAGCAACAATAAATTTGGTTTGACATGCATATATGGATTCCAGGATATGATTCAAGACAAATGGAGCATGGTGATTTAGGTGCAATTTAGCAATTTTTGCACAAAATTCATGATGTGCATCATTAGTATGAACGTTGTTGAAAGCCTGTGCAATGGAGGGGTTGGGGGTGAATGAGTTATGGATGAAATTGTTTGAGAATCATCATTGCGAACGTTTTTCAAAGCACGTGGAATGGAGGGTGGGGGCGAATGAGCTATGGATGAATTTGTTGGAGTGGTTTGCTAAAGAGATAGAGGGCTTGGAAATCGAAAAAGATAATTGTTTTCAAAGTGGGAAGTGTTTGATGGAAATTGTGAATTTCCATGATAAACCTCATGCCAACATGCATTTAGTCGTTATTTATTTGCTTCATAGTATCTTCGTGCACGTTCATAATTATAAGTAGTAGAAATTTCCACAAGTTAAGGCACCTACATGAAAGAGAGGGGGGATGACAATGTTATTTGGAGAGGAAACAACCATGTTATTGTATAAAAGGGGAAATAAAAAATTGAAGTTTTCACTTTATTTATGTTAATATATTATTAGAACAATGTGTTTTGTAATACCCAGAGTTTCTATGCTTTTAATTTGACAATTGAACTAGTCCAAAGGGGAAAGTAGACCCCCATGGAGGACTATTATGTGGATTTATTTTATTTTTAAATTAATAAAATAAAATGGAAAATTATGTGTGCAATGAATATATTGAGAAGTGATCTGAAAACAAAATCCATGAGGATGGATAAGGTGATAGGACTTTCCCACAACTTCCAAAAATACTTGGAAGGAATAAAGCAAGTTACTAAAAAAATTAGATTTCAAGATAAATATCCAATTTCCCCAATAAAGAGGAAAGTATTGGGAAGAGGTGGAATAAATATGGAAAAGCAGAAAATACATCTTTAAAAGTACCTCTATGGAAGAAATAGAGGGAAATCCCGAGCAAAATAGGAAGAAATCATCTTGAATTTACTAGACGCAGTAAATGGAAATAGGCTAGCGAAAAAAAAAAAACTTAAATAAGTTGTTCTAGGATAGAAAAAGGGTTGTCTATCACTGGAACTAAGGATCTCTACTCGGGGGTGAGTTACAGAGAGAGAAATCTACGGTTGGGTGGCAAATAGTCAGAACTAACTAGTATGCACACTGAATTGGAAATGGATTGTTTAATTTTAAATTCTCATGTGTGATGCTTGGTACCTAATCAGAGAATAGTTAAGATTAACGTGAAATCACTTAAGTTAAAACTGTGGAACACACATATGTTTAATTAGTAGTGGGTACAATGATTTAAAAAAGGCCCATATATTTAACAGATTTTTCTACAGTATAAATACTAAAATCTGTATGGTTGTATGGACAAAGTCTGTTGAGTTTCAACTCCCAGAGTGTCTAAACCCAATGACAGGTTAAAATCCGGGGTTAGGTATCTAACAGGGAATTTCTTTATTCTGGTTAAACAAATAAACTGTTATTATTACATTGACTAGAATCTCAAAGAAAAATATCACTAAGTGATCTGATGTAGATAACTCTATATAGTTGTAGATAGAGGCGATTGTACAAATACTTACTGTATCGAGTACAAAATATAATTTCAGAAATAAATGATAGAGGGACAGACAAAACATAAAATTAGTCCACCACTATTAACCAGAAATCTGAAATAAAATTTGTAAATACCAAAGTCTTCTTGTTCTGAAAACATATGGAAATAGCTATACCTAAGATATAGAAACCAAGGTAGCTGTATAAAAGTGTTTTAATTAAGCTTTAAGTACATATATGAAAACAACTTCTTTACTGTTTATGATTCTGGTCTACTTGGCTATTATGTAATTCTGATTAAGTGACTCAAAACTACTTTAGAGCTAAATATAGAACAACAAGTATATGTTGAGAATTGATTTTAGTATTATACCAGAAATTTGATTCTTGCATACAAAAAATGAGTATGCTTATTTTCGAAAGCATAAT
This sequence comes from Pinus albicaulis, assembly GCA_034641835.2. NCBI lineage: Eukaryota > Viridiplantae > Streptophyta > Pinopsida > Pinales > Pinaceae > Pinus > Pinus albicaulis. Next base: position 1,317,907,311 of record CM076579.1, on the reverse strand, counting down.
GAGCTAGTTATGTATAAATTAGAAAGCACAAAATGTAGTTGTGAAAATAGGAAATTATTAATCATTTCTCTTTCATAATAATTCAAGGAGAACATGTGTAAATACCAAGATATTATAAACACATGGAAGGGTTATATATGAACCAAGATAACTTGTTTAACTAAGACAAATGACAATTAAGTATTCTAACTAATTGCAATACAGAATCAAATGGTTTTGTTAAAAACGATAGAATAATTATAAAGCCCTTACTTAATTCCTATAATAGGAAAGAATGGATAGCATATACATTGTATATAAAATATATAAATAGGATTTTGCAAAATTCCCAAACTGTAAATGGGATTGAAGGTAAGTAATAACCAAAAATACATTTATAAATAGTACTGTATGGAGGAAAATAAAAATATATATATAAACAGTCCAGTTATTGTACTTTAAAACCAAAACTAAATTATGTTTATAGTGTCGTCAATATAAATCTAAGCACAGTGGCTTCAAAGACACTATGCGTCGATAAAATGCAGTACTGTGCATTGTCTTCAAAGCAGGTATGATTACCAGCGTGGAAGAAAATTCAGGAATGACGATACCAACCTATTCAAGTCAGAGTTCATGGTCAAATAGGTATTAAGCTGAGCAGTTAACCAAGCTATCAACAATAAGAGAAGAAATTGGTAGTCGGTTGTACCTACATAAACCATAAAATGTCATTAGAAATTATACAGGGGAGAGAAAGTTATATATTGAACAAAATTTGATGGACATAAAACTGAACAATACAATTTAATACGACTTACCTCAAAAAAGGGGTTTTGCATTCACTGCAAACCATACCTGTGACTACATCAATTAAAACATAGATGAGAGTATGTAGTTATACAATGGGAAAATAAAATGTGGAAATAATTGTAAATAAAAACTTATAAATCAGAATGGAAAGCAATAATATACTAGTAGTAGCCGCATGAGTGTAATGAAACCTTCTTCAAAACGAAACATTGCAAATCCAAAATGATGAAGATGCTGCGAGGTAAGAATCTGCGTTTTCCAATTTTGGTGAAGTGTTAGTGGAACTTCGTGAGTTTTGTAAACCATATAAAATGGAATAAGAGAATACAGTTAACTAGAAGCAAGTTTTACCATAAATTCGGTCGCGTTTAGTGTAGTGAGGAAACCTCACCATCTCAACTGAGGTCGATATAGTAAATTCTTGAGAATCTGTCAGAGACATACTTCCATAGAAAACCCAGTAAAGTCACTCCCTTCAACAAATGAATGCACATATTCAAATAAGAGGAGATGGTGAATCGAACCAGTATTCATGGTCAAAGTTACCATGACCACATCTAACCAAGGGATAGAAATATTTAAACTAAATCCATAAATGAAGGAACGAAAAAAAGCTACGGAGATTTCGCATTGAACTTATATCTATACCTCTATCAATAATAAAGCTAACAGAGCAGAGAAAAACATTAATCTAAAAAAAAAAAGTTTTATGTGAGGAGAAACGCAAGAGGTTGAGGGCATGAATGTGTGAACATCTCTCTCGGCCTTCCTCATGAGTGACAAGGAATAAGACATAGTAAATCGATTTCAATAAAAGCCAAAACTGTAAGGGTGAGACAATACAGTGAGATTCCCCAATTAATGAGTTTAATTCATGGTAGGGTTCTACAAATTCTAAAATATTACAAAGAGACAGTAAATTAATAATCAATCAATGAAAGGTGAAATTTCCCAAAGGGACCCTGGTCCGAGGAAAGAAATGACACACTTGGAGAAGATGGGGTGCGTTTAATAGTATCTTTGCGTCAACCTCTGTCTCGGCTTTCCTCAGGGTGAGCGAAGGAAAATTTTCGCAGAGAGGTCCATGTGAGAAGAACTGAAATGAAAGTCCCTTTGAAAGTAAAAAGTCAAAACTCTTATACTATAATTAAACCCTAAATTTTAAAGTGAATCCCTACTGTCCACGTGGTGGGAGATTAGGTGTACACTGAGATTGATGTCGTGGAAGACTAAGCACCGAGCTGGGTACACATCGAGCCTTGAACTAAATCCCGAGGAGAAATTTCAATCCTCGGTTTAGGAGTCATGGTACAATTTCATGTGGGTTAGTACTGTGTAAAGTAAATGGTTCCAGCTTCATTTGGGATTGGATAGCTATATATTAGGTCGATTGATATGACAGGTGAGGAGTGAAGTGAGGTGTGTCAATATCGAAAATGAAAAAGGTACCCGAGATATCTATCACTAACATTATCATTAATGAAGATTAATGAGGATTATCACACCAACAATTCAACTCTAAGTAAAATGATAACATGGGAAAATTGCATACATTATTATAGCTATGAATAAATCACAACATAACTAAGCTACACTTCGGTTGGAGTGGGTTAAGGAAATCGTTGTAGTAACTTTAAGGTTTAAAATTAATGTACCCTTAGAATGTTGGTGGAAGTTTGGTTGAAGTATCATAGTTAATGAGTAATGATATAGGAATGAGTAATGAAACCAACATGTAGTGTTCGAGACACATATATACATATAATAAGTGAGGAGGTCTCATTTATATATATGTTATAAAAATATCTTGTAAGGAAATGAAATCTATAAATATATAATAGGTGTGTCAAAGTTCTTATTAGGGTGAAATCATCAAATTAAATTAGTCCTAAGTGAGATAGGATTAAATTTAAAATTTAGATAGATTCACACAATACGTCTTTGGAAGAACAGTTTAATTAAGAGACTATGATGGCTATAAACTATAGAAGCATCTTAATTGTTAGTTAATAACACAATACTAGAGCATCTAAATGACATGGTTAAGAATGTAAATCATATATTTTCAAGGTATGACCAAAAAAAAAAAAACTGTGAAGTGAGAGGCATTAAAAATGGTATCAAAGCCTTAGTTAAAACAGTAGGCGAATTATGTGTTCACACAGAAATTGTATGCTGCTATAAAATTTTTGTGGAATTTAAATTTTGCTATTGTTTAATTTAATGTATAGTGAATAGTGCTGAGGTATACAAATACAAACTATGACTGAAGGAGACGAGTTGTATGTGGATCTGGGTGGTGGAGAGAACACGCCAGATCCAAATGCTCCATTGATGGCTATGTTGCATAGGATGCAAAGAGAAATGGCACAAATCAAAAGCCACAGTGAAAGGCTATCTTTAGCCAGTGAGGAGCAACATAAATTTATAAGAGAATTGACTTCTCGGAATAGTCAAGAGGGTGAAGATTCTAGAAGGAAGAGAAAAGGAAGAGTCAATTTATTAGAATATTCTAAAGAAGATAATTCCTTTAGACAACAGTCTAGAAGGAATAAGGAATTGCAAGGTGAATTCCAGAAAATCAAACCTCCCTCCTGTGATGGAGAGAAGGAGGAATATGCAGAAGTGTGGCTTCTGAATATGATAAAGTACTTTCAGGTTTACGAATATGAAAGTAACTTAAGAGCCATGCTAGTTATTTATCAGCTGCAAGGTAAGGCTACCTTGTGGTGGGAAGAAACAAAAATGGTTCATGCCATTGATGAGAAAACGATTACTTGGGAGGATTTCCAAGTTAAGTTCAAAAATTGATATTTGAATGAACATTATTATGACGATAAAGCTAAAGATTTTCATGAACTCAGATTGGGACAACTCACGATTCATGAGTTTGTAACAAAATTCACAAAATCACTTATGATATGTACCATATATAAGAGTGGATAAGGCAAAGATACAACGATTCTTGAAATGTCTGCCCACTATTTACAAGGAAAAGATAGAGTTTGATAACCCTAAGGCTATGGATGAGGTGGTGTGTAAAGCAATATTGTGTTACCAAAAATTCAAGGGTAAGAGTGAATAAGTAAAGAATTGGTCAAACAAAGGTGACTCCAGTGGAAAGAAAACAAAACCAACATATCTGAAGATCTTTGGGAGAAATCACCAAAGAAAGAAGTTAAAAAAAATGGGTGAAAATCAAACTACTCAATCACAAACTGGGTCCAAACAAATGAATGGAAATAATAAAAGAGAGGGGACGGTTAAAATGAGAGAACCTTTAAAGTGTTGGGGTTGTGGAGAACCTCATTTATTGAGGGACAATCCACACAGGAATATCCAGACTTTACAAGTACTGAGAGAGGCAATACTGTTAATGATGTGGCCAGGAACATTCCCAAAATCAGTGTTGCTCTAGAAGATCATCAAGCAGAACACCAGTCCACTATGGTTGAAGTAGAAGGTATGATTGCTGACCAATCTGTTACGGTTTTAATAGATCCATGTGCATATTTAAGTTATATTAGTCCTAAAATGGTAGAAAAATGTAATTTAAAGTCATAAAATTTTCAGCAATCTTGGTTAGTTCTGTTAGCCACTGGTACAAAACGGAAAGTAACCCATAAGTTACCCCAGAGAGCCATAAATCTGAATGAATACCAAACAGAATTAAATCTAAATATTCTTCCATTAGGGCCTTATGATGTACTGGTAGGGATGGACTGGTTAGAAAAACAGAAGGCCATGTTGAATTGTTTAGACAAAACCTTACACTCCATTGATAAGGAGGGAAAACCTATTATAGTAAAAGGAAAGCCGAAGCCCATATCTGTGAGACAAATTTCAGTACTTTAGTTGAAGAGAATTGCTAGAAAATGTTATCAAGTGTATTCTGTTCATGTAGAGGAATCGGGACAGCAGGAAGAGGAAAATATTTTGGAAACATTGCTTGTAATAAGAGAATTCAAATATGTTTTTCCGGATGAAATTCCTCATCTACCCCCTAGGAGAGAGATTGATTTCTCAATTGACTTAGTGTTGAGAGCAACTCCAGTTTCTAGAGCCCCATACAAAATGAGTACTCTAGAACTAATGGATTTGAAAATGCAACTACAAGAGTTGTTGGATAGAGGTTACATTACACTGAGTGTATCCCCATGGGGAGCATCGATGTTGTTTGTGAAAAAGAAAAACGGTAATTTTAGAATGTGTATTGATTACCGTCAATTAAACAAGCTGACAATCAAAAACATATATCCTTTACCTAAGATAGATGACCTCTTTGACCAAGTTAGAGGGGCAACAATTTTTTCAAAAATTGATTTAAGGACAGGAAACCATCAGTTAAGGATTAAAGATGAAGATATAAGTAAAACAACATTTAGAACCAGGTATGGAAACTATGATTTTGTGGTCCTACCATTTGGTTTGACCAATTCACCCACCACTTTTATGTGTTTAGTGAATAATGTCTTAAATAAATACTTGGAAAAATTTGTATTAGTATTTCTTGATGACATTATGATTTATTCTAGGAGTGAAACTGAGCATAAAGAACATCTTAGAACTGTTTTGCAAACTCTCAGGGAAAACAAATTATATGCTAAGTTTAGCAAATGTGATTTTTTCAAAGATCAAATTCAATACTTAGGGCATATAATTTTAGAACAAGGGTTGGCAGTAGATCTATTAGTATGAATCCTTTGTTGAAGTGTACGAAAAATGACCACTTTAGCTACGCATAACTAATAGCCCTAACAACAAAAGTGGCTACCAATATCTTCAGATCTGCAGTTAGTTGATCAAGAAAAGAGTTGCAAAAAACCAGACCTATGCATGGAAAGACATTAAGCAGTAAAAATAAGGGTTTGCTCCATATACCAATAGACAAGACAAGAACAATTTTTGAAAGAATTTTTGTATTAAGGGCACCTGGGAGGAAAACAAGAAGGCGTATGCAATTCTCCTCAGTGGGATGGGTTCTTGGAAGTCCTCAGCACTTCAGATCTAAGATCTCTCTCTCTTGCTGGTGTAGAAAACCCAATGCAAAGAATATAGCTCAAAGGGAGCTCACACAACAAATAATGGAAAAATGTGATCTAATAGGCAACAAAAGGTGAAGAATGGTAGGAAACACCCTCCTATTTATAACAAAATATTGGGTCATTCTAGATCTTGGTGCATAATTAAAATATTATTAGCCAAATTTAGATCCAACTTTTATGGAACATTTTATTATATTTGTTGTAGGGAAAATGAATTTGACTTTGGTCAAATCCCTTTATTTGTAAATAATAAATAAATAAATGATTTATTTATTATTTTAAGGATGTGGTTGAGTAATAATCAAATAAATAATGATTTATTCAATTATTTATAAATGATTTAGTCAAATTTAACAAGGAATATTATATAAATAAGATTTAAGTAATTATTCCTAGAAAATAATAAGATAAATAAAGGTTTATCTAATTAATTTCTTTGTTTTTGGGTTAAACATGATTGGGAATAATAATTAAATTATGGTTTAATTAATTATTCCATGAGGAAAATCAAACAAATATAGGTTTGTTTAATATTTCCTTTTGGGGTTTCCTGTTTGGACCATAAATAACTTAATAAATGTGGTTTATTAAGTTATTTAACATAGTGAAGGCAATTTTACTTAGGGTAAAATTGGTCTTACATGGTGTACTTGGGTCCATCTAATGATAATGGGTTAGATGACCAAAAAATGGTGTAACAGATTGCCCCCCAGCGTGCGAGTGTCAGGAGCAAATCGTATGACCGAAGTACGTTGTAAGAACTCAATCACCAGACAACAAAAGGGAAGTCAGAGAGAGAGATGCAAGGTAGATAGTGTGCTGAAGAACTAGACCCTGAGGAGACGAGACTCGCAGGTGCAACAAGTCTCTTTTTATGAGAGGGTACTTGTGTTGAAGGCGGCGGGGGAGGCATACCTATGCCCGCCGAGACAAAGTACAAAAGAATAGTGTGTCCAGTAAACAAGGGACCGAACCATAGAGTACAGCCGGCATAATCATGAGCCAGATAAAAATACAATGAGGAATCCCACATACATGATGTGCCTAGGATAACAGCCAGGACTGGTACAATAATATCTGAGTACATGAGATAAATACAACCCAAATGCCCCCTGTGAATGGGGAAGGGCTCACAAAATCTGACTGATACATGCAAATCAAAGAGGCGCTGCAAGTGGCTAAGGCCAACATCATCAAATATCTGGAGCTACATCGAAGGCTGCAAGGAGGAGGTCATCCGGGCATGTGGGGGGCTACCTGCAGGGCCACCCCCTCATGAGGGTTGAGACATCTCACACACACCCGGGAATCATCAAGAGCTACTGCTGTATCACTGAACCATCAAGTATATGGATCTCGGTCATGCTGAAAGGAGCTGGAGTGGAGAAACAATCAAGTCAAAGGGAAATGAGCGATCCCTTTGCCTGATCTGAGGCACCGAACAAGAGTGGAAGCTGGAACCAAGGTACACCGCCCTCTAGACGGGGCTTCTAGAATGAATGAGCTGATGTAGACAGAAGGAGGTCCACCATAGGTGAGGCAATGAGAGATCCTCAACTAAGGCACAAGAGAAAATAGTAGAGTGACGGACAGACTGACACTAATGATGATGGTGAAATGGAAGGGACTGAGTAGCGAATGGACGAATTCCCTTGTTAGAGCATAAAGGGCATGAATGACATGGAAACGACTGACGCAATATCATAAGGGATAGGGGACAGTGGGACTGAAGGCCATAATGTGCGACACAAGAGAGAGACCAAGCAATGAAGGATGGAGGGCTATAGCGGGGTATAACAGGACTTGGGATAGACTCCATGAATGCGATGATGACTCGACTTGGATGCTCTAAACAAGGGTGACTCGATGGTGCTGCCACACAGGAAAGGACCGATGGGGGACCATGAAAACATGAGTACAAGATGGTAACTCATGACAAAAATCGACACGAATGAAGACAAGTAAGGAGGAAAAATGGTGCCCCAAGTACAAGTGCCGTAAGTGAAGAAATGCGATTTTAAGGAGAGGTGAAGTGACCCTTCTTGGACAAAATGTGTCCTGGTGAAGTATAAAATCACAAAAAACTAATAGATACCCATTTGAGGGCTCGGTGAGAGCTTTCCAATGGTGCAGACGGTTTGTCAAACGGGGCTACGGTATGGTCGCAGCAGTCGAAAGAAGAAACAAGGGTTCTCTTTTAATAAGGTAGTTTTCCCTCCAAATTCACTCATTTGCTAGTGTTGCTGTGGTGAATGTAGAGAGGAGAGAAGGCCCTAAATCTTGCGGCGAGCATAGCAGACAAACCGACCGTTGGAATCGATATCCATCAGTTGTAGGTAAGAGGTCTAACCTTACTCTTTCAGTTTGATGGATTGAAAGTTCAGTTTAGGGCCCAAAATCTCAGTAACAGACTCTCCTTCATCTCTACGTCCGGGTCACACTTTTTGGGCCAAAAAGTGCGACCTGGGAAGCAGGTTTCAGGGAAAAAAGTGCGACCTATCCCAGAATTGGGCAGAAAACTGCGACCTGGGAGATGAAGGGGTTTTAGTGCTGTTTTATGGCTGAGAGTTGGGTTTTTGTGTTTGGTTATGGTATTCCCGATCTGTATGCGGACAAAAATGATGTTTTTGTGCAGATATGGTAGAAGACCTGGGTACATTACGGGCAGAGATCCAGGCAGATCGAGGCGTCCGTCGTGTGTTGGCTAGTTTTGGGGTTCCAAAGTTTTTGGAGAACCCTTTGATGAGAGCGGGAGAGCCTCTGTTGGCCCGGATTATCAGTTACTAGGATCCAGAGCATGAGGTCTTTGTAGTGCAGGGGCACAGGATCGAACTGACAGTCCAGGATGTGTATTTCCTGATGGGCCTCCCGCCACTGGGGATGGTGGGAAACACGTAGCCAGTATTACCGCGGGGGTGGCATATCATGGAGTTTGTGGAGCGACATTGTCGACCGGGTATCCAAGTCAAGGGGACTCGGATACCGATCGGGGATCTAAAGAGACTAGAGACCCGTGCAGTGGCCACAGCCGTGCTGCGTATCCTGGGCAACCAGGTGCTCCATCACATCACTGGGGGGCAGATGATGATTGTGGAGAGTGTGTTGAGTGGGACCTACTATGGGTGGGCCCAAATGATGCTGGTGTCGCTAAAATGACAGTTGTCACTCTGCAAGTGGCAAGTGAACCACGATTACTTGTATAGAACTTTATTGTGTGCCTTCTTCTTTGAGAGGATCCCGACCTTGCGTCCTCGTATACAACTTCCAGATGGGGGCCCGAGAGAGCCCAGTATGCGCCGGTGGGGGCGGCTACTGTGCAGAGGAGGAGTAGGGGCGGTCAGGCGAGTGTTTCGACCTGAGTTCTTTGCCCATTGGGATCAGATGTCGTTATACATAGATGACTATCCCTATAGTGTGATGAGTTATTGTGGGGATCCAGACCTACCACTTTCACCTGGTCGAGTATGGGGGCCCGATGGTAAGTGATAAGTAACTATTCTTGTATGGGCACATTAAAGTTTTTGAATAGTAGATATGGTACTGATTCATGTACTTTTGGTATGCAGATATAGCTTCGGAAAAACCGACCGGATATATGGGGTGCCCGACAGCCTCTGGAGCTGCAGGGCCGAGTGGGTCGAGAGCAGCACACAATGAGGATGCGGTTGTCCTTCTGGAGGAAATCCATCGTAGATGCGAGACGTTGCTGACTGGAGTTTCAGAGCGCAGGTGGAAAGACTTAGACGACCAGTGCGTGGAGGCATGCATTGGTCTTCCCTCGGAATGGCGAGGTGTCATGCGGCGCATGGCGATGGCCGGTCAAGGCATTCGTAATCTACGGGCTGCAGGGGTAGAGCCATTGGCTTGGGATCCGCCAGATAGTGAGTAGGTGTGGGGCATGTGGTGCCCCCTAATGTGTATGTAGGGGCAGGTGGTGCCCCCAGTTTTGAGTTTTTTGTAACATGCTATGGGCATGTCATATGTATCAGAGTAGATGGACTCTAAACACATGTTTTGCGACACATATTATGGATATGCATCATTTCTAATGATTATGAATGTTATTGTCTTGTATGAAATGCGTGTGATAAATGCCAATCTAGAACATGGTTTGCAATACTATATACATAGTGATTTTGTTCTTGAGGTACATGGTTGAAAGTGATGGTGTCAAATTCACGTATCAAGAGTTTCACTCGTAAATATCGTCTAAACAACACAGGGTTATGCACACGATAAACACCATTTAGTTGCATGACAAGAAGTAGGGAATCCAAATGAACATGCAGATGGAGGATGCGATGAAAGAGGGCATCGGCTAAGAGACCACGCACTGCATCATATTCAGCCTGATTGTTGGTGGCAATACCAATGCAGACCCCCTTAGAGAGGACAAGGGCATGCAAGGGGGTGAAAATGGCCCAACCTACCGAGGCTAGATTCCGGGAGTAACGACTTGCACCATCAGCGTAACCGATAAAGGGTGGGGACGGGAGGTCCTGCAGAATGGTGTCACAAGACAACAAATGGGGGGAGGAGATACAATGACAGTAGTGTGAGTGGACAGAAGACATCGAGCGGCAACTGCGGGAGGGAGTGTAAGGGGCAGGATGACGATGAATCATATATGAACTAGAGGGTGGTATATGAGGGCTATCGGAAGTGTGGCGAGGACTCGAGCTGCGGAGGTCAACAGAGACACGGGTGGAGTGATCTCGTGTATGGGTAGAAAAGAGGGGGTCAGGTGAAACAAGAGGGGAGGGTGCAGGGGGACTGGGGTCCAAGGGTCGTGCATAGGAGGATAGGTAAAGAATGGTCATAGTAGACTCCGTCATCTGAACATCAGGGGGGGGAATGTCGATGGGAGCAGGGGGATGCTTAGGCTGGCCCAAAGCATACTGCGCGAGTATGGGAGAGGCGGTTTGATTTTTTTCAACCTCATACTCTTGGACTACCTCTAAAGAGGCGTGGTAATGTGTCAGGTGAGGACAATGGTGGGAGTAATGGCCATGGGCACTACACAAAGCACAGGGTTTTTTGGTGCAGAGAGTCTTGGGGTTCTTGGTTACGAGCGAAGAAGGAATGGAGGCTTCAGGGATCGTAGACTCGGGGAACGTGACTTTAACCATGGGTTGAATACAGGGCAATTCAGGACAAGCATGAGTGGCGTGACCGACGACATCACACAAGACGCAGGGCTTTGCAGGTGGAGGAGGGGCCGGGTCAGTTGGGGTGGTCTTGTCTTTGGGTGCCCCCTTGCGAGTTTTACCTTTCTTCCCGGGAGCCATCATGACAGGAGAAGGGTCCTATGGAGGTGCTAGGGGCCCGGTGGTAATGGAGGAAGCAAGGGGGACCGGTTGGATCGGGGTCAAAGCCATGTAGGGTTTGGGATGACCAGGAGGGGTAGCGGCCGGAGGGTCGAGGTACCAGATGGGTATGCCCAAGGTCAGGTTAGGGAGAGAGGGGGTGGCCATGACGGGGATAGAATAGACTCCAGGAGGGGGAGCCAGGAAAGGTATCTGACCAGCAGGGTAATGACCAGGAGGGACGGCTCTGAGATGGTTAAGGCTTGGGGGAACTAATCCAGGAGGATAAAGGGGTTCAGGGATACCAGCTGTAGGAGAAGGGCCAGAAGGAGGGGGTTCGGCTGGCTGAGAGGAATGGCTAGGAGCGGGTTTCGGAGGGCGAGGTTGAGGTTGCTGACTAGACGAAGCAGGCCGCTTAAGGGTAGCCTGAGATGATTGCATCATGCAAACATTCGATAAGCTGGGATCAGTGATAGGAGGAGGGGGGAGACCGGGAAAAGTTCCAAGCAGGGAGGAATCTTTGTAGACGCTGGGGGAGACACTGGTCAAGGAATCGACGGTTCGCTTGTTGGCTACAGAAGAGATGGTCGTCTCAGGTGAGGTCTGAGATTTTGGCTCATGATATGTCAACTGGTCAATGGTGACTATCTTTCCATTATGAGGGAAAGACATCTTGCGAAAAACCGCGGATGGGACAACAGACATAGCGTAGGTGTAGCTTCGCCCCAATATAATGTTGTAGTCTAGCGGGGCGTCGATGACTTCGACGTCAACGCAAACAGTCTTACCGGCAAGGGTGATAGGACAATTACGAAACAGGCCAATGGGCTGGGAGGCGTGGCCGTCCCATGCTCGAAGGGTGATTGTGGACGGGGCCAACTCAGGGGATCCGAGTTGCTTCCAAACCGAAGCGGACATCACATAGGTGGATGCCCCCTCATCAATTATACACCGAGAAACGTTGGCGTTCCAGATTTTGACTGGGATTTGGAAGGCGACGGAAGCAGGGAGAGGAGGATGGTCTGATTGATGGGCATCGAAAATAATCATTTGGTCATCAGCAGGATCTACAACGCCCACGGCAGATAGTAGAGCCTTCTTTTGGGAAGGGCACGACTGGAGGAGTTCCAGTATTGAAGTGGCAGCAGGAGATTGCGCCAAATCATCTACTATGCTATACGAATGAGAAGCTCGACCAGAAGCAGCATTTCGACATAATGGTCCCTTAGGAATCTTTGGATGGACCTCAACTTTGGGTTGAGGGATATGTAAGGGGCCATTGGATGTTGAAAGAGGCTTTGTAGAATCGGAAGAAGAGGACTCGGGGGCAGACTGAGCGGGAGGCTTGGGGTACTGGCGAGACCGAGTTTGAAGGTGAAGGTCGACGGTTGGGGATGGATTAGAGTTCATCATGAGGATCTGGTAATCGGAGGAACCAGAAATGGAAGGTGCAGTGGTGACCCGCCCGTCAGGTGGTTGGGTGGCCACGAATCCTTGCTAAGGGAAGGGATTAGTAAACACAACTGGTTGAGTAGTGGCCACATTAGGGGGAGCATGAGGGGAGGCATGTTGTCCTCGCAATGTGGCTTGAGACTCCCACATCTGCTGCATCTGTGGTAAAAGGGGACAATCGTGGGTGTAATGACCGTAAACACCGCAACACGAACAAGGCTTGTTGGTGCGAAGAGGCCTGCCCAGCTTGGGCTGAGTGCCCTGTTGCTGGTTAGCAGTGTTAGGGTCAAAAACTTGAGGATTGGGTCCACGAGTACAAGGGGCAGATTGATTTGGATTGCCTCTCTGCCTTCTTTGAGAAGAAGGGGGATTAGTCGCTCCCTGCTGTGCAAATACTTGCCCTGGAGGGGGCTGTAGGTGCTGTTGCTGGGGTTGAGGAGGCAAGGGAGGTGGAAGCGCATATGCTGGAGGAGCTGGCGTACTAGGCTGCGGATAAGGGTAATGGTTAGGGTGGGCAACATTGAGGTAAGCAGGAGGTTGGGCAAAAGGAGGAGGCATGCCGTATCTTGGATACATGCTACCGGGAGGGGGAAGAGTGCTAGAGGTGCTGGCCCTCCGTGAGGGAGACCGTAGCCCATAGGAGGTTGAGCATACGGATGGAAAAGGGCTCCAACGATACCGTCGGCGGAATGAGATGCCCCCGGAGCGTTAGCGCCACCGGGCCTGGGGAGGTCAGGAAGGACGGTATAAACATAACTAGTCTGAGCATAGATCAGGTCATATTTCAAGGCTATTTGGAGGGCGGCTTCTTCGGTTTGAGGGAAATGGGAGGCGACATCTTTTCCAATGGGAGCTAAGAGAGAGCGAAGGAACCAGTCCATATAGATGTTAGAAAATTAAATATTACAGAGTAATGAAACACATAAAATATGCGGAAAATACAAGCACACAAAACACATAAAACCAGAGAGACACAGATATACGTGGTTCACCCAGTTTGGGCTACGTCCACCCCGAATAGCCAGTCCTTCCTTTATATTATCCAACAAAAATGAAAAGACAAAACCTACAGCAGATCCGTTGTAATATCCTTTGTTCTCTCTCACAGTCTCCCTCTCTGTTTCTCGCTCCGAGAATACACTCATAATGCACATCCGCAATACAATACCCATACACAGCCGCAATACGATACCCTCATACAAGTGAGGGGTTTCCTTTTAGGGCAAAAAACCCTAAACTAAACATAACTTCTACCGCCAGATCATCCGCCTAATGAACAACCCAGATTGACTAGAAATTACTATATTTTTACAAGGCAATTTTACATCTGTTTTTAGCTTGATGGCGCCCCCGAACCTACCAGGGGCCTCAGAAAAAGCGTTAACAGCCCCCCCTGGACCCCACGGCGAGCGATTAAATTTTGAAGCGGCGTTGCCGCCCTTTTAGGTATAGGGGTCCAATCTTTGTGATACAAAGTAAGCAGATAATCGGGGCTCCACACCCAACAATAGATCCAATCTTCGAAGGGGGGAGCTCATTGGCGGCTTCATCCTCATCCCATTCTGAGGCACAGGTGGCGGTCAAGATAATTTTGCCAGAGAGAGTCAAGGAGCTCAGCTACAGTATCATTATCAGGGAGGAGTAGGAGTGTAAGATAAAAAGATGAGCAATGGTATAAGATGGTACATGGAGATGGCATGGTGACACCCCCCACAGAAAGCTTAGGGCAAGCAGGTGGGTTGGGAACTGTCGATGGTCCGGATATGGTGGACAATTGGAGGAACACCACATGTGGAAAGATCGGACATGATTGGTTGGATCTTCTCCAACAAGGCCTTCGAACTTAGGGATGTCGGAGGGGAGCTTGGTTGGCATAGCAGGCCAACTAACATCGTGGTGGATAGGGTCATTGATCAACTGATTGAAATCGGGGAGGCTGAGGCCTGCAATGTACGGCAGCAAGGGTATGGCCGAGGTAGTTCCTGTGGCGGTTCCGCTAGTAGTGGTTCCGGCATTAGGGCCTGGAGCACCGCTAACGTTAGGCCCTGGACCAGACATAGTGAAGGTGACAGGGGGAGAACCAGGAGGAGAAGGAGAACCCAATGAATCAGAAGAGGAGTCGGAGTGCGGACTCGGAGGAGGACTGGCTCGACGACGGCGGGACGGAGCAGGTCGATCGACCGAAAACTGAGGGTGAAGGCCAAGAAGTCTCCAGGAAGTGCGCCTTGGGGGCGCAATGATGACAACACAAACACGGCACAAGGGGAAGAAGAACGACCACAAGGGCAAGGAGGTGTAGAATCAAGTGATTACAATGTCGAAACAAGGGCAGATAGGTGCAGTGTCAATTGATTTTAAAGTCTTTGCCTGGCGATGTAAACTAGGCTCTTCTTCGCTTAGGGTGAGTGTGTGGCGTGCGTTAATTTTAATTTTTAAACCCTTTTCGTTTTGAGAGCAAGAAAAAAGTGTGCTGCGTAACTGAAAATAAATCTACAGAGAACAGTATATAATGCTGAAATAACAGAAATTAACAGCTACTATTGCATCTATCTAACCCAAGAAGGCGGGTCCCTCAAAACTAGTCTAAAAAAGGGGAAAAAATCTAGTCAAAACAAACTGAAAAGAGGCCAATAGATCTAAGGTCGGGAGGGACAGGGATCTAAAGGATAAAGCTGCTGAAAAGAGGTGCAGATCACAGCCAAGAGACAGAGGCAAGGTGGCTGGAAAAAGGGAGGAAATCAGCAAAAAGCGGAAAGGACGGGGAGGAGGTCCTAAAGAGAGGTCCAAACAAAACGACAAGAGGTGATTTGAAAGGAAGAAAGGCTGATTTAAAGGGATCTGAGGAGGAGGTTTCAGATCTGAAAAAGGGAAGGCTGAAACTCTGAAAAACAGATGGCTGAAACAGCTAAAACTCTTCCACAAAAAGTGGAGGGTACTGAAGCCCTAGGGGGCTAGGTTCCCACTTAGATGAGTAAAAACAGATCAGAACTAGGTCAAAGCGGGCTGAGACAGAGACTAGAAAACCCTGACAGAAGCTTCAACAAAACCCAGAAAAATTGCAGAAAAACCACTGAAAAATTGGCAGGTCGCAGGTTCTAACCTGTTTTCAGTGCAGGTCATAGAAAAGAGGCTGAAAAGTGCGACCTGGAGGTCCAGGTCATAGTTTTTGGGCTGAAAAGTGTGACCTTCCGTTCCAGTTGTCTCGGTGGCAGATTTTTGGAAAAGTTGCCGTCTCAGTTGCGGGTGATGTCGCTTACCTGCGCAATAGGGCCCGAAACACACGTAAGTTAAAAATTTTAACGTTTTAGGTTTTTATGTGAGAAAAAAAACATAAAAATAGGAAAAATAAATAGCTGAAAATAAATCCTAGGGTCTGAAGTAGCTGGATATGCAGGAATATGAAAAACAACAACGGTCGTAATTTATAACCCGTGTGGAGTCGCCATTTGTTAGTATGAATCCTTTGTTGAAGTGTACGAAAAAGGACCACACTTTAGCTACGCATAACTAATAGCCCTAACAACAAAAGTGGCTGCCAATATCTTCAGATTTGTAGTTATTTGATCAAGAAAAGAGCTGCAAAAAACCAGATCTATGCATGGAAATACATTAAGCAGTAAAAATAAGGGTTTGCTCCATATACCAATAAACAAGACAAGAACAATTTTTGAAAGAAATTTTGTATGAAGGGCACCTGGGAGGAAAACAAGAAGGCGTATGCAATTCTCCTCAGTGGGATGGGTTCTTGGAAGTCCTCAGCACTTCAGATCTAAGATCTCTCTCTCTTGCTGGTGTAGAAAACCCAATGCAAAGAATAGAGCTCAAAGGGAGCTCACACAACAAATAATGGAAAAATGTGACCAAGTGTATAGATCCAGAGTGATCTAATAGGCAACCAAAGGTGAAGAATGGTAGGAAAAACCCTCCTATTTATAACAAAATATTGGGTCATTCTAGATCTTGGTGCATGATTAAAATAATGTTAACCAAATCTAGATCCACCTTTTATGGAATATTTTATTATATTTGTTGGAGGGAAAAAAGTATTTGACTTGGGTCAAATCCCTTTATTTGTCAAAAATAAATAAATAAATGATTTATTTATCTTTTTAAGGAAGTGGTTGAAAGATAATCAAATAAATAATGATTTATTTATTATTTGTGGGTGATTTGGTCATATTTAACAAGGAATATTATCTAAATAAGATTTAAATAATTATTCCTAGAAAATAATAAGATAAATAAAGGTTTATCTAATTAATTTCTTTGTTTTTGGGTTAAACATGGCTGGGAATAATAATTAAATTATGGTTTAATTAATTATTCCATGAGGAAAATCAAATAAATATAGGTTTGTTTAATATTTCCTTTTGGGGTTTCCTGTTTAGACCATAAACAACCTAATAAATGTGGTTTATTAAGTTATTTAACATAGTGAAGGCAATTTTACTTAGGGTAAAATTGGTCTTACATGGTGTACTTGGGTCCATCTAATGATAATAGGTTAGATGACCAAAAAATGGTGTAACAAGATCCAGAAAAGATAAAAGAAATAAGAGAGTGGCCTGTACCTACTGATGTGTTTGCTGTACGATATTTTATGGGAATTGCAGGATACTATCAAAGGTTTGTAGAGATATTTTCAGCCTTAGCTTACCCCATTACATCCCTACAAAAGAAGGGAGTTAAGTTTGAATGGACTAAAAAATACCAAAACAACTATGAGCAGCTAAAAATGAAACTTACTACAACACCTATTTTAAATATTTCTGACCCAGATCAGGAATTTGCAGTGTGCACAGATGCTTGTGGAGAAGGATTAGGGGGATTAATACTACAAGAAAATTATTTTATAGCCTATGAATCCAAAAAACTTAAGAAACATGAACAAAATTATAGTGTTAATGATATTTAATTAGCTGCTATATTACACACCCTCAAGATGTGGAGACATTACCTTTTAGGAAAAAAGTTTTTGTTGATGACAGATCACATCAGCCTAAAGTATTCTTCACTCAAACATATTTGAATGCTAGGCAAGCTAGGTGGTTGTCTTTGCTTAGTGAGTTTGACATGGAGACCAAACATATTAAAGGTAAGGAAAACAAGATTGTAGATGCATTAAGTAGAATGCTTGGAAAAATGTGAGTAATATTGGAAGTAGTGCCAAGTTTGACTTAGAGGGACTAATACAAGAGGTAGTGAACCAAGACCAAAACTATGAAAAGCTCCAGGAACAAATGCTGAAAAAGGAAATGAAAGGGTATACACAGAATAAAAAGGGCTAATTTGTTATAGGGATAGATTGTACATTCCTAATGTAGACTCCCTAAAGAAAGAAATTATGGATGAGTATCATAAAATACTCTATGCTAGACATCCTAGATACCAGAAATTACTCTCAGCTTTAAGAAAGAACTTGTTTTGGCCTGGTATGAAAAAGAATGTGGCAAATTACTTGGCTAGATTTATTAAATGTCAACAAGTAAAGGTTGAACATCAACATCTAGCTGGGTTGCTGAATCCTTTATCCATTCCCGAATGGATATGGAAAACTGTTTCCATGGATTTTATTACTGGTTTACCAAGAACCAAATATCAACATGACTCTATTATGGTTGTAGTGGATACTTTGACTAAAGTTTCTCATTTTATACCTATACAGTCTACATTTGGTACAACCCAAGTAGAAAATGTCTTTACGAAGGATATTGTAAAGTTGCACGGTGTTCCTAAAATGATCATCTCGGATAGAGATGCAAAATTTATTGCAGATTTCTGGAGGAGTTTGTTTGGAGGCATGGGTACCAAATTAAATTTTAGTACTACCTACCATCCACAAAATGATGGTCAAACTGAAAGAACAAACCAGATTTAGAGGATATGTTAAGGATGTATGTTATGGATAGGCCAACCAAGTGGGAAGGCTATTTACACAGTAGAATTTTCCTACAACAATAGCTACCAAGCTTCCATAAAGATGAGCCCTTTTGAAGCTCTGTATGGCAGAAAGTGCCATAGCCCCCTAAGTTGGAGTCAACCTAAAGATTAAATAATGCTTGGACTAGAAGCTTTACAGGAAATGGAAAAAGTTGTAAAACAGATTCAGAAAAATATCAAGACAGTGCAGGACAAATAAAAAAGTTATGCAGAAAAAAAGAGAATTCACAGAGAATTTATTGTAGCTAATCATGTGTATTTGAAGATAAAGCCTAAGAAGAGTACTTTGCACACCGGAGGTTGTGAAAAACTAGCTCCACGATACTGTGGACCTTTTGAAGTACTGGAAAGAGTGGGACCAATTGCCTATAAGATGGCCTTATCCATTCACATTAAGGTTCATGATGTATTTCATGTTTCGTTATTAAAAAATATGTACATGATTTTGTTCACGTTATTGATTGGAATGTGATTAAGGTGGAACCAGAAGGGGGATTCCTTCCAGATCCACTTCAAATATTGGAGCGGGAAGAAATTGAACTCCAGAACTGGATAGTGGCCAGGGTGAAAGTGCAGTGGAGGCACTTTACACCCGAAGAGGCTACTTGGGAGCGAGAGTTGATATGATGGAAAAGTATCCATTATACCCCGAGTTTCTATATGATTTGACAGACCGGTCAAGGGGAAAGTAGACCCCCATGGAGGACTATTATGTGGATTTATTTTATTTTTAAATTAATAAAATAAAATGAAAAATTATGTGTGCAATGACTAGATTGAGAAGTGAGATCTGAAAACCAAATCCATGAGGATGGATAAGGTGATAAGACTTTCCCGCAGCTTCCAGAAATCTTTGGAAGGAATAAAGAAAGTTACTAAAAAAATTAGATTTCGAGATAAATATCTAATTTCCCCAATAAAGAGGAAAGTATTGGGAAGAGGTGGAATAAAGCTGGAAAAGCAGAAAAGACAACTTTAAAAGTACCTTTGTGGAAGAAACAGAGGGAAAGCTTGGGAAAAATAGGAAGAAAGCATCCTGAATTTACTAGACGCAGTAAATGGAAATAGGCTAGAGAAAGAAAAGCTTAAATAAGTTGTTTTAGGATAGACAAAGGGTTGTCTATCACTGGAACTAAGGATCTCTACTCGGGGGTGAGTTACGGAGAGAGAAATATACGGTTGGGTGGAAACTAGTTAGAACTAACTGGTATGCACACTAAATTGGAAATGGACTGTTTAATTTTAAATTCTCATGTGTGATGCTTGGTACCTAATCAGAGAATAGTTAAGATTAATGTGAAATCACTTAAGTTAAAATTGTGGAACACACATATGTTTAATTAGTAGTGGGTACAGTGATTTAGAAAAGGCCTATACATTTAACATATTTTGCTACAGTATACATACTAAAATCTGTATGGTTGTATGGACAAAGTTTGTTGAGATCCAACTCCCAGAGTGTCTAAACTCGATGAAAGGTTAAAATCCAGGGTTAAGTATATAACAGGGAATTTCTTTATTCTGGCTAAACAAATAAACTGTTATTATTACACTGAATAGAATCTCAAAAAAAAATATCACTAAGTGCAATTTAAATTAAATTTCAGATATGATGTAGTTAACTCTATATAGTTGTAGATAGAGGCGATTGTGCAAATACATACTATCGTATCGAGTAGGACCATTACATGTTTGAAAGTATATTTTAGTAATTTATAACTATACAGGAAGATAATAGTATGTGTAACATGTCGATAAAAATGTGTTTGAGTGAATATTTAAGTAATTTGCAGATGTGCAAGAAAATAATTGGATGTATAATGCGTAAAGTTTCTTGATTTGTTAAAATAAAGAGAGTTAAAGCAATGTGAATTAGTGTAAATGAAATTACATACAATTAGATGTTGTGTTGGAAAACATATCAGAATAAAGAATAAGAGATATTTTTGGAAAGACAAACAAAACAATATGGTCTATAAATGTATTTATAAATTAAAATAATAGAAATTAGCAATAAGGAAAAAGTGCTTGTAACGATATTAATCTATGATATTGAGATTTTATTGATTTCTTGAAGGATTTTGTTGCATTCTATTGAGAATTGCAAGCTCTCTTCTTTGATAATAACACATTTCAAGCATGGTATGTCTCTAAATTTTTATGTCTTCACTGATAGTGTGAAGATGTGATCTGTCCAGAGTGCTTTGGAGACAATTTTCTTTATTAGATCAGGATCCCAGGATAACAAATTGTAACATCTTTCATTTTGCAATTTTTTTTTATTTTTATAGAAATCTCGCTCGCTTATTCGTGTGACTACACTTATAATTTGTCGCACTCTGACGTACTTTTGTTATTAATAATTTATCGTGTAATTCTTTATTTTTTTTCATAGGTTGTGGCAGTAATTCATTTTTCCAACTTGTCAATTTTCTCCTTCCTCTTAATATAAGACTTATTTTCCTACTAAACATGGAAATGATATATATATATTAATAATTACTTACAGTCTTTCCCATGAACTCATTATTCCTTGTTCTTTTGACCTTCTAATATCAAATCATAATGCCTATGTTATTGCATATTTCATATATCACATTTAACCCTTGATCACAATCACTAGGTTATAAATATATACCTTTTTCATCTATAAGGTGTCACCATATCTTCCCCTATATGAATTATAATACATCTAACCATTTTACTTAATACGTATAAGTGAATACCCACCTTAACAAGTGGATCATTTATTTTAAATCCCCCACGATTATCATCTTAGTTTAACTTTTCAACTAAGATCTCGATGTATGATTTCAAGATGAATTCAAAACTATTTTAAATGAATTGTGATAATATATTTTATAAATTCCTATTCTCCTTGGCATTCTATACTATTAGACTTAGGAATTTTAACTTGACTCTTCATGAAACGTTCCACTATACCATATGTGACATTTTCATAAATGTTTACTCACCGCTTACTGAACGTGCTCACCTATACCTATTACTGACCTATATAGGACTTTTATAACTCTAAAATAATTATACTTACCACTGGGGATTTTGGTTCTCCAACATGGAATAGAAGTGAATTGTTTCTCACCATACATTGACTTAAACATGTATTCTATGCAACGTTGTTTCCAATAATTCCCGCATTCAATATACTGTGAGACTTTATTGTGAGTTCGATATTCGATACAAGTTTATTTTTTTGATTTTGAAGGCTAAGTACAATTGTGTATATCTTGGTTATCGAAATCTCTGCATGTGAAGTAATTTAGGGTAAATTGGCGTTAAATGCGAGAGTACTCATTCACTTGGGTTTCTGATTGAGTCTATTGAGCCAAGGAAAACTCATATTCGTTTGGATTTGTGACACATGGATGATGCAGATTAAATATTAGTTAGGTTTTTTCGCATCCATAAATAGATTTGGTTTATACGATGGTTCAATTCCTCAGTTCATTTTGTTGAATTTTTTTTATTACTTGGTTGAAAACTCTCTACCTTTCCACTAAAGCTATTTGTCAACAATGAGAGTATGTTCAGAAAATGTCTTATGTATTCTGACCAATATTTCTACTATATTATACACACGTTGCGAGTCATTCTATCTACAAATAATTCATTCCTGCTCATTCCTGATGTTCAATATTTGCATCATACAATTTGTTTGGGGTTTCATTTGTTTTCTGGAACTTCAATTTATCTTTTATTCAGCTTTTGGGTTTTAAAATTCTTTTGCTACTGTTTACACCCCGCACCTACAAAAATACGTGGTTTTCAAGGTGGAATATACTGGGTAAGTCTCGAATTTCTCTTGTGAACGACTTTGCTCATTTTTGGAATGCAAAAATATTTTACCGCTTCAGTAGCGCTTGTACTGGAAATGTCATCTATGGTTTTAATTTTACTATGAAACACTTTCTTTTGACTATACCAATCTACTGTATCTTCGTTTAGGTTACAGTTATGGAAATTCATTGCAGAGTAGCCATTTATTGGCTCGCTTTTCCATTTTAGCATGATGAATAATGTAATTTATAATTTTTTAAAGGCCCAAAGTTAATTTAAGCTCCCTGCATTTCTAAAACACAGTATCTTGTGGTCTCATTCACTGATAATCCACCAGTTCTAAGAGATTATTAGTACAATGGGTAGACATAGTTACTATTGAGGTTTTTATTAAAACGATTCCATTGTATTAATTTTGAACAATGTCTAGTTTGCCTTATGGTTAATTTTGTTTGTTGTTTTCCTTTCTGTTTTGCGTTTTTTTTTGGATTTCCTCCTCTGAGGATTCATTTCTTACAACGTTCCATTTTAAATGCAAATGGATGCCCACTATCGTTCATCCCATTCTTGCGTAATTTTTCATAACTCAATCTCTTGTAATAGAAGAGGTAAGATGTGAATTCATAAGGGAAATCTTATTTACTTCAGCATATGCGTCACTGCACTTTGAGTTTCTTTTTGTGTTTAAGGGTTTATTGATTCTTAATGAATGCTCACGGTACATCAGTTTATTATTATTATCATAGCCACTATTATGATTGTAATTTTTGTCAGTAGATATCTTTGTCTCTGACAAAGAGATCTAAAAGTCGAAATTTGTCAAATCGTAGTTCAACTTGTAGCATTCCACAATTTATCCGGACTTTGAATCCTCATAAAAATGGTTTAGGCTAATCTATTCTTATGTCTCCCTCTCTGATTTGGGGCTTCCGATATTGACACCCATATCTCTTGGTTTTGAAATATAAGGTTCTCAGTTCCTATCTTACATAAGGTAACGTTCATCCTTAACCTTATACTATTTTAATCATTCATTTTACTTATATATATATATATATATATATATATATATATATATATATATATATATATAGGAGAGTAATAAGCGTGCGATGAATTTTTTTTTGTGGTTGCAGGTGACCTCTTGTACCTCTATCTGAAACCGACTATACTGCTTCAGTTCATGCTTCAACCCATAATTAGGGATCCTAATTTTTGTTTTGTTTCAGGTTGGTTCCAATTCGAATTGAAAATTCGGCATTAATTTCAATACATGACAAAATAATGATATTCCTGAGTTTATGTTTATCTGGGATGCAGTTTCCTTAATTTTTCAGTTAAACAATATGCACTATTAAATAGAGATGTATACTTTTTTTATTTAATAGTTGAACTTTAAGGACTGTAATATTAAACATGTATTGAGGCTTTCTTCAGAGGAATTAAAATTCTCTCTATGTATTTAACTGCATCATGATAAGATCAATATGATAGTCACATACAAATTTATTCCTTTTTGGTTTTTAATGTATAATAGGATCATATATATATATATATATATATTTATATATATATATATATATATATATATATATATATATATATATATATATATATATATATATATATATATACCCTTTTGGTTTGGTAGATTTGAATACATGCTTTATCTTTTTCTACTCATGTTGTAGTACAGAGTTAATTTCCTAATATGATGTAGAAAATTGTTTAATATGTGATAAGTTGATGAATCCTGTATGCATCCTTTTATAAGGATTATTATATAGAGAATTTCTTATACATATACTGTTACTTCATGTTTCAATTTCTGCATAAAAATTATAGTATATAATTTTATAATCTATAATATGATGTTATTTCACCATTCATGTGTGTTTAATTATGTTTAAATTATTTTTGAATCCTATATATAGTTAATATCAACACATTAGAATAATCAATTAAACCCCAAAGTTTCTGTGAGGTACCTAACCTCAGATCTAGACCCATCATTGGGTTATAAACATTTTGAGAGTTGGTTCTATGCAGAATATGTTTGTGCAACCATACAGAATGAACTATTACTTCTATAGTGAATTATGTTAAATGTACATACTACAAAAATATAATTATAACTCATAAAATTTCCATTTCCTAGACACAAATTTAAACTGAGTCTTTCATATAAACGTGGTCATTCTATCCTTTCCAAAAATTCATCACAGTATTTAGATTGAAGTCAAAAACCATTTGAAATTAAATATGCATACCACTTAAGGTAGACTAGTTTCCTCCCAACCTTAGAGCTCTTTCCCCACAGATCACCCCCGAGCAAAGATCTTTTCCTCTAGTGATAGACAACTCTTTGTTTATCCTAATCAAATTATTTAAGCTTGATTTCCCCAGTTTGTTTCCCTTAACTGCGTCTAGTTAATTCAGGATGTTGTATTTTTATTTGCCTAGGCTTTCCCTTTGTTTATTCCACAAAGCTACTTTTAAAGCTAGCTTTTCTGCTTTCCAGCTTTATTCCACCTCTTCCAAATAATTTTCTCTTTACTGGCATACTTTTTTAAAGATATTTATCTCCAATCTAATTTTAGTATTCCTTACAAATATTTTTGGAAGTCTGGGAAAGAATTACAACCTTATCCATCCTCATGGATTTGGTTTCCAGATCTCTAATCATAAACTAGTTATTGCACATTAATTTCCATTTTATTTTATTAACTTGAAATAATAATAAAAATCCACATAATTTTTTTCCATTGGGGTCCACTGTACCCTTTTGGAATTGTTCAAATGTCTAATAAAAGCATAGAAAACTGGGGATATTACATATTCCCCCCCAAAAACAAAACACCGTCCTCGGTGTTGTAAAGACAATAAAAAAAATCACTGTTTAAATAGTGATGGATATTTTTCTATCATATCTTCCTCTCGCTCCCAAGTAGCCTCTTCAGGTGCAAAGTGCCTCCACTACACTTTCACCCTGGCCATTGTCGTGTTCCAGAGCTCAATTTATTCTTGTGCCAAGATTTGAAGTGGCTCTCGAAGGAATTCCCCTTTCGGTTCCACCTGTATCACATTCCAATCAATAGCATGAGTAGGGTCATGCACATATTTTTTTAATAATGAAACATGAAATACATCATGAACCTTAATGTGACTAGGCAAAGCCAGTTTATATGCAACTGGTCCAACTCTTTCTAGCACTTCAAAAGGTCCAAAATAACGTGGAGCTAGTTTTGCATAGCTTCCAGTGTGAAAATTACTCTTTTTAGGCTTAATGCTTAGGTAAAATGATCTCCCACACTCAATTCTTTGTGGATTCTCTTTTTTTATGCATAAATTTTCTACCTGTCCTGTGATGTTTTGATATTTTGATGAATTTTCTTCATAAATCTTTCCATTTACTACAAGGCTTTTGGTCCAAGTATTAGTTTATCTTCAGGCTGACTCCAACTTAGAGGGGTATGGAACTTTCTGCCATAAAGTGCTTCAAAAGGGCTCATCTTTATTGAAGCTTGGTAGCTATTGTTATAGGCAAATTATGCTAAATGTAGATAGTCCTCCCATTTTGTTGGCCTATCCATGACATACATCCTTAACATGTTATCTAAAATATTGTTTGTTATTTCTGTTTGGCCATCATTTTGGGGATGGTAGGCAGTACTAAAATTTAATTTGGTACCCATGCCTCCAAACAAACTCCTCCAAAAAGCTGCGGTAAATTTTGCATCTCTATCTGAAATGATCATCTTAGGAATACCATGCAATTTTATAATCTCCTTCATAAATACATTTGCTACTTGAGCTATACCAAAGGTAGACTATACAGGTATAAAGTGAGCAGCCTTATTCAAAGTATCCACTACAACCATGGTAGAGTCATGTTGGTATTTAGTCCTTGGTAAACCAGTAATAAAATCCATGGAAACAGTCTCCCACTTCCATTCTGGGATTGGTAAAGGATTCAACAATCCAGGTGGATGCTGATGTTCCACCTTTACTTGTTGACAATCTATACATCTAGCCAAGTAATTCACCACATCTTTTTTCATACTAGGCTAGAACAAGTTCTGTCTTAAGGCTGAAATTAATTTCTGGTATCCAGGATGTCCAGCATAACATATTTTATGGTACTCATCCAAAATATCTTTCTTTAATGATTCTACATCAAGAATGTATAATATTTCTTTATAAAAAATCAATCCCCTTTGATTCCATGTATATCCTTTCATCTCCTTTTTCAGCGTTTGTGACTGAATTTGTTCATAGTTTTGATCTTGTCTCACCACTTCTTGTTTATTACTTCTATGTCAAAGTTGGCACTACTTCCAAAATTACTCACGCTTTTCCAATAATTTCTACTTAATGCATCTGAAATATTGTTTTCCTTCCTTTAATATGTTATATATTCATGTCAAACTCACTAAGGAAGGAAAACCACCTAGCTTGCTTAGCATTTAATTCAGTTTGGGTAAAGAAATACTTTAAGTTGATGTGATCTGTCATCAATATAAACTTTTTCCCTAAAAGGTTATGTCTCCACATCTTTAAAGCATGTATTACAACAACAAATTCTAAATCATAAAAACTATAATTCTATTCATGTTTCTTGAGTTTTCTTGATTCATAGGCTATAACAGAGTTTTCTTGTAACAACACTACTCCTAACCCTTCTCCACAAGCATCTGTACATACTACAAACTCTTGATCTGGATTAGTAATCTTTAAAATAGGTGTTGTTGTGAGTTTCAATTTTAATTGATCAAACTACCTTGGCATTTCACAGTCCATTCAAATTTCACTCCTTTCTCTATAGAGATGTAATAGGGTATGTTAAGGCTGAAAATATCTCTACAAACCTCTTGTAATATCTTGAAATTCCCATGAAGGATCTCACAGAAGATAAATCAGTAGGTACATGCCACTCTCTTATTGCTTTTATATTTTTTGGGTCTACTGCTAACCCTCTCTCTGAAATTATAAGACCAAAATATTGAATTTGATCTTTGAGAAATTCACATTTGCTAAAATTAGCATACAACTTGTTTTCTCTGAGTGTTTGTAAAACAATTCTAAGGTGTTCCTTATGCTCAGCTTCATTCTTAGAATAAATCAGAATGTCATCAATAAATACTAGGAAAAATTTATCCAAGTACTTATTTAAGACACTATTCATTAAGCACATAAAAGTAGCAGGTGCATTAGTCAACCCAAACGGTAGGACTACAAACTCATAGTGTCCATACCTAGTTCTAAATGTAGTTTTACTTATATCTTCATCCTTAATTCTTAGTTGACGGTAGCATGTCCTTAGATCAATTTTCGAAAAGACTGTTGCTCCTTTAACTTGGTTAAAGAGATCATCTATCCTAGGTAAAGGATATATGTTCTTGATTTTCAGTTTATTCAATTGATGATAGTCTATACACATTCTGAAATTACCGTCTTTATTTTTCATAAAAAATACCGGTGCTCTCCATGGGGATACACTTGGTCTGATGTAACCTCTATCTAGCAACTCCTGTAGCTGCATTTTCAACTCCATCAGTTATTGAGTACTCATTCTATATGGGGCTCTAGAAACTGGTGTTTCTCTCGGCACTAAGTCAATTGAGAAATCAATTTATCTCCTAGGGGGAAGATGAGGAATTTCATTTGGAAACACATCCTTGAACTCTCTGATAATAGGTAATGTTTCCAAAGTATTCTCTTCTGCTTGTTGTCCCAATTACTCTACATGCACAGAATACACTTGGAAACCCTTTCTAGCAATTCTTTTCAACTAAATTGCTGAAATTTGTCTCACAGATATGGGCTTGGGTTTTCCTTTTACTATGACAGGTTTTCCCTCCTCATTTATGCAATGTATTGTCTTGTCTAAGTAGTTTAACATGGCTTTTTGTTTCTCTAACTAGTCCATTCCTACTAGTACATCATAATACCCTAAAGGTAGAATATTAGATTAAGTTTAGTTTGGTATCCATTCAGATTTATGGTTGTTTGGGGTAACTTATGAGTAACTTTCCTTTTTGTACTAGTGGCCAACTGAACTAACCATGACTATGGAAATGTTTCTGACTTTAAGTTACATTTTTCTACCATTTGAGGACTAATATAACTTAAAGATGCACCTCGATCTATTAAAATAGAAATAGGTTGGTTATGAATCATACCTTCTACTTCAACCATAGTGGACTGGTGTTGTTCTTGATGATCTTCCAGAGCATCACTGATTTTGGGGATGTTTCTTGCCACATAATTTACAGTTGTTGCTTCTCTTAGTACTTATATGGTTTGAATGTTTTTGTGTGAACAGTCCCTCAGTAAATGAGGTTATCCACAACCCCAACACTTTAGAGTTTCTTTCATTTTAACAGTACCTTCTCTATTATTGTTACCATTCATCTGTTTGGACCCTGTTTGTGATTGTACAATTTGATTTTCTCCATTTTTGGTGAAATTATTTCTTTGGTGATTTCTCCCAAGATTCTTCAAATATGCTAGTTTTGTTCTCTTCCCACTGGAGTCACCCTTCTCTTTGTTTTTCTAATTCTTTGCTTGTTCATTTTTTCCCTTGAATTGTTGGTAACACAATCTTTCCTTGCGCACCACTTCATCCATGGTCTTGGGATTATCAAACTCTATATTTTCCTTGTATATAATAGGTAGAAAGTTTAAGAAACACTGTACCTTTGCCTTCTCCTCCCTTATATAAGGTACATAGAGAAGCAGATTGGTGAATTTGGTTACAAATTCCTCAAAAGTAAGCTAGCCCAATCTAATTTCATGAAATTATTTTTCTTTATCAACATAATAGCATTCATTCAAGTATATCTATTTTTGAATTTGATTTGGAAATCCTCCCAAGTAACATTTTTTTCATCTAGGACATGAACCATCTTGGTTTCTTCCCACCACAAAGTAGCCTTACCTTGCACGTGATAGATAGCCAACCTAGCTCTCAAGTTACTTTCATATTCGTAAACCTGAAAGTACTTTATCATGTTTAGAAGCCATGCTTCAACATCTTCCTCCTTCTTTCCATCATAGGAGGGAGGCTTGATTTTCCGGAATTCACCCTGCAAATCCTTATTCCTCCTAGACTGTTTTCTAGAGGCATCATATTCCTTAGAATATTTTGAGTGATTTACATTTCTCTTTCTCTTCCTTCCAGAATCTTCACCTTATTAACTATTCCGAGAGGTCAATTCTCTTATTGATCTGTCTTGTTCTTCACTAGCTAAAGATAGCCTTTCATTATGGCTTTTCAATTGCATCATTTCTCTTTGCATTCGATGCATCATAGCCATCAATGGAGCATTTGGATCTGCTGGATTTTCTCCACCACCTAGATCCACATACAATTCATCCCCTTCACTCATGGTTTGTAGCTGTATACTTCAACATTGTTTCACTGTACATGAGGTTAAACATTAGTAACATTTAAATTTAATAAAAATGTATAATAGCTTAATTCTTTTGGTGTGAGCACACATTTTTTCCCAGTGTTTTAGCTTGGGCTCTGATACCATTTATAACATCTCTCATTTCACAAATATATATATATATATATATATATATATATATATATTTATTTATTTTTTTTTCCTTTTTATAGAAATCTTGCTGGCTTCAACGTGTGAATACACTTATAATTCATCACACTCTAACGTACTTCTGTTATTAACAACTTATCATGTCACTATTTTTTTTTTCACAGGTTGCTGTAGTAATTCATTTTGCCAACTTGTCAATTTATGCCTTCCTCTTAATATAAGACTTATTTTCCTATTGAACATGGAAATGATATCTATATTAGTAATTACTTACATTCTTACCCATGAACTCATTATTCCTTATTCTGTTGACCTTCTAATATCAAATCATAATGCCTATGTTAGTGCATATTGCATATATCACATTTAACCCTTTATCACAATCACTAGGTTATCAAGATATACATTTTTCATTTATAAGGTGTCACCATATCTTCCCCTATATGAATTGTACTACATCTAACCATTTTACTTAATACCTATAAGTGTACAACCACCTTAACAAGTGCATCATTTATTTTAAATCCCACCACGATTATCATCTTAGTTTAAATTTTCAACTATGATCTTGATGTATGATTTCAAGATGAATTCAAAACTATTTTAAATGAATTGTGATAATATATTTTATAAATGTCTATTCTCCTCGGCAATCTATACCATTAGACTTAGGAATTTTAACTTGAAGCTTCATGAAACGTTCCACTATACCATATTCGACATTTTCGTAAATCTATACTCACCGCTTACTCAATGTGCTCACCTATACCTATTACTGACCTATACAAGGATTTTATAACTTCAAACTGATTATACCTACCACCGTGGATTTCGGTTCTCCATCGTGGCACAAAAGTAAATTTTTTCTCACCATACATTGACTTATAAAAAATGTATTTTATGCAACGTTGTTTCCAATATTTCTTGCATTCAATATACTGTAAGAATTTATTGTGAGTTTGATATTCGATATAGGTTTATTTATTTGATTTTGAAGGCTGAGTACAACTGCATATATATTGGTTATCGGGATCTCTACATGTGAAGTAATTTAGGGTAAATTGGCATTAAATTCCAGAGTACTCATTCACTTGGGTTTCTGACTGAGTCCATTGAGCTGAGGAAAAATCATCTTTGCTCGGATTTGTGACACTTGGATGATGCAGATTAAATATTAGTTAGGTTTTTTTGCATCCATAAATAGCTTTGGTTTATACGATAGTTAAATTCTTCATTTCATTTTGTTGAAGTCTTTTTACTACTTGGTTGAAAACCCTCTACCTTTGCCACTAAAGCTCTATGTCAACATTGGGAGTATGTTCATAAAACATCTTATGCATTTTGACCAAGATTTCTACTGTATTATACACACGGTGCTGGTCATTCTATCTACAGGTAATTCATTCCCGCTCATTCCTAATGTTCAGTATTTGCATCATACATTTTGTTTGGGGTTTCATTTGTTTTCTGGAACTTAAATTTATCATTTATTTAGCTTTTGGGTTTCAAAATTCTTTTGTTGTTGTTTACATCCAGCGCCTATGGAAATACACGATTTTCAAGGTGGCATATACTGGGTAAGTCTCACATTTCTCTTGTGAATGACTGTGCTCATTTTTGGAATGCCCAAAAATTTTACCGCTTCAGTAGCACTTGTACTCAAAATGCCGTCTCTGTTTTTAATTTTAATATGCAACGCTCTCTTTTAATTATACCAATCTACCATATCTTTGTTTAGATTACGGTTATTGAAATTCATTGCAGAGTTACAGCCATTTCTTGGCTCGCTCATCCGTTTTAGCACGGTGAATAATGTAATTTATAATTTTTGAAAGGTCCAAAGTTAATTTAAGCTCCCTGCATTTATAAAACACAGTAGCTTGTGGTCTCATTCACTGATAATCCACTAGTTCTCAAAGATTATTAGTACAACGGGTGGACATGGTTACTGTTGAGGTTTTTATTAAAATGATTCCACTGTCTTAATTTAGAACAGTGTCCAGTTTGCATTATGGTTAATTTCGTTTGCTGTTTTCCTTTCTGTTTTTCTTTTTTTTTGGATTTCCTCCTCCAAGGATTCATTTCTTACAACATTTTGTTCTAAACGGAGATTGATGCCCACTGTCATGCATCCCATTCTTGCGTACTTTGTCATAACTCAATCTCTTGTAATATAAGAGGTAAGATTTGAATTCGTAATGGAAATATTATTTACTTCAGCGTATGCGTCACTGCACTTTGAGTTTATTTTTGTGTTTAAGGGTTTATTGATTCTTACCGAATGCTCACATTACGTCGATTTATTATTATTATCATAACCACTGTTATGATTGTAATTTCTATCAGTATATATCTTTGTCTCCAACAGAGAGATCTGAAAGTCGAAATTTTTCAAATCATAGTTCAACTTGTAGCATTCCAAAATTTATCCAGACTTTGAATCCTCGTAAAAATTATTTAGGTTACTCTATTCTTAAGTTCCCCTCTCTGATTTGGGACTTCCCATATTGACACCCATATCTCTTGGTTTTAACAGATGAGGTTCTCAATTCCTATCTTACATAAGGTAACGTTCATCCTTAACCTTCTACTATTTTAATCATTCATTTTACTTATATATATATATATATATAGGAGAGTAATAAGCGTGCATTGATTTTTTCATGTGGTTGCGGTAACCTCTTATACCTCTATCTAAAACTTGCTAGATTGATTCAGTTCATGCTTCAACCCATAAATGGGGTTCCTACTTTTTGTTTTGTTTCAGGTTGGTTCCAATTCGAGTTGAATGTTCAGCATTAATGTCAATACATGACAGAATATTGATATTCCTGAGTTTATGTTTATCTGGGACGTAGTTTCCTTAATTTATACAGTTAAACAATTCACACTATTAAATAGAATTGTACACTTTTTGTATTTAATATTTGAACTTTAAGGACTGTAATATTAAACATATATTGAGGCTTTCTTTAGAGAGGAATTAAAATTCTCTGTATGTATTTAGCTGCATCATGATAAGATCAATATGATAGTGGCATACAAATTTATTCCTTTTTGGTTTTTAGTGTATAATAGGATCATATATATATATATATATATATATATATATATATATATATATATATATATATATACACCCTTTTAGTTTGGCATATTTGAATACATGCTTTATCTTTTTCTACTCATGCTATAATACAGAGTTAATTTCCTAATATGATGTAGAAAATTGTTTAATATGTGATAAGTTGATGAATCCTGTATGCATACTTTTCTAAGGATTGCTATATAGAGAGTTTCTTATACATATAATGTTACTTCATATTTAAATTTCTGCATAAAAATTATAGTATATAATTTTATAATCTATACTGTGATGTTCTTTCACCATTCATGTGTGTTTAATTCCGTTTAAATTATTTATGAATCTTATATATAGTTAATATCAGCACATTATAATAATCAATTAAATCCCAAAGTTTCTATGAGGTACCTAACCTCAGATCTAGGCCCATCACTGGGTTATAGACATTCTGAGAGTTGGTTCTCTGTAGAACATGTTTGTGCAACCATATAGAATGAACTATTACTTCTATAGTGAATTCTGTTAAATGTACAAACTACACAAATATAATTATAACTCATAAAATTTCCATTTCCTAGAATAGATTTAGCTTAGAATTTCATATAAACATGGTCATCTATCCTTTCTAGAAATTCATCATAGTATTTAGATTAAAATCAAAAACCATTTCAAATTAAATATCCATACCACTTAAGGTAGACTATTTGTCTCCCAACCTTAGAGCTCTTTCTCCACATCTCACCCCCGAGCATAGATCTATTCCTCCAATGATTGACAACCCTTTGTCTATTCTGAATCAACTTGTTTAAGCTTGATTTCCCCAGCTTGTTTCCCTTAACTACGTCCAATTAATTCAAGATGCTGTATTCCTATTTTCCTAGGTTTTCCCTTTGTTTCTTACACAAAGGTACTTTTAAAGCTTGCTTTTTTGCTTTCCAGCTTTATTCCACCTCTTCCCAATAATTTCCTCTTTACTGGGGTAATTTTTTTTAGATATTTATCGCCAATCTAATTTTAGTATTTACTTTATTCCTTCCAATGATCTTTGGAAGTCTGGGAAATTTTTACAACCTTATCCATCCTCATGGATTTGGTTTCCAAATCTCTAATCATAATATAGTCATTGCACATTAATTTCTATTTTATTTTATTAACTTGAAATAATAAAATAAATCCACATAATTTTTTTCCATTGGGGTCCACTGTACCCTTTTGGACTTGTTCAAATGTCTAATAAAAGCATAGAAAACTAGATATATTACACAAATAGAAGTCCTTTGCATTAACTCCAATAACTGTAGATATTGCTTCTTCAAAAGAAACTATTGAAACCAATGAACCAGTGTCATCTTGTACATCGATCTTTAGTAAGTATCTATAATCAGAGTCAGTTACTTCAATGTTGCATTTAGGGAAATACCATGTGCTTGTATTTTTTGGAATAATTTTCTTCATGCATTTTTTCTTATCAACAATAGACGGGCACGATAGGTAGTAAATTTATTCCATCCATATTTTTTTTTGTGTGCCCTTGCCTTGGTAAAATGTAGGTATCTCTGAGGACTCGATATTATAAATATAAACAATCACTGCTTTTTTGGGTTGATAGCCAAAATAAGGTGAATATCTTGTTGTTAGTGGTGTATAAGTTGTAGTGTAACCTTATTTTTTAAACCATGACTTTAGCATATGGGCCTCTTCAATGTCAGGATATGCAAGAATAATCGATCTTGTTATAGTACTGACATTTTTTCCATTAAATGTAGAAACATGAGTAGCCTTGATTACTATGATGGGATTATTTCTTGTAGCACATAAGTAGGAAATTTCTTTTGACACTCCATCAAAATTTCCTCCCCAAAATATTGCATCCATGTTATATCAAGACATGTCTTGAATATTTATTGTTTATTTGGTAACTTCTGAGCTGTCTTTCTATGTATAGTGCATGGATTTAAAATGCTAGTAACAATACGAAGAATGTAAACAATCGATTTGACATTTTTTTTTTTGGTAATTGAGGCTAAACTATATTAATTCGAAATTAAAATAGTACATATGCTACAGGCTGGGTTGGTAAGTTGCACTTAGCCAATCCCAACCTTTGTTGCGCAAGTATGGGGTTGCCTCCTTGGAGGAAACCAACTCGAAAAAGACATCAAACAAAAAATTACAAAGTGTGCTATAGCACGAGTGAAAATAGAGGTTCTGTGATAATAACAAGCATGAAAAAAAAATAAGAAGAGATCAGCTGTTGCGCAGTCATGAGTATTATGCATAATCATTGCTATCTGGATCTTCCTTCATGATGGGACAGGCATACTCCTTCGTAGCGGCATCCTCTTCAGTAGTAGGTTGACGCGGAGGCCTAGAAGTAGGTGTGCATAAGATGGGAGCCACTGGGTCCTCGAAATTCAGGCCTTGTGTCTAGGTGCCTTTCGAGTCCATTATATAGACGTCTGTGTCATCCCCTTCATTCTCCTATGTTGGAAGAGGCTCAGTCTTACGGGGCAAGGGGTGCTCCTGGTGCAAAATGGTGGATTTATGTGGTCCGCTTCTGCCTCTATGAATTACATGAGTGTGGGCCTCCTCCTCTTGGTTGAGTTTGGGACTCTGGGGGTCCTCTCTAATGTGACTACCCAAGGAGGAGCCTTCAATTTATTTGAAGTGATTATATGGCCCTTGGTGGTAGCGACCAAGGAATGTACCTCTTTTCCCACCTCTCATGGTTCGTTGGCACTGTCTAGGAGCCATGATCAGATGAAGAAGGGGGTTGATGGGGGTCTGAGAGGAGGTGAGGAGTAGCTCTGACCTGAGACAGGAGGTGCATAACGAGGTGTTATTGGATAGGGAGGTATGCTGATGGAGGATGCACAATAAGGGGCACATGATAATGGGAGCACACAGGTTGGTGAAACTAGCAAGGTAGGTGGAGCTGAGGTGAGGCACACATTGAGGGGAGTACACAACCCAGGGTATTCTGCGAAGTGAAACACTGAGGGGGAGGCTGCACTACAGACTGGGCATGCAGGAGGGCTGGGAATGAATAAAAAATACCAAAAGAAGCAGACTGTGAGTAGCTTTGTGTTGTAGGTCATCCCATTTTGTTGGGTCGTGACACATGCGAAGAAGCTAAGCATTATTCTGCCTCACTCGCAACTGCATGATGTAACTGATTTCATGAGTAGGCATGTGCATAAAGTTATGGCTGCTTGTCATATCCTTCCATGAGATCATTCAAGAGAATTGCAGTAGAGAGGTGCCCCTGAGGGGATGTTGTTGAATTTTTGTGTCTGCATGATTCCTAGTCTTTGTTATCTCATGTGAATTATTGTAGGAGTTAGGATCCACATTGAGTGAAGGCCTGCAATGCAGATCTTCATCATCTTGAGCATGGGAGAGACTGTGTTCATGTGTGCTGCTACTTTCACCTGCATTCGGGGAATCAAGTTGATGTTTGTTGTTCTTATATCATTGATTGATTTTATGTTGGTTTGGATGTTCTTTCATTGGAAACATGCTCTACTGTAGATGTATCATTTAACAAAATTTCCCAATCATTTTTCAAGTGGTTTTATTGTTTATTAGCCATTTTCACATTGCCTTTTGAGACAATGTACAAATTTCCAACTTGGATTTTATCAAAGAAATAATTGGAAACATTATTGAAACATGTAATGTGTATTTCTACACCTTTTTTATTGAATAGGTCGAAGTCAAACACTTTACCAGGTCCGTATTGATTTTGAAATTGTCGAAGAGGTGTCTTTATTTGAAAATATCCTTTTATGCAGCAGTTTGAATGGTAAGGGTTTATTGCTTTGATCAGAATTCAGAATGGTGTGATTGATGCAATAGGAATGGTAGAAAGTGTGCAATTCCTTTTCGAAGATGGTTGCTGGTTCGATGAGGACTTATTTTCTTCTTGACAAGTGATCGAGATACTCAGATTTTTTGGATTACAAATTAAAGGTGCAGATGTAGTATAAATTTTGAAGTCTAGTAGCGTTTTAGACCTATATGGTAAATGATAGTAATACGATAAATTTTTAGACTTGAAAGTCGTATGAAGGAAATATGTAAAGTTTAAATAAGAATTTTGTAAGAAGCCTACATTGATGGATCAATAGTTGAAGTAGTCCAACTTTGAACATGTATAATTGAACATTTTTGAAGCAAAATTGCTTCAACGAGGTCATTGAAAGTTATTGGAAGCATAAGGCACTTCATATATGTGCCATCGAAGATGGTGGTGCGATATCATACTGTTTAACTTTGAATTGACCTAATAGGCTCAATTTCAACGATTTGTAGCAATGGTTGAATATGATTTTTCCCAGAGAACATTGAGAAAATAACATTCTCAGTAAGTTTTGTTATCATTTTCTGCAAAAAGAGAAGGAAATTCATAAATGTGGTTATTGGTTTAAAATATTTTATATATGGTTTTGCGTTGGATGTATAGCTATGATTCCTATAGAACTACATGAAAAGTTAAAGGGAGAAAACACATTCATAGTGTTTCAAATTTAATGAAAATGATAATATATAAAAATTATGTATTCGTAATGCCTTTAAATAGGGTACATAACACTCGAGGTACCAAAATGGATCATTAATAGGTAAACTTAAGTTAAAAATAATGATTGTGTGAGTGCATAAAAATATGGCTATATGTATAACTAAAGTTTTTTCAAAAATCATGAATGAAGCTATAGTTATTGTTTGAAAAGTTAGTTTCTCTAATTGAATGAAAATGATAATATATAAAAATTATGGGTTCATATTTCCGAAATGGATCATTCGTAGGTAAACGTAAGTTAAAACTAATGATATTGTTGAATAAAACAAATTGGTATAAATTTTGATAGGATTTGAAATATACAAATTTATGAAAGTTAATATTTATCAAAATTTATATAATTTAATAAAAATAAAATTGAATAGTAAAATTTAATATTAATTTAATAAAAAAAAGTTCAATAGAGAAAATTAAACTACTATTCCATTTAAAATTTCTCATTCAATTTCAATATATATCTATTAATCTACCTATATTTTTTTTTTCCAACTTCAATACACACACTTATCTACCTAAATACAACACAAAATTTACAATGATGAGATTCTTGATTTTTCTCTATAATGCCACTCATGAACATATCAAATAAAAACTATTTCATTCATGCCATTGAATAAGGAAATGACCTTGAATATAACTTATGAACATCTAAAATAAAAAAATTATCATTCAATTTCAATATATAGCTATTAATCTACCTATTTTTTTTTTCAATTTCAATATAGAATCTTATGTACCTAAATACAAGAGAAAATTTACAATGATGAGATTCTTGTTTTTTCCATATTATGCAACTAATGAATACATCTATTGGAAAATCTAATTAGCAAAAAACCAAGTCATCTTTTAGGAAATTTAGTTTTAGAAACAACTTGTTGCATAGAGGGAAAAAACCTGTAGGAAGGGCATATTAACACCTAAAATATGAAGCTTCCATCTCCTTAATCTCCATATAATATGGAAGAGATTTGAATCTTAAAATATAATGTGAGACCTATATTAGTTTATCTTTGTTCTCTATTCAGTAGTTGGCAGGTCCATTTTTATTTTTTAAAATTTGGTCAATGGCTTAAGGTGCAAAAGTATTATTCTCTCTGTTTCGATGGACCTTCAAAGCAGAGTCAAGGGGTGGCAGGAGCAGGGGGTTCTATTGCACCCTTATGGACAATTAGATTATCATAATCACGTGGAATCTAATGCTCTGCTTTAAGGAATTCAATTTCACTATATTTAGACATTCGTATATTAATCATTGTGGGAAATTCCAAAGTTATCATATGGAATATGCATTATGGTTCTCTCCCTCAGAGTTGAAACCCAATGTTATATTTAAAAGGATCCATCATAGTTTGGATAAAAACTTTGAGTTTCAAGTAAAGCATTGTGAAAACTTAACAACCCAAAGGGAAGCACGGGTGTTGAAAATCAATGATCAGGAAAACAATTTCCTAACTTGTTAATATGTTGACAACTAATATCATGAGAATGTGCTAGATGTTGTCCATCAAGATTATGTATTGGTATTATCGATCTATTTCATGAAGGTATTTTATTTTTTAATTCATTAGGATGGTTCTTCACCTCATGTAGGAAGTTATGGAACAATATGTCATAGGATAGGGGAAATCATGGATCATATTGGTTGAATGTATTACAAAGAGGGTTCACACACTGTAATCATCCTATTTGACCTTCAAGAGAGTATATGACATGGAGCATGATGTAGTAGTTTGGCATGTAGCAGTTATATGGATTGAGGGTGATAAATTAGCTTGGAAGATAATCCTACTAAGCATGAAAATAGCACTAGGTAGGACTCTATCTTAAGAAAATCGAAAAGTGGGGATTTTTTGGTTTGAGTTTGATGTCTTGTTATTCGATTTTCTCTCTAGGTTATCCATTTTCATCTTCGTTTGTGGTCATTCATGGTCATACTATAGTGCTTTAAATAATTGGCTTGATGATCACTCACACATACTATTTTGTTTCCTGTAGATTGGTCACTTGAAAAAAGGGCTAAATCCACCTTCCATTAACATGTTGCAATTTAATGGAAGTTACTTAAGATTGGCAATAAAAGCAAGGCCCTGTAGAAGATGTGATCAAAGAAGAAGATTATGCTGAATGAAGTTTCCATTCAAATTGACTTGGATTACTTACTTATATCTCATTGTTATAAGCGGGAGTTTGGTTTTGGAAATCATAGACTTTGTAGTGTAATATAGAATATGCGATAGTTATATAAGGTGTAGTTTTCTTCTAACATTTGCTAATAACATTGTTAAACTCTTAATTTTTTGTATTTATGAGTAGCACTTTCCGTTTTGGTAATACATAGATTCATCTTAATCAATTCATTGCGCCACACCACCCACATATTTCATCTTCTGTGTGCACATTTTATCTTTATGATCACTCACACATACTATTTTGTTTCATGTAGATTGGTCACTTGAAAAAATGGCTAAATCCACATTCCCTTAACATGTTTCAATTTAATGATAGTTACTTAGGATTAGAAATAAAAACAAAACCCTGTAGCAGATTTGATCAAAGTAGAAGAATATGTTGAATGTAGTTTCCATCCGAATTGACCTGCAAGAGTGAAAAAAACCTATGGGTAGGGAATATTAGGGCCTGAAATATGAAGCTTCCATCTCCTTAATCTCCATATAATATGGAAGATATTTGAATCTCACAATTTACTGTGAGATCTCATTTAGTTTATCTCTGTTCTCTATTCAGTAGTTGGTAGGTCCTTTTTTTTTTTCAATTTGATTAATGGCTCAAGGTGAAAAAGTATTATGGTCTCTATTTTGATGGAACTTCTAAGCATAGTCAAGGGGTGGCGGGAGCAAGGGGTGATATTGCACCTTGATGGACAATTAGATTATCATAATCTTGGAGCTTGCGTATGGCCTCTAATAATCATGTGGAATCTGATGCTCTACTGTAAGGAGTTCAATTGCACTATATTTTCACATTCGTATATTGATCATTGTGGGAAACTCCAAAGTTATCATATGGAATATGAATTATGGTTCCTCTCCCTCAGAGTTGAAACCCAATTCTATATTTAAAAGGATCCATCATAGTTTGGATAAAATTTTTGAGTTTCAAGTAAATCATTATGAAAATTTAACAACCCAAAGGAAGCACGGGTGTTGAAATTCAATGATCAGGAAAACAATTTCCTAACTCAATATGTTGAAAACTAATATGATGAGCATGTGCTAGATTTTTTCCATCAATATTATGTATTGGTCCTCTCGATCTATTTAATGAAGGTATTTTTATTTCTTAATTCATTAGAATGATTCTTCACCTCATGGATGAAGTTATGGAACAATATTTCATAGCATAGGGGAAATCATGGATCATATTGGTTGAATGGATTACAAAGAGGGTTCACACACTACAATCATCCTATTTGAATTGGCTTGGAAGGTAATCCTACTAAGCATGAAAATAGACCTAGGTAGGACTCTATCTTAATAAAATCAGAAGGTGGGGATTTGTTGGTTTGAGGTTGATGTATTGGTATTCAATTTCCTCTCTATGTCATCGTTTGTGGTCATTCATGGTCATACTATAGTGTTTTAAATATTTGGATTGAAAAAAAAAGTGGATCTTGGCTAATTCTTCCCTAGGCCTTGATGCCTGTTATTCTGGGGAGTTCAACTCTACATGTTGGTCCTTGATGATTCTGTGTAGATAGCTTAATTCAAAATAAAAACAGGTCCCTGTTCCTGGCAGGGTATGTGGAAAATACTGAGCTTACTTGTCATAATATGGATCTAAATTTTGCATATAGTTATATATGGAACTGATCTTAGTGTAAAGAAGAAGGTCTATCACTCTCTATACTTTATTGAATATGTAATAATTGTGAACATTTTCTAAGTTAATTCCTATTGCATGATCTAAATAGGTGGGTGTTTTCTCCATATTTAATAGCTCTAGATACTTTATCATAAATTTGATCTTTCCCCAACACTTTTTTTGACATTAGGGATTGAAAATAGGCTGTATATGAAATTTGGTTTTAGCTACAACTAATATAATGAGCATGTGCTAGATGTTTTCCATCAAGATTATGTATTGGTCCTCTCAATCCATTTCATGGAGGTATTTTATTTATGAATTAATTAGGATGGTTATTCACCTCGTGGAGGAAGTTATGGAAAAATATGTCATAGCATAGGGGAAATCAAAGATCATATTGGTTGAATGGATTACAAAGAGGGTTCACAGACTGAAATAATCCTATTTGACTTCTAGATAATAGATGACATGGAGCATGATGTAGTATTTTAGCATGTGGTGGTTATATGTATTGAGGGTGATAAATTGGCTTGGAAGATAATCCTAATAAGCATGAAAATAACACTAGTTAGGACTCTATATTAAGCATATTGGAAAGTGGAGATTTTATGGTTTGAGGTTGATTTCTTGTTATTCAATTTCCTCTCTATGTCATCCATGGTCATCTTCGTTTGTGGTCATTCAT
Organism: Pinus albicaulis; assembly: GCA_034641835.2. Lineage (NCBI taxonomy): Eukaryota > Viridiplantae > Streptophyta > Pinopsida > Pinales > Pinaceae > Pinus > Pinus albicaulis. The sequence continues at coordinate 1,317,865,236 of CM076579.1, read as the reverse complement.
GGTTATATTATAGTGTGTTAAAAATTTGGCTTGAAACAAAAAGAGGATCTTGAATACTTCTTCCCTAGGCTCTCATGCCTGTTATTCTGGGGTGTTCAACCCTACACGTTGGTCCTTGGTGATTATGTGTAGAAAACTTTATTGGAAAGAAAAATAGGGCCCTGTTACCAGCAGGGTATGTGGAAACTATTGAGCTTACTTGTCGTCATATGGATCTACAGTTTGTCTATAGTTATATATGGCACTGAGATTAGTGTAAAGAAGGAGGTATATCACTCTCTATAATTTATTGAATATGTAATCACTATGAACATTTTCTAATTTAATTCCTTTACAAGATCTAAACAGGTGGGTGTTTTCTCCATATTTAATAACTAGCTATTTTCTCATAAATTTTATCTTTGCCCAACACTATTTTTGACATTAGGGATTGAAAATAGAATGTATAGGAAATTTGGTTTTAGCTACAACTAATATCATGAGCATGTGCTAGATTTTGTCCATAAAGATTATTTATTGGTCCTCTCGATCCATTTCATGAAGGTATTTTATTTCTTAATTCATTAGGATGGTTCTTCACCTCATGGAGGAAGTTATGGAACAATATGTCATAGCATACGGGAAATCATGGATCATATTGGTTGAATGGATTACAAAGAGGGTTCGTACACTAAAATCATCCTATTTGACCTTCAAGATAGTAGATGACATGGAGCATGATGTAGTAGTTTAGCATGTGGTGGTTATATGGATTGAGGGCGATAAATTAGAATGGAAGACAATCCTACTAAGCATGAAAATAACACTAGTTAGGACTCCATATTAAGAAAATTGAAAAGTGGGGATTTTTTGGTTTGAGGTTGATGTCTTTTTATTCAATTTCCTCTTTGTGTTATCCCTGGTCATCTTCGTTTGTGGTCATTCATGGTCATACTATAGTGTTTTAAATATTTGGCTTGAAAAAAAAAGTGGATCTTGGCTACGTCTTCCTTAGGCACTGATGCCTGTTATTATGGGGTGTTCAACCCTAAATGTTGGTCCTTGGTGATTTTGTGTAGATAGCTTAATTTGAAATAAAAACAAGGCCCTGTTCCCGACAGGGTATGTGGAAACAACTGAGCTTACTTGTCATCATATGGATCTACATTTTGGCTATAGTTATATATAGCACTGAGCTTAGTGTAAAGCATAAGGTCTATCACTCTCTATACTTTATTGAATATTTAATCACTCTGAACATTTTCTAAGTTAATTCCTATTACATGATCTAAATAGGTGGGTGTTTTGTCCATATTTAATAGCTCTAGATACTTTCTCATAAATTTGATCTTTCCCCAACACTTTTTTTGACATTAGGGATTGAAAATAGGCTGTATATGATTTTTTTTTTTAGCTAAAACTAATATAATGAGCATGTGCTAGATGTTGTCCATCAAGATTATGTATTGGTCCTCTCAATCCATTTCATGAAGGTTTTTATTTCTGAATTATTAGGATGGTTCTTCACCTCATGGAGGAAGTTATGCAACAATCTGTCATACAATAGGGTAAATCAAAGATCATATTGGTTGAATGGATTACAAAGAGGGTTCACAGACTGAAATAATCCTATTTGACTTCCAGATAATAGATGATATGGAGAATGATGTATTAGTTTAGCATGTTGTGGTTATATGGATTGAGGGCGATAAATTGGCTTGGAAGATAATCCTACTAAGCATGAAAATAGCACTAGGTAGGACTCTATCTTAAGCATATTGGAAAGTGGGGATTTTTTGGTTTGAAGTTTATTTCTTGTTATTCAATTTCCTCTCTATGTCATCCATGATCATCTTCATTTGTGGTCATTCATGGTTATATTATAGTGTTTTAAATATTTGTCTTGAAACAAAAAGTGGATCTTGGAAACTTCTTCCCTAGGCCCTCATGCCTGTTATTCTGGGGTGTTCAATCCTACGCGTTGGTCCTTGGTGATTATGTGTAGACAAATTGACTGGAAAGAAAAATAGGGCCCTGTTACTAGTAGGGTATGTCGAAACTACTGAGCTTACTTGTCGTCATATGGATCTATAGTTTGTCTATAGTTATATATGGCACTGAGCTTAGTGTAATGCAGAAGGTCTATCACTCTCTATAATTTATTGAATATGTAATCACTATGAAAATTTGCTAAGTTAATTCCTATTACAAGATCTAAACATATGGGTGTTTTCTCCATATTTAATAACTAGCTATTTTCTCATAAATTTGATCTTTCCCCAACTCTATTTTTGACATTAGGGATTGAAAATAGAATGTATAGGAAATTTGGTTTTAGCTACAACTAATATCATGAGCATGTGCTAGAATATGTCCATAAATATTATTTATTGGTCCTCTCGATCCATTTCATGAAGGTATTTTATTTTTTAATTCATTAGGAAGGTTCTTCACCTCATGGAGGAAGTTATGGAACAATATGTCATAGCATAGGAGAAATCATGGATCATATTGGTTGAATGGATTACGAAGAGGGTTCACACACTAAAATCATCCTATTTGACCTTCAAGATAGTAGATGACATGGAGCATGATATAGTAGTTTAGCATGTGGCGGTTATATGGATTGAGGGTGATAAATTAGAATGGAAAATAATCCTACTAAGCATGAAAATAGCACTAGGTAGGACTCTATATTAATAAAATTTAAAAGTGGGGATTTTTTGGTTTGAGGTTGATGTCTTGTTATTCAATTTCCTCTCTATGTTATCCATGGTCATCTTTGTTTGTCGTCATTCATGGTCATACTATAGTGTTTTAAATATTTGGCTTGAAACAAAAAGTGGATATTGGCTACTTCTTCCCTAGGCTCTGATGCTTTTTATTATGGGTTGTTCAACCCTATGCATTGGTCCTTGGTGATTCTGTGTAGACAACTTAATTGGAAATAAAAATAGTGCCCTGTAGAAGATTTGATCAAAGTAGAAGAGTATGCTGAATGTAGTTTCCATCAGAATTGACCTACACTAGTTGCTTATAGCTCACTGTTCTAAGCATGAGTTTGGTTTTAGAATTCATAGACTCTGTAGTGTAATTGTTGGCTTATTTCTTTACCCTAGAGCTCGTAGAACCAATTGTTGGAAATACTGAGGGGGGGGGGTGAATCAATATTCCTTCCAATTAGAGCATTAGTTAATCTTCAATTATTATCAGTGTTTGTACAATGATAGAAGTATACAAAAGGAACACAAAGGCACACATTTTTTAAGGTGGAAACCCACTCTGGGACAAAAACCACCTAATTCTTTTCTAATAATTCTTTAATATTCAACTCCAATTGAAAATAAAGCTCCAACTTCTTAGAATCTAGAAAAGCATTCTTCTCTAGCTCCCACTGGATGGACGCTCCAATGCTAGAGATTATTTAGTATTAAAATGAATGGATGCCCCAACACCTAATGAGCTACAACTCACCCTAGCACCACCCTACCACCCTATAGAATAATAAAAGAAGAATGGACTCCCGTACCAGGGAAAATAGTCCACTTTACAATGATATAGAATGATGTAGAAGAAGAAGACACACTAGAACATAACCCCAACTATGACACAACCACTTGATGATGATCCTAGACCTCCCAACACTTCCTCTTCAACTCTTGGTAGATAGACACTAGTAAAATTTTTACAATAATGTATTTACAATGACTTAGTACAATGGTACGTTTACAGTGATTGTATGCAGTGCTGCCCACTTGAAGACTTGATGTGATGAAATTCTTGTTGCTTTTCTACACCTTGGTTTCTACTCTTGTCATGCTACCCTCTATTGCACCTTGATTTTCTTTTCTACCCTAGAAAGTCTAGTCCTTTGCAGCCCTTGACAACACATGATCTAGCTTTTTCTTGCCTTATAGGAGCTCGATATTGAATCTGGTGTATCTTTGTTATTTCAGATCCCCAATATGTGATTTTTATTCCCGTAGTATTCTTCTGCGTCTTCTTTCCAATGCCATAGGTTTGACCCAATTTTTATTCTTCAAGAGAGGGTTATGCCCAATCTCTCACAATGCCCTAATTATGGACTGTTTCAGTAGAGCGAAATTGTACGATGTGCCATGTGTCACTGCTTCTTCATTCAGCTCTAAAATTGATAGAGAAAAAACTGCAGTCTGTGTACTATCTACCAAATTTTACAGAATTCCAATCCGATACTTAGACAGAGAGATATGACAATTTTACCAAGGTGACTTCTTTGAGATGAATTTCAGGAGCCTGCAAAAATACTGAATTCCACAGATCATATCTCCTAAAATATTGCGCACCTTGATCTAAAATTTGTACAGGAGCTTCCTCAAGATTTCAGATTTGCCTCATAAAAATTCCAGCTTTTGAACCTTTGTAGAAAAAACGTTAGAGAAAAAATTCCACGATGACCTGTTTCATATTACGAAATCCTGGCATAAGGAGGATATGAGGATCACAATTTATATAAATGCTTAGGTTGAGAGGGGCTTCAACAAGTGAAAGTGGGAGGGATTTTAGGGGCTTAAAAATTATTAATTATGACTTTTCAATGACCCATGCCACAACCCCATGGGGTTTTAGCCCACTAAATGGGGTTACAAACTTCAAACATGAATATCTCTCAAATCATGAAGAATTACGTGGCATTCCATATCAACGGAAAAATCTCGACAAGTAGAAAACATCAAAAGCATTCTTGAACCAGAATATAGTAATTTGGAAGGTCAAAATTCCCATGCAATATTGGGTTAGCCCCTGGTGCTGCTTGGGTTGACATCAATGACAACTGCTGATAAAAAATCTCCCCCTTTGGCATTGATGGAAACACAAGTACTCCCCCTGCGATCATGACACCTCTTCCTACAACATTATCTCCCCCTTTGAAATCAATCGCAAAGGGTAACTCCCCCTGACACACAACCATCTTGCAGACCTGTACAGACTTCCACTCCCCCTTGACACAAAACCATCCTGCAGATCTGTAATCTAATGAGAACTTGGGAGAATCCCAAGTTTCTGGTGAAGATACTCAAATTCTTCAGGAGGTGAAGGTTTAGTGAAGATATCAGCAATTTGTTGTTTTGTACCAACATATTCAAGTTTGATATTCCTTTCAACGACTTGTTCTCTAACAAAATGATATTTGATCAGAATGTGTTTTGTTTTTGAATTCATGACAGGATTCTTAGAGATGCTGATGGCACTAGTGTTGTCACAGAATATGGGAATAGGCTCACTGAATTTTACTTGAAGATATTGCAAAGTTTGTTTCATCCAAATGACTTGAGTACAACATGATGCCGCTGCAATGTATTTTGCTTCCATTGTAGATAACGAGATTGAGGTTTGCTTTTTGCTCAACCATAATACGAGACAACCACCTAGATAGAATGTTGCTCCACTAGTAATCTAACTATCATCAATACTTCTTGCCCAATATGCATCTGTAAAGGCTTGAATAATGAGATTGTTACCCTTGGGATACCGGAAGCCATATTCTTCTGTGCCCTTTAGATATCGAAGAATTCTTTTGATAGAAATAATATGTGATTCTTTTGGTGCTGCGTGGAATCTTGCTACTTGTCCATTTTCTTGCATAACATTTGGCTGGGAGGCTGTTACATATAGAAGACTACCAATCATAGATCTGTAAAACCTATGATCCACATCCTTAGATGAGTTGTCTATGCTCAGTTTGCAACTTGTTACCATCAGAGTAAGGACGGGTTTGCAATCTTCCATTTTGAATTTCTTGAGAATTTCCTTGATGTACTTGGCTTGACATATAAATATTCCTTTCTCTTAATGAGATATTTGAAGCCCTAAGAAGTATGTCAGCTCACCAAGTAAAGAAATCTCAAACTCACGTTGCATCTTTGTAGAAAAGTTCTTACTTAGTCGATCATCATTGCTACCAAATATTATATCATCCACATATACCTCAACGATTTTTAAATTATCTTTATCTATTTGTACATAAATATTGCTATCAATAGTACCTTTCTTGAACCCTTGTTGACATAGATATCCATTAAGACAAGCATACCATGCTCCAGGAGCTTGCTCGAGACCATATAGAGCCTTCTTTAACCTGCAAACATAGTCTTCTTTTTATGATAGTAGAAAACCTTCAGGTTGTTCATTGGAAACTTCTTCTTCTAATTCTCCATTCAGAAATGTTGAATTAACATCCATTTGATAGAATTTTATTTTTCTTGAACATCATAGGTGAGAAACATTCAGATGGCTTCCATTCTGGAAACTGGTGAAAATGTTTTGTTGAAATCAATTTCTTCCACTCGTGCATAACCTTTGCAAACCAATCTTTCTTTATTTCTGGTAAACTGTCCATATCCATTCAATTTATTCCTGAACACCCATTTAGTCCCAATGAAATTTTTATCTTTTGGTTGTGGAACTAATTCCCAGGTGTTATTCTTCTAAATTTGATCCAATTATTCATTCATAGCTGCTACCCAATGTTCATTCTGGTTGGCTTCCTCAAAACTACTAGGCTCAAAGGTTGCTAGAAAAGCAATGTGAGCTTGTTGTGATGAACAAAGATGTCAACCTTCATTTATGTTACCAATGATTTGATTTGATGGATGGTTCTTTTGAATCCATTCTTTTTTTCTCCTTGGGGGAGCTTCTTATTGTTGTTTTGGTATATCTTGATGATCATTATTTACTTCTTCCTCATTGATAGTTGCTTCTTGTTCTAGAATTTTATCTATCTCTTTTTCAGCCTCTATCTCAAGTTTCAAAGATTCTATATCCTCATCATTATTCACTAGAACACCATATTCATCAAACCTAACATTTATGCTCTCCACTACTTGTTTTCGTCTTAGATTATAACATTTATAGGCCTTTCTTTTACGTGAGTAACCAAAAAAGATACCTTCATCAACACGTGATTCAAACTTACCCAAATTTTGATCTTCTCTTTTGATATAGCATTTTCTTCCGAAGATTCTAAAATATTTTACATTAGCTAGTTTTCCTTTCCATAATTCATATGGGGTCTTGTTGTAATTATTTCTGAGAAGAATTCGGTTGATAATGAACACTGCCATCTCAATTGCTTGAACCCAGAATTTTTCATCCAGTTTTGAGTCCTTCAACATTGTTCTACCCATTTCATGTACGGTTTTGTTCTTTCTTTCAGCAACTCCATTTTGCTGAGGTGTTCATGCTGTTGAAAATTTTCTTTTTTATTCCATTTTCATCACAGTATTGCTGAAATAATTTGGAAGTGAATTCTCTGCCATAATCTGACCTTAGGCACTTTATTTTCAAATTAATTTCATTTTTGAGCAACTCCTTGTAGATCTTAAAGCACTCAAATGCTTCATATTTTTTCTTTAGGAAACTGACGACTGTCATCCTGGTATAGTCATCTATCATTAACATGAAATATAATTCTCCATCTAAGCATTTTGTTCTCATAGGACCACATAGATCAGTATGTATCAATTCCAATGGATGTGATGCAAAGTGTTATTTTGTTTTAAATTGGATTTTTTTCTACTTGCCATGCCAATAGGCCTCACATAGTGTGTTGGAAGGTTTTGATATTTTCGACATTTCTCATATTGCTTCCTTTTTGCTCATCCTGACAAGATTGTCAAAGTTTATGTGACCCAATTGTTTGTGCATGATAACCAAATTTCATCTTATTTAGCTCGTATACATTCTTTAGTTTCTTCATCCAGAACATATATTTCATTTGGAGCTCGACTTGCTGTAGCCACAATTTTACCATACTTGCCTTTCCTGATTTCACATTTTGTGGAGTTGAATAGAATTGTGTGTCATTGATCATACATTTGTCCAACACTGAGTAGATTTTGCTTCATGTTTTCAACCAATAGAACATTCTTGGCTATAAAATCTTTTCTTCCGAGAGTGACGATACCTGATCCTATAAAATTTGAAGATCCATCATTTTCAAAGGATATGGTTCCATCCTTATTCTCTTTCAAAGATACAAATTTCCTTCTATCTCCAGTCATATGCATTGAGCAACCACTGTCAACATACCACACATCTTTGTTGTTTTGAGCCTTGAGAGTGAGGGCACAATTATCAGTCTTCTTATTCTTCCATGTTCGTTCATTATATGGCTTCAAAGATTCTTCTGGAGGATTTTCAAGTCTGCAGTCTCTGGCTATGTGTCAAAAGTTCTGACATTTGTAACATTCCATATTATTTCTTAAATGTTAAAATATATTGATGTTTTGTTGAGCCCTGGGAGGTTCATATTTGAAGGATCTCCTGGAATTGTATTGGTTCCTAGGGTACGTGCAACATTATACAACTTTATGACAAAATTTTCCACATGAATAACAATAGCCATGAAAAATATGTTGGTACCTGGATGGAAATCTTCGTCGAGGAGTCATCTTCCAAGGATGTGCTTGCGAATCTTGTCTAATGAAGTCTACATGCATGTCAGATCTCATAAATTCATTGTATTTTGTTGTAGAAGGTCCTACTTCTTATTCTTTGTAACCGAGGCCAGTTCTGTCATTGTAAGTTCGTTGATTGTTGATGAGTTCTTCCAATGCCTTTGAACTGTAGGCATAGTTTTGGGTAGTTTTTCCCTTCTTCACTTCCTTACACAACGAGACTACTTCGGCTTCTAATGCTTCCCTTTCTTGGTTGCTTTCTTCCAACTTCTTTTGAAGTGTCTCTTCAATAAATTTGTGTTCTGAAAATTCAATTTTGAGACCTTGAACTTGTTCTTCAAGAGTATTCAAACGAATCTTCTCACCCTTGAGCTCTTTTATAAGTCTTATTGCCTCCTCAGAAAATTATTCTATGGTCAACCCTTCTTCTTTGTTGTTTGATACCTCTGGTTTATTGTGGTTGGCCATAAACAATACTTTCTCATTGGCTTCTTCTTTGCTTTCACTGTCTTCATCGGGTGATGAGCTATTTTCTTTAGAGAGAAACTTCCTTTTGGATCCTTTCTTTTTTCCTTGCTTGTTGAATTTCTTAAAGCCTTGATTTCCTTTTGAGTTACCATCACTTCTGTTTGGACATTTTTCTGCGAAATGCCCAACCTCACCACAGCCGAAACATATCAATGGAAGTTTACCTTTGAATTTTCCCTTACCAATTTTTATTTTTCTCATAAAGTAAGCATATTATTCATCTAAAAGACCTTCTCCATCATCTCACTTTTCTTCACACTTGCAGGTGCATGTCATTTCAATTGAAGGTTGTTTGTCCTTATTGGTTTTCTTAGATGCAACGAATGCAATTTCTAGATACAAAGTACCCTCTTCTTCATCAAGTCTCATTTCATATGCTATGAGAACTCCATGTAATTCCTCTTTGCTGAGTTTTTCCATATTTGCACTGTATTCTAAGACCGATAACTTTAGGTTGAATCTCCCTGGTAACGTTCTAAGAATCTTCCATATAATAGTCTTCTTGTCATCTGGCTCTCCCAATACTTCCAGAGTATTGGTTATTTCATCAACGTATTGGAAGTATGCAACAATGTTGCAATCTTCTTTCATTATGAGTTTCTCAAATTTTTCTCTATAGATTTGAAGCTTTGCTTCTTTGATATTTGAGTCACCTGAATATATATTCTCAAGATTGTACCATACATTTTTGACGGTTTTACAACCCAAAACCTTATGATAAGAAGATTCAATAAGTCCAATAGTAATAATATTCTTTTCTTTTGCATCATTTACCAAATTCTTCTTACCTTGTTCATATGCGGTTGATGTAAATCCATTTTGAACAGTGTCCCATACTTCGTAACCTTGTGCCAAGAGATAAAACTCCATTCTTCCTTTCCAGAGTGCATAATTATTTTGATTGAATAGAGGTACACCATTCTTGGTATGCTCCATGACCTCCTTCCAGCTGTTAAACTGCTATTGAAGGAACCAAGCTCTGATACCAATCATTGGAAATACTGAGCGGGGGGGGGAGGGGTGAATCAATATTCCTTACAATTAGCATTATTTAATCTTCAATTATTATCAGTGTTTGTACAATGATAGCAGTATACAAAAGGAACACAAATGCACACAATTTTTAAGGTGGAAACCCACTCCGAGACAAAAACCACCTAATGCTTTTCTAATAATTCTTTAATATTCAACTCTAATTGAAAATAAAGCTCCAACTTCCTAGAATCTAGAAAAGCATTCTTCTGCAGCTCCCACTGGATGGATGCTCCAACGCCCGAGATTCTTCATTATTCAACTAAATGGATGCCCCAACACCCAATGAGCTACAACTCAACCTAGCACCACCCTACCACCCTATAGAAGAATAAAAGAAGAATGGACTCCCGTACCAGGGAAAATTGTCCACTTTACAATGATATAGAATAATGTAGAAGAAGAAGACACACTAGACCATAACCCCAACTATGACACAACCACTTGATGATGATCCTAGACCTCCCAACACTACCTCTTCAACTCTTGGTAGATAGACACTAGTACAATTTTTACAATAATGTACTTACAATGACTTAGTACAATGATACCTTTACAGTGATTGTATGCAATGCTACCCACTTGAAGACTTCATCTGATGAACTTATTGCTGCTGTTCTACACCTTGGTTGTTGCTCTTATCATGCTACCCTCTTCTGCACCTTGCTTTGCTTTGCTTCCCTAGAAATTCTGGTCCTTTGCAGCCCTTAACAACACATGATATAGCTTTTTCTTACCTTCTAGGAGCTTGATATTGAATCTGGTGTATCTCTGTTATTTCAGATCCCCAATATGTGATTTTTGGTCTTGTAGTATTTATCTGAGTCTTTTTTCCAATGCCACAGGTCTGACCCAATTTGGATTCTTCAAGAGAGAGTTATGCCCAATCTCTCACAATACCCTAACTATGAACTATTTCAGTAGAGCGAACTTGTACAACGTACCAAATGTCAATGTTTCTTCATTCATCTCTAAAATTGATAGTGCATAAACTACAGTCCGTGCACTATCTGCCACTTTTTACATAATTCCAATCTGATACCCAGAGAGAGAGATATGACGATTTTACCAAGGTCAATTATTTGAGATGAATTTCAAGAGCCTGCAAAAACACTGACTTCCACAGATCATATCTCCAAAAATATTACGCACCTTGATCTAAAATTTGTACAAGAGCTTCCTCAGGATTTCAAATTCACCTCAGAAATATTTCAGCTTCTAAACATTCGTAGAAAAAATTTAGAGTGAAAATTCCATGATGACCTGTTTTAGATTATGAAATCCTTGCATAAGGAGGATATGAGGATCACAATTTATATAAATGCTTAGGTTGAGAGGGGCTTCAAAAAGTGAACATGGGAGGGATTTTAGGAGCTTAAAAAATATTAACTATGAAATTTCAATGACCCATGCCACAACCCCATTGGGTTTTAGCCCACTAACTGGAGTTACAAACTTCAAACACGAATATCTCTCAAACTGTGAAGAATTACGTGGCGTGCCATATATCAACAGAAACATCTCGGCAAGTAGAAAATATAAAAGCATTCTTGAACCAGAATATAGTAATTTTTAAGGTAAAAATTCACATGAAATATTGGGTTAGCCCCTGGTGCTGCTTGGGTTGACATCAATGACAACTGCTGATCAACACCAATGGGCATATTATGAAAATTTCCGGTATATCCCAGCAGGGTATGTGGTAACTATTGAGCTTACTTGTCATCTTATGGATCTAAAATTTGGCTATAGTTATATATGACACTAAGCGTAGTGTAAAGAAGGAGGTATATCACTATATCTACTTTATAATATCTCTAACTATTTTCTCATAAATTTGATCTTTCCCAGCACTATTTTTGACATTAGGGATTGAAAATAGGTTGTATAGGAAATTTGGTTTTAGCAATAACTTGTTGCATAGAGAAAAAAAAACCTATTGGCAGAGCATATTAACATCTAAAATATGAAGCTTCCATCTCCTTAATCTCCATATAATTTGGAATATATTTGAATCTCACAATTTAATGTGAGAACTTTATTAGTTTATCTCTCTTCTCTATTCAGTAGTTGGGAGGTATGTTTTTATTTTTTTTAATTTGATCAATGGCTCAAGGTGAAAAATTATTATGGTCTTTGTTTCGATGGACCTTCTAAGCATAGTCAAGGGGTGGCAAAAGAAAGGGGTGCTATTGCACCCTAATGGACAATTATATTATCATACTCATGGAGCTTGCGTATGGACTCTAATAATCACGTGCAACCTAATGCTCTCCTTTAAGGAGTTCAATTGCATTATATTTACACATTTTTATATTCATCATTGTGGGAAATTCCAAAGTTATCATATGGAATATGCATTATGGTTCCTCTCCCTCAGAGTTGAAACCTAATGCTATATTTAAAAGGATCCATAAGAGTTTGGATAAAAATTTTGAGTTTCAAGTAAAGCATTGTGCAAACTTAAAAACCCAAAGGGAACCACAGGTGCTGAAAATCAATGATCAGGAATTTTTTTCCAAAATCCTTAATATGTTGACAACTAATATCATGAGCATGTGCTATATTTTTTCCATCAATATTATGTATTGTTCCCCTCCATCTATTTCGTGAAGGTATTTTATTTCTTAATTCATTAGGATGGTTCTTCACCTCATGGAGGAAGTTATGGAACAATATGTCATAGCACAGGGGAAATCATGAATCATATTTGTTGAATGTATTACAAAGAGGGTTCACACACTGCAATCATCCTATTTGACCTTTAAGATTGTAGATGACATGGAGCATGATGTAGTACTTTAGCATGTGGTGGTTATATGGATTGAGGGTCATAAATTGGCTTGGAAGATAATCCTAATAAGCACTAAAATAGCCCTAGGTAGGAATCTATCTTAAGAAAGTCGAAAAGTGGGGATTTGTTGGTTTGAGATTGATGTCTTGTTATTCAATTTCCTCTATATGTCATCCATGGCCATCTTCATTTGTGGCCATTCATGGTAATACTATAGTGTTTTAAATGTTTTGCTTGAAACAAAAAGTGGATCTTGGCTATTTCTTCCCTAGGCCATGATTCCTATTATTTTGGGATGTTTAACCCTATGTGTTGGTCCTTGGTGATTCTATGTAGACAACTTAATTGGAAATAAAAACAGGGCCCTGTAGAAGATTTGATCAAAGTAGAAGATTATGCTGAATGAAGTTTCTATCCTAATTGACCTCCATTACTTACTTATAGCTCACTGTTCTAAGCGGGAGTTTGATTTTAGAATTCATAGACTCTGTAGTGTAATTGTTGGCTTGTTTCTTCACCCTAGAGCTGGTAGAACCAGTGGGCACATTATGAAATTTTCCAGTATATCCTAGCAGGGTACGTGGCAACTACTGAGCTTACTTTCCGTCATATGGATCTACAACTTGGCTATAGTTATATATGGCATTGAGCTTAGTGTAAAGCAGTATTTCCATCACTATCTCTAATTTATTGAATATTTAATCACTATAAACATTTACTAAGTTAATTCCTATTACAGGATCTAAACATGTGGGTGTTTTCTCCATATTTAATAGCTCTAGCTACTTTCTCATAAATTTTATCTTTCCCCAACACTATTTTTTAAAATACGGATTGAAAATAGGTTGTATACCTTATTTATAGATTATATAAATTAATTAATTAAACATTAGTAGGAACAAGTGTCTGACTAGAGTAGTATTGAACCATCCCTTTCATTTATACCATGCTTGGTAACATAGAAAGTCATTTGATGTTTTCAAGCCATTGTTGCAACTCAGTAGCCAAAGGGTCCTAACCAAACCAATTTAGAGAGAAACTCCAAATGTTGCATGTCAAATGATAGCTATAGAAGATGTGATAGTTGTAGAAGGTGTAGCTTAGCCACTTATTTGATTGATGTACCCTAGAGCCACTTATGGATTAGACTTAGCTGATACCATTTAGTACAACATGCAATATTTTTGACTAAAAGTCATTTACAACAATAATTAACAAGTGTATATTTCAAGCATGCTTATTTGGAAAGAAACCAAAAACTTGGTCTGCTTTTGTGATATCCCAAAAGGGAGAATGCAGTAATACTTAAACACAATATAAGAAATTAGCAAGATAAAAAATAAATCTTAAGACAACATCAAAATTTACAGGGAAGCTGAGCCATTTTATTATATTGGAGAATATTCAGTTACACAATGTACAAAATATGAGAAGATCTAGCCAAAGAGATGGCCTAGAATCACCCAGAAAACATGTCACAATAGGCACTGCGTGACTGGAGAGCCATTGAAGCAAATAATGTGCTATCCCTTCAGCAGAATATGAACATATAACTGTAGGATGAAAGGGAAAATGTAGATATACTCAAATCTAGAGCTCAGATGATGCCAAGATTTAAGATCTGGCCAATGTGATGGATTCCCAAGATAACCCAAAAAGGATTTTCCAGATCTACAACTTTGGAAAATCACCTTCCTAGGATTTGATCCTTGATCTGCTGGGAAATACAGATCTGAGGCTAGATCTATCAAATAGATGGCTGAAATATGTTGCAAGATCAGATCTAAGCTTGAAGGGTTGATTCCTTCTTTATATATTCAAGCTAGAAGCTCTAGATCTAGCTTCTCAATCCTCCAATAATGATTACAGCTGCTGCAACACAACTACCAATAGAAAATTCATTGTGAGGGAAAGAGAGGCCTTATACCTGTTGAAAAATGTTGCAATAAACTCTATGCTGATGGTAATACTGATGGCAATGTGATGGGATGATCCCTCACATGATTACTAGCTGAAATTCTTGTAACTGCCTTCCTCCTTTTAGATCTGTAATTTAGACAACGTAATTCCTGAAGGAAATAATGATTCTAGGAGTTCAATAAGTTTTGGCCTGATTCCAGATCTGAAATAAAGCTCTAGGAATGCTTATCTATATGCCTGAGGTGATAGGAATAAACCCTCACTAGTTATCCAGCTGAAGTACTGAAGACAACTTCCACCTTCCAAACTTATCTTCAGAAATTTGCAATTTCTGAATATGAATGTTCTGTAGAAATTAGAAAATAGATGTGGCACTAATTCCTGATGTAGAATGAAGTACAATACTCTTTCTAGATCTACTCTAAGAAAAAGGTGGGATTACCGACCAAGAACACCCTGTGCTAAATAGCACTTGCAATCTCTACTAAACAACCCGAGAAAGCAATGGAATGTCACATGAAAATTATAGATATGAAAAGATCCTTACATAAAGAATAACCAAAATGCCTTCATCCTTGCCTTCATCTTATTTATATAATGTTTGAGCCTTCCCATGCCTTGGCCCTCATCTAGACTGCGCTGTTCATGTGGAAAAGTTCCTCCAAGTTTGACTGCGTTGTTTGACCAAATCAACCATCATGTCCAGGTGCAATGTACACCCTCTCCATCATGTGTGATTTGATTGCACAACATCCTCCATCACTTTATCATGAATGCCTCATGATATTTTGTTTGACATCTTCAAGATCTTAGTTGACTGTGTCAACCTCCATGATCTATCTCATAAATGAGACATGATCTCCAATTCCATTCACATTATTAGTTGCTCAACTACCTTATTATGTAGATCTAGACTTAATTAATCCAAATTCACACACACAAAAGTGGACGTTTATTCATACTAAGGATAATGGGTCCCTCCACCCTTTTATTTACTTAATTCATTAAGAAAATTAAGAACTTTGATATTCCAAATATCAGGTGAAAATTTGGGAATATTGCAGTCCTCCCCGGAAAAAATGTTGCTTGTCCTCAAGAAACTCAAAAGGTAGATGCAAAGCCATCTATTCCTCTCCAAATGGCATCCACATAAGGAAGGCTTCCTCCATTTGTTGCAATGTGTTATGTATGTTTGGTTCCAAATTTGTCTTTCAAAAACATATAGAATGACCTCTAACTGTATGGTTATATGCCCTCCTTCCATCATGAAGTACCAAGTGACAACCATATGAGCTCCAAATTCATCATTAATACATGAGATACATAAAATAAATTATCTCTTTCTACAAGGGAAAGCTCCATCTCACAATACATCTCCCCATCCCATGCTTTATGAATTTGATTGAGCATTGATATGCTCTCATACTTAGCCTTGTTGGCCTTGTTGGATCCAAGCATCATTCCAATTTTATGCAAAATAATAAGGAAAGGAGCTATATGGGTAGAAAAATATGTCAAACCATATTCTCCTAATAGTAACCACTGGAGTAAGGCTCTTTGCTGCCATCCTCCATCTCCTCCATGTAAGATGGACAAGCCATACTCCCCCAAAAGAAACCAAAGCAACAAGAGATCTTGATGCTTTCTCTCCTCCTCATGTACATCATGAAGTAAAATAATACTAATGGACATATGGAATGTCACATCAGCCCAATACAAAGAAACATCATCAATGCATATCATGAGAGCATCATGCCAAGCTTTACCCAATACAAAACACATAGACATAGGAGATGTCATTTTGTGGCCAATCTATCTCAAGTGAAACCAAATTGAACATGCCTTCTATTGCTGCATTCTATCATTGATACATAAGGAATGAATTAGAAAAGTATGAGCTATTGGGTGGTAACCATACTCACCCAAGAGTAACCAGCGCAACCATGCCTCCTTCTTCATTTCATAAGTGTTCCTCAAGGCATGGATCAAAGAAATAGGAGCCTTTGGGTAGTGACAGGAATCTCTTAAGGGCAACCAATGTAACCAAGCTTGCTGGCCCATATCATAAATCTGCAAGTGGTCATGCAACCCCTTGCTTATCATCCTTTCCCACTCACCCCAATATGGAAGATGAGTGATGTGCTGCATAGTCATGGTATCCTCCCTTTGTAGAATACCATCTTCCCCAAAATGATGAAGAAATTTTCACTTCATGAAATGTTGAAGTGCACCTCCAATGAGATCTCTTAATGAGTCCTTCTTCTCATCCATGGCCTTCCAAAACCAATGAGGTTCTAGATTTGCTGTAGGTATAAGTCTCTCTTTGAGCTGTGAGATACTCATTAAGAAAGTGTCATCAAGAAAGGAGAAAAGGTTTCTCATATCTAGATGTCTACCATTCATCATCTTGTCCTCCATTGCTTCATGAGTGAAGCTACCTTCATAATTCTACAAGAATAATGGGGCATCATCAGTATCACTGCTACTAAGTGACAACATTGTAGATCTGCAAGGTGATACATCTACTGTCTGAAAGTAAGGTACAATACTAATCTCATAACCAGTCATTGTACATAGTATCATGCTCATCCCTTCTTCTAAAAATCTACATTTAAACTAAAGAGGTTGAATGTAGTCCATCCATGACAAAATGGGATAGATTTTCATCTCCTCCTTGATTAGATCAAGGGTCCTCTATGCTGTGATAGTTTGCTGCTTCAAATCAACATTTGGATCAAACCCTTGGTCATGCAATGGCCCTCATGGCATGTCCCCATAAGTTTCAATAAGATCTACTAAAACAATAGGTGATGAATGTGTATGCATACCTTGGATCAACTGATATGTGGGAACCTATTGAAAGAACACAAGAGTTCCTCCAACCGATACAATGGTGTCTCTAACTGCTGGTAAGAAATATGGCTGCTCTTCTTCCAATGTACTAGTGCTGGAATCTTCCTCCTCTTCCTCATGCACCTCCTGAATCATGCATGGGACTCTATGTGTCAAGAGCTCAAGACCACCTTGCAAAGTTGCAAGTGTCTCTTCTCCAGATGCAAGTACTTTTGTAGCTGGTGATGAATGTAGTGACTCCTTGTCCAGAGTGATAAGATGGACATCCTCCTTTGTTTCCTTAGGGGATGTCACTTTGTGAGACATCTCTGGTCTTCTCTCATCAAATTCCTTCCTCAACTTGTGAAAGAAATATGAATATTTAGTCACCCTTACATGCTCCATGTGACCAAACCACCAATCATTGGCTTCACCTAAAAGATGAAGTGCTACAATTTGAACAACCTCTCCTT
This sequence comes from Pinus albicaulis, assembly GCA_034641835.2. NCBI lineage: Eukaryota > Viridiplantae > Streptophyta > Pinopsida > Pinales > Pinaceae > Pinus > Pinus albicaulis. Next base: position 1,317,847,240 of record CM076579.1, on the reverse strand, counting down.
CAGCTATAGGAAGTAGCGTGAAAAATGCATCTAATTCTCTCCTCCAAGCCTTAACAGTGCTTGAGGAAGATCCATCAAATGTAGGCAAATAAAATCTATTATGCCTCTTTCTTCTATTGTTGCTATAGGATCCTCTTTCTTCTTTTATTTTGAAGAATTTTTGGAGAGTTAGCTTCTCCTTGAATGCTCTAGACTACGCTTTGTACTCTTCAAGATATAGACTAAGAGTCTCATGAGTCTCAGGTTCATTCCTTTCTTCATTTCTATACCTTTCACCTTCTACAAAGAAAGTGGGCATAATGGATCTATGAGGAGATCTATGATTCTCTATTTTTCTTCTCTGTTGATAGGAAGTGATTGGACCTTCCTCTTCAATTCTTCTTCTTGGATCTTCTTTATGTCCTTCCTTCTTCTTTGGAATGACCTCCTTGGAGAGATATTGGATGGATCTAAAGAAAAGAGGGGAAAAATTTTCATTCTCCATGATAGATCTCATCTATCTGCTTCTTCTTGAGATGCAAAAGAGGAAGTGTCCACAAGCTGAGCCAAAGATCATGCTCTAATCCCACTGTGATATCCCAAAGGGGAAATCAAACAGCTGTGATACCACTGTAATATCCCAAAAGGGAAATGTAGTAATACTTAAACACAATATAAGAACTACAACAAGATAAAAAATAAATCTTAAGACAACATCAGAATTTACAGGGAAGCTGAGCCATTTTATATTGGAGAAGATTCAGTTACACAATGTACAAAATATGAGAATATCTAGCCAAAGATATGGCCTAGAATCACCAAGAAAACATGTCATAATAGGCACTATGTAACTGGAGAGCCACTGAATCAAATACTACGCTGTCCCTTCAATAGAATATGAACATATGGCTACAGGCTGAAAGGGAAAATGTAGATCTACTCAAATTTGGAGCTCAGATGATGCCAAGATTCAAGATCTGGCCAATGTGATGGATTCCCAAGATAACCCAAAAAGGATTTTCTAGATATACAACTTTGGAAAATCACCTCCCTAGGATTTGATCCTTGATCTGCTAGGAAATACAGATATGAAGCTAGATCTGTCAAATAGATGGCTAAAATATTTTGCAAGATCAGATCTAAGCTTGAAGGGCTGATCCCTTCTTTAGATCTATAAGCTAGAATCTCTAGACCTAGCTTCTCAATCCTCCAATAATGATTGCAGTTGCTGCAACACAACTGCCAATAGAAACTATGTTGAGGGAAAGAGAGGCATTCTGCCTACTAAAAAATGTTGCAATAAACTTTTGGCTAATGGTAAGACTGATGGCAATGTGAAGGGATGATCCCTCACAGGATTATTAGCTAAAATGCTAGTAACTTCCTTCCTCCTTTTAGATCTGCAATTTAGACAACGTAATTCCTGAAGGAAATAATGATGCTAGGAGGTCAATAAATTTTGGCCTGATGCAAGTTATAAAATTAAGCTCTGGGAATGCTAGTCTATAAGCCCTAGGTGATAGGAATAAACCCTCACTAGTTCTCCAGCTGAAGTACTAAAGACAACTTCCACCTTGCAAACTGATCTTCAAAAATCTGCGATTTCTAAAAATGAATGTTCTACAGAAAGTAGGAAAAGAGATGTGGCACCAATTCTTGATGTAGAATGAAGTACAATACTCTTTCTAGAGCTACTCTAAGAAAGAGGTGGGATTCCCGACTAGGAACACCCTGTGCTAACAACACTTGCAATCTCTGCTAAACATCCTGAGAAAGCAATGGAATGTCACATGAAAATTCCAGATATGAAAAGATCCTTACATCAAGAAAAACCAACACGCCTTCATCCTTGCCTTCATATTCTTTATATAATGTTTGAGCCTTCCCATGCCTTGGCCCTCATCTAGACTGCACTATTCATGTGGACAAGATCCTCCAAGTTTGACTGTGTTGTTTGACCAAATCAACCATCATGTCCAGATGCAATGTACACCCTATCCATCATGTGTGCTTTAATTTCACAACATCCTCCGTCACTTTATCATGAATGTCTGATGATCTTCTGTTTGAAATCTTCAAGATCTTAGTTGACTGTGTCAACCTCCATGATATATCTCTTAAATGAGACATGATCTCCAATTCAATTCACATTAGTAGTTGCTCAACTACCTTATTATGAAGATATAGGCTTAATTAATCCACATTCACACACACAAAAGTGGATATTTATTCATACTAAGGATTATGGGTCCCTCCACCCTTTTATTTACTTAATTCATTAAGAAAATTAAGAACTCTAATATTCCAAATATTAGGTGAAAATTTTGGAATATTACAGCTTTTTTGAGTAATTTGTGAATGTGGGTTAGCATGCACGGAGAGGGGTAATAATTTTTACCAAAGGAACAATAGGAAAGACCTTATCATGGGGACTTAGTATCTCGCCCAATAATCAAGCAGAAGATTATGCCCTATTGCAGGGCTTCAGAATAGCAAAGGCATCAGGTATACTATCTTTAAGTGTGGTATCAGGTATATCAAAACCAATCAAGTATACTATCATTTATATGATTTACTAAAAGGAATGAGGTATACTATCAATTATATGATATACTAATATAAATCAGGTATCATTTATATGGTTTACTAATAAGAATATGGAAAATAATATGTAATTAGTATGACCAATAAGCACATGTATTAGATATGAGTTAGGAGATAAGAGGCAGAACATAAAAAAGACAAAAAGAAATAGGGTTAGAATGCATAGAGAGGGGTCATATTAGATGCCAAAGGAAAAATAGGAAATACTTTGTCATGGAGACTTGGTATCTCACCCAACAATCAAGAAAAATATTATGGTCTATTGCAGGGCTTGAGAATATTGAAGGCATTAGGTATACCACAACCAATCATGATACTATCATTTATATGATTTACTAACATGAATAAGGTATACTACCAGTTATATGATATAAAAATAGAAATCAAGAATCAGTTATATGATTTAGTAACAAGAATATTGATAATAATATGTAATCAATATTACCAATAAGCACCTATATTAGATACATGTTAGGAGATCAGAGGCAGAGAAAAAATAAGACACAAATAAGTAGGGGTTTGGGTGAGCAAGGTATTGATCTAGTGTTTAGACACTATGACTAAAAGTAACATGTATTAGATATGAGTTAGGAGATCATAGGCAGAGCATAAAGAAGTAAAAAATAAATAAGGGTCTGGGTGATCAAGGTATTGATCTGGTGTTTCCATAGTGAGCTTCTCATCACATAATTTGTAGAATTTTGAAAGAGAGTTGATGGGTTTCAAAATAAGGCTTCCCCTGAAGAAATGGTGTCTTAACAGATTGGTATCTCACCCAAAAATCAAGCAGATGTAGTTTTCATCCAAATTGACCTGCATTACTTACTTATAGCTCATTTTTCTAAGCGGGAGTTTGGTTTTAGAATTCATAGACTATGTAGTGTAATTATTGGCTTGTTTCTTCACCCTAGAGATGGTAGAACTAGTGGGCACATTATGAAATTTTTCAGTATATCCTAGTAGGGTATGTGGAAACTACAAGTAGAAGATTATGTAGCAAGTCATTTCCAACAATAATTAACAACTATTGCATTGTTTTTCCTTGTCTTACCTTGTATATGAAATCCCATGTATTTGTGAACACTACAAATGTAATCACAATTCAATTTTTTGTTTCTTCATTGACTATTTGTTGTTTCTATAGGTTATTATTTCATCTACATGGAACAAGAGCATGATGCAGAGGATGCAATATGAGGGCTTGAAAATACATAATTTGGTAGGAAGGTCTTCTTATGTATGCCCATGATTCTTACTTTAATCCCATGAATGAAAAGACAACATAAAGTATTAAGAATCAACTTAATTTGAATCTAAACACGCAATTCACGACATGTCTTTACAGGCAGCTATAATTTTGAACATGAAATTTTAGAGGGAGTACATTCTCTAGAAAGGAGTAATGAGCTAGCGAGTTTTCATTTACCTTCTTCTAGAATAGGGAAGGAAGGCTTCCGTGGTTGATGGAATGGTCAATGAGTAGGAAGATCAAAGTTCTAGGTAAGAGTCAATGGTCTTGAAAGCGGATATCAAGCAAACCTTTTAGGGGTCAAGTCGTAAGGAAGATAAGTCACATGCATGCTCACAGTATTTGGCAGGGAGTTTCGATGTGGAAAAAGAGTCAAGTGCACATTTGGAAGTAGAGGGAGAAAAAGAAGCACTTACCAAATAGAGACACAACCTTCAACCTTCCTCTTTGACAGACACAACCTTCAACCTTCCTCTCTGACTTCACTGGCATCCAAAAAAACCGACGCATACTTAAACCTTCCTCTCTGACTTATCTGACTTCACTGGAAGCCCTCAGCCCTCAGAGGCAGCCTTCTTCAGTGGAACAAAAAAACAACAGATAGATAAAACAAACAAAAAACTCTGTATTTAGTGGAACACAAAAAAATAAACAATAACGGAACAAATAGATGAATGAAAGAAACATATAGATTTAAAACAACATCTCAAAATTACCCAGACCTAACTAATAACTACCAAATCCTGCTACTGATTTATGTTTTTTCAAGTTGCCCCTCCTCTTGCAGCAAAAGGATTTACATTGTTCTACCTGCCCCTCCTTATGCATCAAAGGAAACTATTATCCTGGGGAGGAGGACACCATTACATTCATTTTTGTTTTAATAATAATGTTGCATTTTAATGTTTTATTTTTTAATTGTTTTTTTTATATCTATGGCAGAGCATTCTTCAATCGTCTAATCATGCATCTGATGGTCAATAATAGTACACAATGGCAAGTAGGGGAGTTGTTTTCAAATAAGGCTGCCTTACAACGTAAATATTATAAAAATTATACATTTTAATTAATTTTATTTATTTTATTAATCAAAACATTTTTTTTTTCTTCTTTACCATGGTGAAGTTATAACTTGTTGGAGTGAGAGCCAATATCAAACCTATAATATTCCACAATAACACTAAGATTATATCAATAGAAAATGATCAAAATATTGTATCAATAGAATATGATCAGCATATTGTTATGCCAAGAAGCACACTCTACATCTAATTATACAGAGGATGTTTAATTATGCCTACTCATCTTGGAGTTGTCACTTATTTAACAAAAGAGAAAAATATTTAATAAGTAAAAATTAATATCCACCTAAAAAAAATAACCATATAAATAAATAATTAAAAAACAATTAATATAACTATAATACACCTACAAGATAAAAAAATAAATCATTCAATGTGCTCAATTTTGTTATACTTCATGGTGCAGTTAAATGAACAAAAAATATTTCAAAATGAATTAGTAGTCCAAACAAGAAACACATGGAAGAAGTTTGTGGTGAGAAAAAGGATATTGTAGTAGTGGATGCTTGGCAATCCAAACAAGCAACACATGGAAGAAATTTGTGGTGAGAGAGAGGATATTGTAGTAGTGGATGCATCACTTATTATTCCAAAGAATGAGCTAGCTATTAAAGGATAAGTTATTGAGATAACAAATGATGATTAGACACAAAAAATCAAAGTTAATAATGTTATTAAAATAGGTTATAGGGAGTTATTATCATTGGGAAACTCTCTAACCATGATCCAACAAGAAACTAGTAGGGAGGTAAGATGTTTGATAAAAGATTGGAATACTTAGCAACTTATCATAAATATTAATTTTAATATAAATAATGTGAGAAATTTAAGTTTTATAATTATATTAATTATATGTTTTTTCAATATAATATATTCAAAGAGGAAAATATTGAATTCTTGTAATAACTAGTTTAGTTGATTCATCATCTATCCTCTAATATTTGTAAAAATTAAATCTATATTACTCTATTCCTATTCTTATTTATAATTGATTTTGATTGATTAAAATGAATAATAATAAATGCTGGGAATTACTAATATCATTATCATTAAATACCTTTAAAAGTAAAATATTTCTTGCGCCCTAATTCTCTTGGAAAATTCTAAGGCATAAAGTGGTTAGTTATAATTTTTTTAAATTTAATCTTAATGTTAAAAAATAATTAAGAAAAACATTTGAATATCAACATAGTTTTGTTGAGTTGAAAGGTAAAGAAGGTTGGTAGTATCACAAATATTTTGAAATTTAGATCCAATCTCAGTATACTGGACAATCTAATATAACTTGGTGTTTTCCATATTCAACCCTGTAAGTGTTACAAATATGACATACATAGTTTCATCCCATGGTGCTTTTGGAATTTACTGGTTATAAGGGGTTTCACCATAGTCATCATGAGAGTTTATCATTATTTAAAAAATGTTTATTTTATTTTTTACATTACTCAAAATAAATTCTAAATATCTCTTGTTTTCATGATTTGTATTAATCATCTCTTTAATATAATATCAGAGATTCTTTTTACAGTCTAACTATTTATCACCACACTATATTATAATTATTAAATTTTGATACAATAATATATTTACTATTAATATCTTTATTTTTCAAAGTCATCTCTCTCTTTCTCTTCCAACAACCTACCCTCACTTCAATTTAAGGTGGTTTTAGTTAAAGTTATATGCAATTTTAGGAAACACCCTCTTCCATGTTATTTAACCTCATTTTTTACATTGAATATGTCATGCTTTCAATGGGAGAAATATATGTGTTGATAAAGAGTATATGATATTAGAGTGTATTTATTTATCTCTAAACATAAGTAAAAATAAGTTATTATAATACTTGAAATAGTTGTAAATTATAACAATTACAAAAATTGGTAAATATGCAATTTAATAGTTTTATAAGAAAGATACTCTGAAATGGTACCATCTCTTAGAATTACCATATTAAGTCAACATAATAGAATAGATGCCCTCATACCAGAATATAACTTAAATGTAAGTTAATTGTAGTATTAACCATTGATTATTATTAATGCCATGATATAACTTTAGATGTTATTTCCTTGACCAACTTAATTTTAAATTAGTATAAAGAAATAAATAATTCTAGTAAACATAATTATGTTGCTATAATTTATATTCTTAGTGAAATATGTTTTTGACCATTAGGAAGTGCATATTATGCACCCCTTTTTGTATTCTATTGGGGCACATTATCTTCAAAGAAGGGTTTCTTGTGGATATCACCAAGATTGTTGTTATAATGGAATTATTGGTGCCTATCTCAGTGAAAAAATAAGATATAATTTGGGGTGTACCGATTATTATCAGAAATTCATACATAGATATTGTTGAGCCTCATAAATTTTTTTTTTAACAAATTATATTTTTCCTATTTTGACCACCATAACCATAAATGGGCATCAAATAAGTGAATTAAAAGTTTGAGAGGTATATAATTGTATCACATTTCATATATTACTAATTTTATTTATTATTTTTCTAATATATGCATCAACTACCAGATTTTGATGTTTCTACAACCATAATATGATTTTGCAGCTCAGTCCATTGTTGAAGAGGATTAAAGGTGCCGGTTGGAGAAAAATATATATGGGAAGGTAATGATTAGTGTACTCAAATTTTTCCTCTTATCTTCATGAATCAAATTTATAGAATAAGGTTGCAATTGAATGGTCAAAGGTGAAAGTCAATGGGTTAGCTACAAAAATCTAGTGAGAAGTGAAATTAAAGCCTCGCGATTTTCTCTGTCAAATAGAAAATTGTGAGCTATTTCTGATAGGATATTTTCTAGGATTAAATTAGTATTATTTTAACTAAATAAGTTTTTAACATTTAGCTAAATTAGTATTGAGATTTTCATGACACAATTGTTTCCTTCCCTGTGCATGCTTACTCTTTATACTTTCTTTCTCATGTCAGTAGCGTGCTGCTCCACCATTGCTCTTCTTTTGGCACATAGTTTAGTCCAATGTTACTAGATTTTATGTGTCAAGGCCATGCTTGGCCATTGAAAATAAATTACATTGATGTGACATTTCATATTTTTCACTTAGTAATGTATACATGACAGTGAGATCCTCAAGGATGCTTAAGAATTGTTGTACTTAGACAATTTATCTATCTCATAATTGGGATTATGAGTTATCATATTTATGTAATTTCCTCCAACTTTCAGATTTTGTAATGACTTTCTTAGTTTTTCATTATTTCATATACTATATGTAATTTCCATAGTTCTATTGTTTTAATGATGGCTTACTTGGTAATTTTCTAGTAATTATCTCATGTATCAATATTTTACACCTAATGTATTTGTAATTTCTTGTACTTGTTGGCTTAATTTCTTTACTTTGATATATCTATGCATAAATACATAGTGGTGGTTATGATACCATAACCCCTTGGGTTTATAATTTCACATATTATGATTGTATCTATTTTCAATAACTTACTTTGTGTGAGAAAGACTGTATTTACATTGTATTTACATATAATATGGACACTCTACAATACACATTACTATTACTGAATATTTTATTAACTATTTACATGCCACTAGTACATATCATGACCCCAAGTTTTATTATTATATGGTATATAGCAGTGACCAGATATTGACTAGCTTTAAATTATACTACTAATACATACGTTCAAGGTAGATTTTTTTCTATTACTTTAGACAAGAATTTTGATCTAACAATTACTAACAAGATAAAAATTTTAAATATAAAACCACGTCACATAACATACCAATTTGTAAGGACATTTTTTCATCCCAACCATGAGCTTCTCCTCATATCTCTCCCCCGACTAGAGATCAATATTCCCCATTATTGATAACCTCTTATCACACTAGTGATGGCACTTTTAAGCCCAGTTTCCCTTAACAAGTTTCCATAACAGCTTCCCATTATTATGGGATGTTGTTTCCCATAGCCTAGGATTTTCTTTTGTTATTTCCTCAAAATATTACTTTAAAAATCACTTTTTCTTAGCATAGTTTTTCTTACCTCTTCCTAGTAACTTTCCTCTTTACTAGGCATTTACATATTTTTCTCCCATTTAATTTAATTATATATTTTTTTTTCTCCAGGGATTTCTTTGGAGAATTTTGGGAAAGTTTTAAATTCTATCCCATCCTCATGGATAAGAATTTCCTCATCTCTCCCTTTACAAAATTTCCACAACTTTCATAAATAATTATTAATTAAAATATTCTTCCAACAACATAACTGTTCCATAGGTCCACCTAGACCTTGTTCTTATTTGCATAAACATAAAAGTTGTAAATGAGGGGTATTACAATTATTCAGGAGCACATGAATTGAGTTGGCATCAAGAGTTTGAATTGAGAATGAGATTGTAATTTTGAGAATAAGAGAATTAGTTTGTAGGGTTTAATATTATTCCATAGGGTTTAAAATTATTCCCTAATTTTTATAATATTAATTCCTTGGGTTTAAAAATATTCACTTAGGTTTATAATATTAATCACTTGGGTTGAAATTATTCCCCTCAGTTTATAAACCGTTTATTTTATAATATTAATCCCTTAGGTTTATAAATTCCTTGGATTCATAGTATTAATATATTGGGATTATAATATTAGTATTAAGGTTTTTCATATTAATATCAGGGTTTATATTCCTAGGGTTTAATATTTATCCTAGACTCCAATATTATTCCTTTGGGTTTATAATCCCTCGGGTTTTTAATTTAGTGTAATTGTTTTATTAATCTCTTAAGTTTATAATATTGATCCTAAGGTTTCTAATATTAATCATAGGGTTTATATTTTGAGGGTTTAATACTAAGCCTATGGTTTATAATATTAATCTTAGGGTTTAATATTAATCCTTTTAGTGTATAATCCCTTGGGGTTATAATATTAATCTCTTTGATTTATTGATATTATGGTTTTGGTTCCTAGTATTTAAAATTAATCCCAAGGTTTAATGTTATTCCATTGTGTTTAAAATTATTTGGGATTTTAATATTAATCCCTTGGGTTTATTAATCACATAGGTTTATAATATTAATCCTAATTTTTATAATATTAATATTAGGGTTTAATTTTTATTTGAGGGTTTATTATTTATTTGAAAGTTTATAATATTTACCTTAGGGTTAATATCTCTTGGGATATATAATATTAATTCCTTGTGTTTAATATAATTCCCATGGGTTTATAAACCCTCACATTTATGAGTCCCTTGTTTTTATGATATCAATATCTAGGGTTTATTAATCTAAGGTTTCACATTTCTAGGGTACAATATTATTCATAGTCTTTAATTTAAGGCTCTTGGATTAATAATCCATTGGGTTTATAATATAAATGCCTTGGGTTTATTAATCCTTTGGTTTAGAATATTAATATCTTGATTTTTCAATATTTTTTTTCCACAGAAAAAAATCAAACCGTCTATTAATATATAGGGGTTACATAGCATATGCTAAGCATTTCCTTTCCCTTGTTTACAGAGAAAGCCAAAAATGCTGTTTGTAGAAATATCCAGAAATTTCCTCCAAACAGCCATGTCACAAAACTGATCTTTTGGACAGCTAGATACCTGTAGTTTCCCCAACTCTCGGCTTCCTAGAAGGAAAACAGCCGAAACAGAGTGATGGGGAAGCCATAATGTCAGAATTTAAACTAGATAGTAGGCACTGTACTGGCAAAAAAACAAAAGGAAAAATAAGGTTCAGACGTGTACAGGAACTCAGGCCTCCTATGACAGGAAAACATCGCTGAGTCCTGAAAACGTTTATACATAAACAAAAGAAAATAAGTAGCAGTATATACATCGAAACATAACCAGAAATAAGATGAAAGTTATGCAAATGCTGTGGGAGCGAGTCGCCTTACCACCCCATCAGCCACCTCTTCAACTATCCATGCGCCCAAAACCTGCTCAGTGCCTTTTTTAGAAAGGCTGTCTGCTTCTGAATTTCTTTCCCTGAAAATGTGACAGATAGTGAGCCTAGAAAACCAACATTTAGTATTTAAAATCTCATTAATCAAAGGAGATAACAGAAATTTCCTGCAGTGATGTGAACCGTTGGCCCACTTGATAGTGTTCAAAGAGTCTCCGAAAATCTGGGCTTCGCGCTCATTGCACGCAACGAGCCATCCAAGAAGAAGGTGCAGTGCTTTAAGCTCGGCAAAATTGTTTGTTCTGGTACCAAGCCCTATGGATGCTTTGAGAAGTTTTCCGGAAGGAAGGTGAATGACCAGGCCAGCTCCACAGTTCTTGTTGATATCTGAGGCCCCGTCGAAGTAAGCCCAGGGAATGGATCCTTTACTTTCTTCCTGCTGAACAGGCCTGCTATTCTGCGAGATGGAGGGGGATGGGATATTTTCATAAATTGCCACCCCCTCTGCTGCTAATTTGGCAATTGGAAAGGTGGAGTCGTTGAAGATCAAGCGGTTTTTGGCGAGCCAGATTCCCCAAACAACCAGAAGAGGAAGCGCTCTGACTTTTTCATTGGGTGCCTGCTGCCACCAAAAGTTCCAGGCTTCAGATATTTCCTCCCCCCCAAACGAAGGGGGTGTTGGTCAGTCCCAACATTTCGTTCCATAAGCTTTTGGAGAAAGAGCAGGAGAGGAAAATATGCTAGGTTGTTTCCTCGCTCTCCTTGCACAAGGGGCACCGCCCGGGTCCAATTTTCCCCCTTTTTTGAAGATAATCCCATGTGGGGACTCTATTTTGGAGTACACACTAGAAGAAAAGTCTAGTCTTGGCCAACCCTTTCAATTTCCACAGTGGCTTGGCCCACCAGCTAGGTTCCTCCCATCCCTTTTGAGTCATTAGCCAGTCATATCCTGCTTTTGGTGAGTAAAGACCGGTCTGAGAATGAATTCATCTCAGCTCATCTGGATTTTCTGAAATGCGAATGTGGGAAGTCAACAGTCCTGTACAATAGGCCCCCCATTCCTGCAACCACCTATCATCTAGGCCGAGAGTTTCCCCGGTGAACAACTCCTGTCGCCAGATGGAAGAGTTTGCATGATCTGCAATTTGGTTGAGGGAAGATAGCCCTTTGCTGTTAAGATCATCAATCAAATCTTGAGAGAGGGCAAAAGAGTCTGGGCAGCCCACCCAGGGGTCTCCCTCGAGCCTTACTGATCTGCCATCTCCCACGTTCCATACCAAGCCTTTTTCAATGACCTGAGCAGCAGCTACCAGAGCTTTCCAAACCATGGAAGAGTTTTTTGAGGATTTGTTGGGCATTCTGATCCATTCAAAAGGAGTGAGAGGGTCAATATACTTCCTTCTAGTAGCTGTCCAAAGATTATTCGAGAACACCAGTCTCCAGGTTAATTTGGCTGCTAGAGATTTAGAAAAAGGATACAGGTCCTTTATCCCCCACCCTCCCCACTGTTTTGGTCTGAAAATTTTATCCCATGCCACCCATGGCGTGATGTGATCCTTCTTCTGGCCAGCCCATAGGAATCTGCTATAGATTTTATTGATTTTCAGGAGGATACACTTCGGCACCCAGATGAGACTGGCCCAATAAACTGGGATGGCCAAGACCACTGATTTGATGAGGACAAGGTGGCCTACCCTTGACAGCCATTTAAGACTCCATAGTTTCAATCTGTGCTCAATTTTAGCCAGGAGCCAGGTCCAATCTTGAGCTCTGTAGGAATCGGGCTTGAGAGAGAAGCCGAGGTATTTGAACAGATCCTGAAGGGATTTTGCTTCAAAGGGGAGAATCTCTTTAGCTCTGATTACTTCTAAGGGTGAGAGCCCTGCGGAAGTGATGGAGGATTTCTGCTCATTTATAGCCAGTCCTGTGGCTTTTAAGAAGAGATCGAGGATCCTTTTCAGGCAGCGGTAATCATCCCGGATCCCATCGCAGAACAAGAGGATATCATCAAAAAAAAGGAGATGGGTTACCCAAAGATTTAGCCCGACTTCAATTCCTTTCAGTTCGCCCTATCTTTTGGCCTCTTTGATCATTAGGCTGATTCCTTCAGCAACAAACAGGAAAAGCAGGGGCGAAAAGGGGCATCCCTGACGCAGACCCCTTTGTGGATTGAAGAAATCCGAAGCAGCACCATTAATCAAGACAACAATAGAAGTCGAGGAAACACATCCCATAATCCACCTTACAAAATCATGCCTGAAGCGAAGGTGCTTTAGGAGGAGCCTTAGGAACATCTAGCTGATTCTATCAAAAGCCTTTGACAGATCTATCTTGATTATGGCCCCTTTTTTCCGGCTCTTTTTCAGAGTGTGGAGTGTTTCCTGCGCAACCCCTACAGCCTCATGAATTTAACGACCATCTAAAAAGCCAAAATGTTCCGCAGTTATGTTTGTAGAAAGAAAGGGTTTCAGCCTGGAGGCAATGACTTTTGCAATGAATTTGTAAAGGCAGGTGCACAAGGAGATGGGTTGGAAGTCATTGAAGGAAGAGGGATGTTCAGACTTGGGAATGAGGGTCAAGAAAGTAGCATTGAGAGGCTGGTAGATCAAACCAGAGACCCTGGATTCTTCCACCACCGCAGCCAGATCGTCACCAAGGGAGTCAAAGAAATGGAGGAAGAATTCCACTGTCCAGCCATTTGGACCTGGGCTTTTCTCTCTTTGCATCGACTTAAGGGTGTCCTCCACTTCATTTTTGGAAACCGGAGCCATCAGGTTTTCATTGCCTTCTTCATCAATAAATCTTGGGAAGTATTGAGCAACCCTTATAACTTTAGCTATGGAGGCTTCTTCTGGGGCTTTGAAAATATCTTTGAAGTGGGAAACCCCTAAAGAGGCAAGCTCTTCAAAAGACTGAGCCTTTTCCCCGTTTGCTTTTGGCATTTCCCAGATGGTGTTTAGGTTTTTCCTTCCTTTGGCATATTGCTGAAATTTTTTTGTATTTTCATCCCCTGCTTGTAGCTAGATAGCCCTGCTCTTTAAGTGCCAGCTTTCCTCTTTCACCTGAAGAATTCTCCTTTGGTCTGCTTCGAGCTTCCGAATTCTGTCTCGAGAGGCCAGGGTGGCATAACCACCCCCTTCAGGGTCTTCGAGGAGGTCAAGTTCTGCATTAATGGTTCTCAACTCCTCATCTTCCTTTTGAGTCTTTTGGATAACCTAGTTCTTGGTGGATACTTTGAGGCGGGTTAAATTATTCATAAAAGCCTTACAGTGGCCCAGCCTCTCTCCATCTCCTGGCCTAGTCCTTCTCCAAGTGGAGTGAAAGATATCAATGAAAGAATCATCTGCCAGCCAAGAGGAGTTGAATTTAAAGGGAGACCCTGGTTTTTTTTTAGATCTTTTTTTCTCCAAAAGCATTGGAAAATGATCAGATAGGCCCCCTTTGCCCACCCAATGCTTGAAGGTTGAAATTTTTTCAGAAAAGTCTTCACCCAGAAGAAAGCGGTCCAAATTCTTGCCCACCCAGTCATCGCCTACTCTTTTATTGTGCCAAGTAGGTCTAGATTTAAGAAGTGAGAGATCCACCAGGTGGGAGGAGGCAATCTTGGAGAGGAGGAAATCAGAAAAAGGGTCAGCTCGTGCATTGGCTCCCCATGATTCTGAGACCCCCAGAGAGAAGTTGAGGTCACCATCGATGATCAGGTTCGGGTGGGCGAGAAAGGAATTTTGGAAGAAAGAGGTCCAGAACAACTCCCTCTCCTGACAGGGCCCATAGACATTGAGGAGAAGGAGAGGTAGACAGAGCTCCCTGGAATAAAGTTCCAGTGCCAGAGAGTTTTCAAGCCCCCAAGCAGAGATTTCTCTGAGATTTCTTGCTTTGTATCTGGTGACCACCCCACCTGAGCGGCCGTTTGCATCAATGGCCTGAAAGTGCCAGCCAGGGAGCAATTTGGAGAGAAGAGCAATGATATCCTCCCCTTTCCCAAGGGTTTCTTGAAGCATAAGAATGTCAGGATTGTAGGACTTGATTAAATCCCTCAAGGCTAGTTTTTTGGGTTGACTAGCTAACCCTCTGCAGTTGAAGGAGAGGAGGATCATTTCAAAGAGTCAAGGGGTGGCTGTGCTGCTCTAAGCACCCCGGTTAAGGATTTTTGTTTCCCATCAACAATGTCGATATTTGCCTTTTTTTGTGCCTTAGAGAGGTTCGATTTTCTACCTCTCGATTTTCAGGGCCTTGTTGGCACCAGATCCTGCTCAAGACCACAAGGGGCTGAGCCCATCCCGGGATGAGTTGTCATCGATCTCAAGTTGTAGGGAGGAACGACGGAGGGGAGAGCAGGCTCCGAGGGGCAACAAGGGGCTGGAGGGTTATCCAAGGGAGGAGGCGGGAGGTCAAAGGGCGGAGGTACCGAAACAATCAGATTGTCAACAGGGGAGGGGTTCAAGTTTAAGGAGGAGAGATCCATCTGGAGCTGGCAGGATGGACCAGACTCAGAGACAAATAAACCAGAAGCTGAATCGGAAAAACAAAGAGAGGAGGGGAGAGAGAGGGGCATACCCGCCTGTGAAGCCTCTGCTGTTCCAGGAGTTGGAGGAGACTGAGAGGCGGTCTGCACAGGAGTTGTCTCAGGGCGAGGGTTAGGTGCCGCCTGCTGTCGAGGTGCGCCGGAGGTCACAATCTCCACATTAGCTTCTAACTCCTCATCGGTAGGTTCCTTCGGAGCAACCAAGCTTGGGTCGGGAGCTGGAAAAGCCGATGGCTTCCTGAAAGTCTTGAAAGAATTCCTTCTGCGACGGTGGCCCAGGGGGAATTCTTTAGCCAGATGACCGACTTTGTGACATATGTGGTAGCGAAAGGGAAAGTTCTCATAGTCCAACTGTTGCAGAAATTATATCTCTCTGTATTTTAGGGTCATTGCTTCTGTGAGCCCGTCCCTAGGGTTGAGACTTACAAGGATCCGGGCCACACTGAGATCGTTTGTTTGTAAAAAAGACCTGTCAACTTCCAGAAACTTACCCAGAGTGTTCCCGATGGAGGTGAAGACCAAGTCAACCCAAAATTGGAGAGGGAGCCCTGGCAATTTTACCCAAACAGGTGACTCGTTCATCTTTTCGGTCTGGGCATCGAACATCGGAGTCCATCTGCAGAGAAGGACTGGGCGCTTACCGAAGCACCAGTTCCTTTCAAGAGCCCAGTTTGCATGGTCCTTTTGGGTGAAACACAGCGTAAACCACCCTCTGTCCAGAACTTTGATTTCAACTGGTTTACCTGGCGCAAGTGCCCATTTTGAGTCGACCCAATCCCGAATGTATGCGGTAGTGTATTTTCTTCCACGCACTCTGCCTACAAGTCTGGACTCTGAGGCTGCCATTGCTTCTTCAACGAGGATATCCACTCCAAGGGCGCAGCAAGGGAGAGGCTCCTTCGTTCTGATAGAAGTCAGTTTTTTGCGCTTCCCTCCCACTATCTTCGCTTGCACATCATCCACCCCCAGCCCTTTGAAAGGCCGACCCTCTGCTGCCTTCTCTCCCAGCCGCTCCTGGCTCTTCTCATCCGGCTCATGATTAGCGTGGATGACACAATTCGTCGCCCCCTCATCCAAGAGTGCCTTCACAGCCTAGCCCTTCTCAAGTTCTGTGTCAACCTCAGGTTCTAAACCCTCCAAGTGGCTTGCGTTAGTTCCGACCACGAGAAGCTTCGGATGACTTTCAAAATCTGGGTCAAGACTAGTGCCTTCATCCTGAGGGCCCTTTTGAGACTGAGCCCTGCTCGCTTGAGTAGAGACTACGGCCAAGCAAATAGGAGAAGGGGCCGTTTTGCTGCTCTAAATTGAGGCCCTAATTCCACAGTCCGTCGCCCAAGGGGCCTCTGCTCCGATGGCGAACCTTCTCCATGCTGTATCTTTTGCGGTTGGAAGCCCTTTGTGCACATGAAAACCGTAGCTCGCCACCACGTCTTCTAACCCACCAGTGAGAGGAGGGAAGACTAAGGGATCTGGCCCCTCAGAGAGGGATGGAAACCCATGAGCCCTGAGTCGGTCGCTATCGAGGCCGTCGCCCCGGGTGAGGCCACCTCTGCCGGAGGGAGAGCCTTTGTCAGCCTTCGAAGCGCCAATCAAGTCCTGAGGTGCAGATCTGAGGGGGAACGAGACTTATCCTTCTTCTGATGTAGGAGGGGCAGGTTTCACTGTCGATTTGGGGAAGAAGCGTTCGAGATTCTGGATAGAGACTTCGTGACCCCAGACAGTGAGTAAATCTTCCGGCGCCGGTTCAACATCAGCATGGTCACGATCGAGCCCCATCTCAGCAGTTTTACTCAAACCCTAGCCCGCCGCCTCTGGAAAAGGAAAACCGTTGAGGATCCAAGGTAAAAACTCCATCGCAAAGAGTAAAAAAGAGGAAAACCGCTACCTCCATTCAGGTCAGGGTTTAAACTAAATGGTTATTCCACCTTGGGGAGAGCACTGTTTAGGCTGACTCGGAAAGATCCAGATGGGAGCGAGACCCTAACAGGTAAGGGACCCCTGTCACATCCCATCGCCCGCGTGGCCTGGGTCGGCCCCTGCCTACAGTGATTCAGAGATCCGCCATGCGGAGAGAAACCCTAGCGCTCCATCCCGTCACCCTCAATCCGGTCATCCTTCCTCTTGTGATAGTTAAAAGGTTGGAAATAGACCTTGATTTTTCAATATTAATCCCTAATGTTTTTAAAATTAATCCCTTGTGTATATAGTACTAATCCCTTGGGTTTATAATATTAATCTATTGGGTTTATTTATCCCTTCCATTTATAATACTAATAATTAATTGGGTTCACTAATCCCTTCGGTTTATTGATTGCTTGTGTTAATAATCCACAAAGTTTATAATATTAATCATTAGGCTTATTAAATCTAGGGTTTACAATAATAATTCCTTGGGTTTAAAAATTTCAAGGTTTATATTCCTACAAGTTAATATTCATCCTAGGGTTTAGTATTATTTGCCTCTTCAGTATTATTCCCTTAGGTTTATAATATTAATCCTTTAGGTTTAAAATTATTCCCTTAGGTTTTAATATTAATATTAATCCCTTTTGTTTAAAATTATTCCCCTTGGATTATAATCCATTGAGTTGATAATATTAATCCCTTAGGTTTATAAATTCCTTGGATTTACAGTATTAATCACTTGGGTTTATAATATTAATCCTAAGGTTTATAATATTAATCTTAGGGTTTAATATTAATCCTAAGCTCATATGTAATCCCTCACGTTTTTAATATTAATACAGTGAGTTTCTTAATATCTTGGGTTTATGATTTTGATGATACAGTTTCTATTAATCATACGGTTTATATTGTGAGGGTTTAAAATTAAGGCTATGGTTTATAATATTAATATTAAGGTTTAAATTAATCCCTGAGGTTTATAAAATTAATCCCTTGAGTTTATAATATTAATCACTTTGGGTTATTAATCTTAGGGTTTATCTCCCTATGATTTAATAGTAATCCTAAGGTTTAATGTTTTTTTGTTGTGTTTAATTTTTTTTTTGGATTTTAATCTAATCCCTTGGGTTTATTAATCATATAGGTTTATAATGTTAATCCTAAGGTTTATAATATTAATGTCAGGGTTTAATGTTATTTTAGGGTTTATAATATTTACCTTAAGGTTTATATCCCTTGGGTTTATAATCCCTTAGATTTATGGGTCCCTTGCTTTTATGATATCAATATCTTCATTTTATTAATCTAAGTTTTGAGATTTCTAGGGTTTAATATTATTCATAAGATTTACAATATTAATAATAGTTTTTAATTTAAGGCTCTTGGATTTATAATCCATTGGGTTTACAATACAAATTACTTGGGTTTATTAATCCTTTGGTTTAGAATATTAATAATTTGGGTTTTAAATATTAATCCATGAGGTTTTTAATATTAATCCCTTGGCTTTATAATTTGTAATATTAATATATTTGATTGATAATTGATTAGGGCTTATAATATTAAACTCATGGGTGTATAATATTAATCACTTGGGTTTATAATACTCATCCTTTGGGTTTATCAAACCCATGGATTTATAATATTAATTTGTTGGGTTTATTTATCCCTTCTCTTTATAATACTAATAATTATTTGGGTTCACTAATCCCTTGGGTTTGGGTTTATTAATCCCTTGGATTTATAAAATTCATCGATTGAGTTTATAGTATCAAGCCATTTGGTTTATAATATTATCCCTTTTATGAAAAATAATTATAATTATTAATAATTAATTGCTAATAATTTATAATTATTAATAACTAATAATTATTAATTATTAATATTAATATAAATATTATTATTAATAATTATTAATATTTTTAATTATTAATTACAAATAATAATATTTATATTATATTTATTCTTATGTTTATGTGATTAATACCAATGTCATAACATTGCATTTATAAAATTAATTCCTTAAGTTTATAATTTTAAGTTGTATAATCTTGGGGTTTATAATAAGAACATTGGGTCTAACACTAGGGTTTATAATATTGCGTCTATTATACCCCTTAGTTTTATAATATTAATCCTTTGGGTTTTTTAATATTTAGTTTATAATATCACATTTAGTATAAGGGTTTGAAATGTTGGGCTTTTAATATTGGTTAGGGTTTATAGCATTAAGAGTAATATTAATATTAATATTGATCCTATTAATATATTGGATTTACTATTCCTAAAGGTTTATAATATTTATCCATTGGGTTTATAATATTAACCCATTGGGGGTTTATAATATTAATCCCTTAGGTTTATTTTTATTAGTCTTAATGTTTAATATCATATTAAGGCTTATAATCGTAGGGTTGATATATTAATCTCAATGGATTTATAATATTATTATATTAGGTTTATATTCTTAAAGTTTTTAATTGTAGAGTTTATATTATTAATCCTAGGGTTTTTAATCCTCTTTAATGTTAGGGTTTATAATAATTTATGCTTAGAATATTAATTTTATGGTTTGATATTGTTCCCTTGGGTTTAGGGTTTATAGGGATCAATATTATTAATATTGTGAGTATATATAAACTTATATTAATATTTATAGTTATATTAATACGTTAATAAACTTATACTAATCATTAAGATAATAGTGAGAGATAAATAAATATTATTAATAATAACAATATAATATTATTATAATATGTTAATTTTGTTATATATATATATATATATATAGTCAATTTCTAATAGTCACATTAATACTATACATCTAATAATATTGATCAATGGCTATGTGCTTATATCAACCACATTGGTAAATGTTGTTGTGCTAGTATAAAATATTTTTTAGTTCCATTTTAGATGTTGATATGTTTTGAAATTGTATTTGTGACAAAAACTCTAATAGCTTCTCTTAAAAAACACAAACTAGCACATGGTGTTGATTTTCAAATTGTTTTTTTTTAATGTAAAATTTGAATAATAGCATATATATAACACCTTGAACCATCATACTAACTTATAATTTACAAATATACCCAACCACAAATTATCACACATCTAAAATATTGGGAAAATTTTCATATTTCTAAAGGATATTCAAGTTCTTAATGTCTTTAATAATTCTTGCTAAGGTTTAGTTTATAATCATTCCACCCACCCTAAAAATGTGTACATAAAGTTTCATATTTATGGAGGATACACAAGTTCACAAACAAACGGAGTGGATAATAACTTAGAAATGGTTTCATGCATATAAATAATTTGTTTTAGTTTGGCCATTTCATGAATTTCTCCTTGGTAATGTAGTGATAAATTGTGAGGATGAGCATAGTTCTAGGTTACTTGTAATATCCCTATTTTTGGCATTCTATAAATAGAGAATGCACATAAGGGTCAGGGGGGCATTAGAAATAAATGTGTAAATATTTAATTGAGAAAATTAATATATAAATGTGGAAATAATACCACAATGTAAAGTCAAAGTAAATTGAGACCAGGAAGTAAAAATCCATGAGGATGGATTAGATTCCTAAGACTTTCCCAAAAAAATAAAAAAATAAAGTAAAAATATTAGATGGGAGATAAGAATCTAATAGATACCTTAGTAAAGTAGAAAGTTACTTAGAAGAGGTGAAATAAAACTAGAAAGAGGGAAAAACTAGTTTTAAAGAGCTTTTGTGGAAAAAACAAAAGTAAAGCCTAGGCTAAAGGAAAACAACATCCTAAATTAACTCAATGCAGTTATGGAAACATGTTGAGGGAAAACAAGATTAAATGCACCATTCCTATGTAGACAAGAGGTTGTCTACACTTTGGAGGAATTGGTCTCTACTTGGGGGGAGCTGTGGATGAAAGCTTAAGGTTGGGTGGAAAATAGTAGTTACTAGAATTGGTATGCACAATTGTTAAATTTTGTCTTATAATTCTGTTATAATGATGAAAGTTGATTAAGAGTAATGGGGTTTAGTTATGAGTTTAGCTGAAAACTTTATATATTGAATTACTAGTTCTTGTGATATGACATCGTATCCTTAGATATAAATTGTTATGTGTATTTAATAGGATTTTAACTGTAGCAGGTATAGTTAATTTCTCTATATAGTTACATTGAGTAGAACAATTAAACGACCAACACACAAAATATCTAAACCTAAAGACAAGGGTTTAAATCTATTGTTAGGTCTATGTTAATTATTTTATTACACATACAAAAGATATCGATTGGATCAAACAACATCATGACTGTATTGAGAGAAACATAGAAAGTGATAGCAAAATTACATAGTTATTTCTGTAACTAATATGAAAGCAGATATGTATACAATTGAGTGATTTAATTCAATTAAATCAAGAAAGTATAAATCTGTATAAGTAACTTACTTCAGATTTAAACTATATAAATTCAGAATTCAAGAAATAGTTATACATATAGATGCAAGATGTGTATTGATAAAGAACCATGAGATATTCATATATATAGATGCAATTTTGTGAAACCAACTCCAAAAAGAGAAGAAAAGAGATATCAATGCCTTAGAAATAATCCACTTTGAGGGGGAAACCTACAATACATTACATGAATGAACAATTCTTGGATGATACAAATGAAAAAACCTCCTTTCTATATATAGGATTCCATGGGGCCATAATGTAATCCTAGTGGGCCACAATGTAATCCTAGTCGACCTAACAATAATAATGTAAGGGCACAATAATAACAATATGGGGGTTACAGGGGTACAACAATAACAATAGGGGGGATACACTAACATAATAAGGGAATACACTATTAATATAGGGACTTAACATGCCCCTCTCCTTCAAACAAGTGTTGTCCTCAATGCTTTATTATTTCTTGATGCTTCTATATAAAATTATCATCCTCCCATGTGGAATCTTCTTCAGGAAAGTTCTTCCACTTGCTGAGGTACTCTGAAATTGGTCGTACTTGTCGAGTTCTTGTTTCTATGACTGCTTCAAAAATTATTTCGATGTGATGTTGATCTTCTTATTGTTTCACTAGATTCTGCACCAAAGTTAGGTTAAACTTTGAGAGTTGGAGAACTTGTTGTTGATGCTTGATGTGATCTTCCACTAATTTATCATCCATATTAGCTATTATTTGATCCTTCAAACCATGATCCAGATTTATGCAGGAACGCAATAGAATAAACATATAACCATAAATACAGAGATGCAGCGGAAATAACACTTCATTTCATTAATATCAAAGAACTGAAATTTGCTTACAGACAGAATGGAAATAAAACTAGCTAGGGCGCTGGTAGCTATCTCTGAGAAGAGATGTCTCGACTACAGGCCTCTGAACTGAGTTACAATGAGGCTCGAGGGCATATTTATTATTGATCAATGACTATGTGCTTATATCAACCACATTGGTAAATGTTGTTGTGCTAGTATAAAATATTTTTTAGTTCCATTTTAGATGTTGATATGTTTTGAAATTGTATTTGTGACGAAAACTCTAATAAATGTTCTAAAAAACACAAACTAGCACATGGTGTTGATTTTCAAATTGTTTTTTTTTATGTAAAATTGAATAATAGCATATATATAAATTAATTTTAACCATCATTACTAACTTTATAATTTACAAATATACCTAACCACAAATTATCACACATCTAAAAATATTGGGAAAACTTTCTTTTCATATTTCTAAAGGATATTCAAGTTCTTAATGTCTTTACTGACTCTTGCTAAGGTTTAGTTTATAATCATTCCAATCTACCCTAAAATGTGTACATAAAGTTTCATATTTGCGGAGATACAAAAGTTCACAAACAAACGGAGTGGATAATAACTTAGAAATGGTTTCATGCATATAAATAATTTGTTTTAGTTTGGCCATTTCATGAATTTCTCCTTGGTAATGTAGTGATAAATTGCGAGGATGAGCATAGTTCTAGGTTACTTGCAATATCCCTATTTTTGGCATTCTATAAATAGAGAATGCACATAAGGGTCAGGGGGGCATTAGAAATAAATGTGTAAATATTTAATTGAGAAAATTAATATATAAATGTGGAAATAATACCACAATGTAAAGTCAAAGTAAATTGAGACCAGGAAGTAAAAATCCATGAGGATGGATTAGATTCCTAAGACTTTCCCAAAAAAATAAAAAAATAAAGTAAAAATATTAGATGGGAGATAAGAATCTAATAGATACCTTAGTAAAGTAGAAAGTTACTTAGAAGAGGTGAAATAAAACTAGAAAGAGGGAAAAACTAGTTTTAAAGAGCTTTTGTGGAAAAAACAAAAGTAAAGCCTAGGCTAAAGGAAAACAACATCCTAAAGTAACTCAATGCAGTTATGGAAACATGTTGAGGGAAAACAAGATTAAATGCACCATTCCTAGGTAGACAAGAGGTTGTCTACACTTTGGAGGAATTGGTCTCTGCTTGGGGGGAGTTGTGGATGAAAGCTTAAGGTTGGGTGGAAAATAGTATTTACTAGAATTGGTATGCACAATTGTTAAATTCTGTCTTATAATTCTGTTATAATGATGAAAGTTGATTAAGAGTAAATGGGGTTTAGTTATGAGTTTAGCTGAAAAACTTTATATATTGAATTACTAGTTCTTGTGATATGACATCGTATCCTTAGATAGAAATTGTCATGTGTATTTAATAGGATTTTAAATGTAGCAGGTATAGTTAATTTCTCTATATATTTAAACTGAGTAGAACAATTAAATGACCAACACACAGAACACACAGAATATCTAAACCTAAAGACAAGGGTTTAAATCTATTGTTAGGTCTATGTTAATTATTTTATTACACATACAAAAGATATCGATTGGATCAAACAACATTATGACTGTATTGAGAGAAACATAGAAAGTGATAGCAAAATTACACAGTTATTTCTGTAACTAATATGAAAGCAGATATGTATAGAATTGAGTGATTTAATTCAATTAAATCAAGAAAGTATAAATCTGTACAAATAACTTACTTCAGATTTAAACTATGCAAATTCAGAATTCAAGAAATAGTTATACATATAGATGTAAGATGTGTATTGATAAGGAACCATGAGATATTCATATATATAGATGCAATGTTGTGAAACCAACTCCAAAAAGATAAGAAAAGAGATATCAATGCCTTAGAAATAAGCCACTTTGAGGGGGAAACCTACAATACATTACATGAATGAACAATTCTTGGATGATACAAATGAAAAAACCTCCTTTCTATATATAGGAGTCCATGGGGCCATAATGTAATCCTAGTGGGCCACAATGTAATCCTAGTCACCTTAACAATAATAATGTAAGGGCACAATAATAACAATATGGGGGTTACAGTGGGTAAAAAAACAACAATAGGGGATAACATAATATGGGAATACACTATTAATATAGGGACTTAACATGCCCCTCTCCTTTCAAACAAGTGTTGTCCTCAATGCTGATATTTCTTGATGCTTCTATATAAAATTCTCATCCTCCCATGTGGAATCTTCTACAGAAAGTTCTTCCACTTGCCGAGATACTTGAACGAGCAATGTTGATTTCTTGTTTCCTAAGACTGCCTCAAAATTATTTCTATGTGATGTTGATCTTCTTGTTGTTTCATTAGATCGCACCAAAGTTAGGTTAAACTTTGAGAGTTGGAGAACTTGTCGTTGGATGCTCGATGATATTCCACTTCTTTATCATCCATATTAGCTATTATTTGAATCCTTCAACCATGATCCGCATTTACAGAACACAATAGAATAAACATATAACCATAAATACAGAGATGCAGTGGAAATAACACTTCATTTCATTAATATCAAAGAACTGAAATTTTCTTACAGACAGAATGGAAATAAAACTAGCTAGGGCGCTGGTAGCTATCTTTGAGAAGAGATGTGGCGGCTACAGGCCTATGAACTGAGTTACAATGAGGCTCGAGGGCCTATTTATTATTGAGAAACAATTGAGAATCCTAAAAATCTAGAAACCTAACCCTAGGAGATGAAGCGCCAAAACTATGGGCCCCATTTGGGTAAATTGGTGTTTCAACTTCCTAGGGACGTAACTTTGGCATACTATCTCTGTTTGACACACATGATACATCATTAGAAAGCTCTATCCGAGGAATAAAACTTTCATCGTGAATTTCATTCTAGAATGGAATGATATTTTCCGAAGGCGCGATGCCCAAAAAACGTCGTTTAGGACCCTAAAACGGCTCCGGAAGTTCAGGACCCAAAAAACTGCTAAAAATAGTAAGTTATGCCGAAATTGAAAAACTGAAAGAGACAATGGTGGGGGCCTAAGTGGAATAGGTGGGTGGCCACCAATATCCACCTGGATCATTCCTCCCCCCTTAGGAAGCAATGGTCCCCATTGCGTTAAGTTCCTCCATGAGATGAGGAAATTTCTGCTGAACTTGGTCCCTGGTGAACCACTTTCCTTGGTGCAGGAGTTGGCCAGCTTTGACAACCCGATACATTTGGATCCTCTATTGGCGAGTGTTCTTAATTTGCATGTCCATGATACAATCTGTGGTGGCCTGTTCCATGCAGTCTGGGTTTAACTCTGTTGGTGTGAGTTGTTCTGCAATGTCCGAGGTGTCCAGTAGAGGTGGAAAGTAAGGAAGAAGGCGATCCACATTGAAGACTGGGTGCAGACCAAGGAATGGTGGAATACTAAGCTCGAAGGCATTGTTACCTACAGCCTTGGTGATGGTGTACGGCCCGTATCGGAGCGGGCGAAGCTTGCGGTGAGGTCCAGTGAGGCGCTCCTTCTGCAAATGTAGCCATACTTTGTCGCCCATCTGGAAGTGGTGTGGCACCCGGTGTTGATCATGGCGCTGCTTGTACTTCGCATTGGCTCTGTCCAATATATCATGAACCTGTTGGCGGATGTGTTGAATGCGCTCGATGAAGCTACTTGCTTTGTCAACTTCAGACTGGACATGAGCTGAATCGGCCTGAGCAGCTGCAAATGGCATGGCTACGTCAATGGGACATAGTGGCCGGAATCCCAAGCCCACCTGAAAGGGGCTATGGCCAATTGAACTGTGGAGAGCCCGGTTATAACTATGTTGTACATAAGGGAGGCTCTCGTCCCATGTGCGTGGATGCTTTGAATTGTACATGCGCAGAATGTGTACAATCATTCTGTTGACGACCTCTGTCTGGCCATCTGCTTGGGGATGGAAAGTTGTGGACTTGGTGAGCTTTGTGTCCAACATTGACCAGAGGCTGGACCAAAATGTGTTGAGGAACCTGCTATCTCGATCTGATATGATAGACTATGGGATCCAAAAGTGCACCCACACTCGTTCAAAGAAGATTTTAGCAGTGGCTTCTGCTATGATATTCTTCTTACAGGCCGCCATAATGGCCATCTTCGAGAATCTGTCAACAACCACGAAAACATAGTCATTTCCATTCTTAGTAGAAGGCACGCCCGACATGTAATCCATGGAGATGGATTCCCAAGGTCGACTAGGGGTAGGTAGTGGAGTATATAGGCCTTGCTTCTTGATGGCCTGGAGCCAGCACATGCTGAAGCAGGATCCGATGTGCTTTCTTGGACATCCTTCTAAGGTTCGGAAAGTCCCAACACTCGAGAGTTGCTACTATTTTCTCACCGAAATGCCCACGGACCACCGTAGTGTGCTCTACATCATCTGGCACACCATGAAGGAACACAAGGTGTTCAGACATAAAAGGGTCTGGAGGTGAAAATTTGAACTTAAGTATTCTGGGTGAAAGCTCATGAAGGCACAATTCCCTGGATCTACTACGGGAATGCCAATCAGAAGTCTCGTGCCCATAAGAGTTGAGCACGGTGGTTAGCGCCATGATCAGCGGTCCGCTGAGGAAATCTACAACACTATTGGTGCTTCCCTTCTTGTATTGATGTTCAAATGAAACTGTTGCAGATATGTGGACTACTTCTGATGGAAATCATTCTACAACTTCCCTTGTGTCTGTATGAACTGCAGGGGCCGGTGGTCTGTGTGGATGATTGTTTCCTTCCCCAAAATGTAATGCTTCCATTGTCGACAGGCTTGCACAATGGAATACATTTCTTTGTCATAGGTGGGATACTTGCGAACTGTCTCAGACAATGTCTCACCGTGATATGCCACTGGATGTCCCTGTTGAGTAAGAACTGCCCCAATAGCATAGTCAGAGGCATCTGTCTCGATCTCAAATGGCTGCTGCAAGTCTGGTAAGGTGAGCACTGGGGCAGAACAGAGGCGATTTTTCAATTCTTTGAATGCCTTCTGTTGAGGTTCCGACCAAAATAATTTTGCTCTCACTCCTCCTTTGGTGACTTGACTCAAGGGCCAAGTGATATGAGAGAATCCCAACACGAATCTACGGTAGAAATTAGCAAGACCCAGAAAGCTGCGAAGCTCTGTTATAGTAGTCGGGGCTGGCCAATCCCGAATGACTTGGATCTTGGCTGGATCCACATGCACCCCCTTTTCATCAATAATGTATCCCAGATATTGAACCTGGGTCATGCCAAACGTGCACTTCTCCAAATTGGCACACAACTTGTGTTGTCGCAGTGTTTGGAGGACTTGTCGGATGTGGTGAAGGTGCTCTTCCCAAGTCTTGCTGAAGATTAGAATGTCATCCAAGTACACCACTACAAATGAGTTGGTGAATGGCCGCAAGATGTCGTCCATAATCCTCATGAAGGTTGCGGGAGCATTCGTCAACCCGAAAGGCATGACTAGCCATTCAAAAAGGCCTTCCTTGGCTTTGAAGGCAATCTTCCACACATCAGAGGGTTCAATTGGTACCTGGTGATACCTAGACTTCAGGTCAATCTTGCTGAAATATTTTGCACCTTTGAGTTGGTCCAGAAGGTCATCAATCCATGGGATTGGGTACCTATTCCGAATAGTGATCTTTTTCAACGCCCGATAGTCAATACAGAGTCTCCACATCCCATCCTTCTTCTGTACCAACACGATCAGGCTCCCACAGGGTGATGAACTTGGTCTGATGTGACCTTTCTGCAACAGCTCCTGAATCTGCCTCTTGATTTCATCATTATCCAGAATAGAGTGCCGATAGATTAGTCCATTGGGTAGCAGCGCACCTGGGGTCAGATCAATCGGGTGCTTGACCTGACAATGCAGAGGAACCCCTGTGGGTGAGGTGAAGATGTCCCCGTACTCCTCCAAAACCTTATCCATTTGTTGTTGTTGTTGTGAAAAGGAGCCATGTCTGGAGGTCGTGGCCACAATATTCTTCTCGCCCTGTGGGCGGATCATCAAGAAAACGAATTTCCTGGTTTGGGAAATGAGCTTACTACATTGTTTTGCAGTAACCAAAGAGATAGTCGCAGGAGGTGGTACCTCTGGTATCCTGTACAACTTATTTCCCAAAATAACAATAACAGCACGAGGTCGAGACTCATACATAGCATGGCACTTCCACAAGTATGGTTGTCCTAATAATACATCAGAAACATCAATAGGAGCAACATCACATAATACCTCATCCATGAAGGGCTTGATGCTATGGGGAAGGTGGCACTACTGGCCGACGCGGAGATCTCGTCCTTGGTGAAGCCCCCCGATGGTGTATGGATGTGGGTGAGATGTGGTCGACAAACCCAACCGCTTCATGGTGTCTACTGAAATGAGGTTATTTTGGCTCCCATTGTCGACAATGAACTGTACAGGGGAGCCCTTTACCCACATTTTGGAGTGGAAGAGATGTTCCTCCTCCTCTGGATCTTCCGGTTCCTCCTTCTGGATCTTTGTAGTGGAAACAGTGGCATTGGGCTCCGCATCAATAATCTGTTTCCCTTTTTCATTCCCCTTTTCAGGTTCTGATTCGGAGTAGGAGCATGCATCTGAATCAGAAGCCCTCATCTTGGCCACTAGCGACTGCTTGGCCCGACACTCACTTGTGTTGTGAATGGAGCTCTTATGGAACTCACACCACTTTCCCGTGTCCTTCTTTGGCTTTGCGGTGCTGTTCTTTTCTTGTGGCTTTGATGGGTTGTCTTTAGCCGCCATTCCTTGGCTCTGTCCTTTGTTCTGCAGTTTGGAAGCACCTTTCCCTTGCTTTTGATTCGCAGATCCAAAGTCTCGCTTCTTCTGTTTGAATTTCTGCTAAATCTTGGCAGCATACCGGTATGCCGTACCAAGCGAGGAGATGTCGAGGAACTCCATTTCCTTCTGAATGTATCTGTGCAGACAGCTGCGATACTTTAGCACCAAATGTTTCTTTGAATCTTTGATACCCAACTTTGTGCGCAGGGTATGGAATATATTCGTCAGCTCATTCACATCTTGATCCCTTTGTTGTCGCATCGTGGTCCATTGTATGTACTTGTCCTCATATCTCCCCACGAGATAGTATTGTTCCTTGACGGTGTCTCAGAAAGAATTCCAAGTTGGTACGGCCGAGAATAGAGAGGGTTCTATTTGGTCCTTGTTCTCACAGTAGGTTTCCCACCAGTCCTTAACATGGGGGGTAGCTTTGAGGAGTGCAAAAATAATCTTCTCCCGGTCTGAAAAGTCATGAACAGAAAAATATCCTTCCAATAGATTCAGCCATCTATCTACGGCATCTGCATCTATTTGACCCTAAAATATGGGAATGTCAAAATTTACTTGTACCTTAAAGGGAGTCACACCTCCAGAGTGGCTGCTGGATGCAGATGCGCTGCCGGTGGGCAGCCGTTGAAGGATCTGAACAAAGTTATCCATCATCGCATTCCTTTGTTTTTCGAGGGCCTCCTCGAGAAATATTTTGATAGGATCTCCTGCTCCCTCATCTTTCTTTTCATCCCCCATGGGCGTCCATCGAGGTTTGCGAGGCTGATCTTGCAAAGGTTCCACTAGATCAAGCCCTAGCTCCTTATACCCCGACTTCGTTGGGGACATGCAAAGAAGGATCGAGAAAAAGCAGACCCGCTCTGATACCAATGATCCGGATTTATGCAGGAACATAATAGAATAAACATATAACCATAAATAAAGAGATGTAGTGGAAATAACACTTCATTTCATTAATATCAAAGAACTGAAATTTTCTTACAGACATAATGGAAATAAAACTAGCTAGGGCGCTGGTAGCTATCTCTGAGAAGAGATGTGGCGGCTACAGGCCTCTGAACTGAGTTACAATGAGGTCGAGGCCTATTTATTATTGAGAAACAATGATATCCCCAAAACATCCGTAACCCACCTTCTAGGATATGGTGCTTAAAACTATGGGCCCCGTTTGGTAAATTATGTTTCAACTTCCTGTGGAAGTAACTTTGGCATACTATTTCCGCTTACGCACATGATACATCATGGAAAGCTTTCTCATCCGGGAGATCGTGTCTCTGATCGTAATGTCATTTTTGAACAGGGAATGATATTTTTTTCGAGGCAATTAGTGCTCAAAAACGTTGTTTAGGGTCTCAAAACGTTCGAAGTTCGTGACCCAAAACTACAAAATAGTAAGTTGAAGCTCTGAATCGAAAACGCAGGATAATGGTGGGGCTCATGAATAAAAGGTGTCACCAATATCCACCTGGATCAAACCATCCAACTTAGCCTCCATTTCTACTTTTAAACCATCTATGTCATCTTCGGTTGCTCTTCGTATGATTGGAATTTGTTGCACTTGGTACCATAATTTTGATATCTCATACTGTAATTCTTCCTCTTCATGCGTCATAGTATAGATTTTTGAGGGCTTAATGGGTATGTAATTATTTTAGGAGGTATTTTAGATCCCAATACTGAAATATATTCTCAATAGGCCCTTGGAATCACTTCAAACTGATTTTTTTTACACAAAACTTATGCAATTCGGAAACAAATACACACCTTTTTATTGCTTTTGAGGACCTTGATATTGAAATTGACTTATATTTATACTTGTAGATCCTTAATATCTAAAATTAAGCCTTGTAGTAGCACTCTAAAGCTTCTTTAAAATGTCATAGGTCTAACCTAATTTGGATTCTTCAAGGAAAAGTTATGTCCAATCTCCCAGAATGACCTAATTATGGATTGGTTTAGTAGAGAAATCTTGTATGACTTGCCACCTGTCACTTCTTCCTCCTTCGGTTCTGAAATTGATAGACAGGAAACTACATTCCATGTGCTTGCGTCCACTTTTTACAAAATTCCAATCCGATGCTCAGAGAGAGAGAGTTATGAAGATTTTCCCACGATCGCCTCTTTGAGATGAAACTCGGGAGCCTGAAAAAGTCCTAACTTCCACAAATCATATCTCTGAAAATATTGCGAACCAAGCTCTAAAATTTTGTGATGATGTTCCTCAGGATTTCAGCTCACTCTCTAAAAATTTCAGCTTCTGAAACTTTGTAGAAAAAATTTATAGTGAAAATTCCGCGATGACTTGTTTAGGTTAAATTCATGAGCCTACAAAAAGCCCTAACTTCCACGGATCATATCTTCGAAAATATTGCGAACCAAGCTCTAAACTTTTGCAACGATGTTCCTCAGGATTTCGGCTTCGCACTCTAAAAATTTCAGCATCTGAACCATCGTAGAAAAAACGATATAGCAAAAATTCCACGATGATCTGTTTAGGTTAAATTTAGGAGCCTGAAAAATGACCTAACATTCACAGATCATATCTCCAAAAATATTGCGAATCGAGCTCTGAAATTTTGCGACAATGTTCCTCAGGATTTTGGCTTCTCACTTTAAAAATTTCAGATTCTGAACCTTCGTAGAAACAAAGTTATAGTGAAAATTCCACGATGACCTGTTTGGAGTAGCGAAACCCTAGAATCTTAAAGCTCTGATACCAAATGTTGTGAAACTAGCTCCAAAAAGAGAAGAAAAGAGATATCAATGTGTTAGAAATAAGCCACTTCAAGGGGGAAACCTTCAATACATTACATGAATGAAAAATTATTGGATGATACAAATGACAAAACCTCCTTTCTATATATAGGAGTCCATGGGGCCATAATGTAATCCTAGTGGACCTAACAATAATAATGTAAGGGCACAATAATAAAAATATGGAGGCTACAGGGGTACAAAAATAATAATGAGGGGGGCTACACTAACATAAGAAGGGACTACACTATTAATATAGGGAATTAACATGCAATCAATATATTAAAATGGAATTATAAACCAATTATATAACTGTTGAGAGTATGTGAGAAATCCTCTGAAAGAGGTGAATAGAAAAATATGCCAAAATTCAAGAAAAATATTATTTACAAGAGTCTAAGTCATATTGAATGAGAGTCATATTTACTACAAGTAATTATAGAATGTACATATACATTGGTAAATATATTCAAAGTTAGAAGGCTGAAATCTGCACATGTGAATGATCGGCCTCGAGGCAGGGGAAACTTGTCATCACAACTTTTGATAATAATGTGAAGAAATAGTGAGGAAATTTTGGGAAGCAAAATTTACCTGTAATTTAACACATAAAATGGTGTTATAATGACATCAATTACGATAAAGAAATGATGAAATGCAATTATTATAATTGACAATAGTTCAATTTGTACCTGTTGAGGGACCAGAAGGATTTCGATTCTTCCTATAAAAGAAAATAAAAAAATATATTTTTCAGAAAATGGAAGAAATAAAAGAAGTGTGTCATCTGAAATAAATTAAATTACATAGTGATATTTTAAACAAATTTTCAGAATTTCATATTAAGTACCTATGTTGAAGTTGAAATAGATTACGTGGTGGTTGTGTAGAATTGCAGAAATTTAATAGAATTTGGAAAAAGAGGATTTTTCCTGTATCAGAACAAAAAAAATTGTTCTGGGAAAAATATAAAAGTCAAAATTCCATTCATATTTCTATTTTATTATCAAATGCTCAAATCTGAGTTATATTTTGGACATTTTATACAAGTATAAAATATTAAACCTAGAAAATGAGAGAGTCTTACCATATCAATAGAATCCGGAAACGAGTGAACTATCTGAAGTCCTAATTTATTCTCTTTCTATTCTATAAATAACTTGAAGAATGATATATATATATATATATATATATATATATATATATATATATATATATATATATATATATATATATATATATATATATATATATATATATATATATATATATATAATGCTGAAAATACAACCATATTATGGACAATAATTATGTATTAAATTACCAACTATTGGAATGTTAAAATTAGGGGAAAAAGGAGTAAATGAAAACAATGCTAAAATATAGCTGAAATTAAATGAAGTTGATGATGGAAACCATATCTCTCAATATGAAGTTAACAAGTTGTATGAAACAAATAGTTGTACATTCAAGTTAAAGTTTAAAGTGAAACATAGATACGTGGAAAACCCTCTCTGTTAGGGTAACGAGAAATTAATTCATAATTATAATAAAACGTAAACTCTGAGGAAGATACTGGGTATAAATTTGTCAACAGATCATATAGGGAAGTAGAAAACGATGCGTCCAATTCAGAAGTTAACTAAATTGGAAAAAAGTTAACTAAAAGCAGTAATTTTTGAGAATAACCAAAATATGAAAAAAGCATACAATTGAAATTATCTTAATCCTAGAACATAAACCTATCTCAGTGGAGAGATCCTTTGAGTTGAGAGATTCATTTCTAAAAATCTAAGCTAAAAAGAGTTAATAAAATTTTACCATATAACTTAGCGATAGTTTAGTTATGAGAAAAGGAAGATTTCATGTCAAATCGAGACAGATAAGCTAGTCAAATAAAACAAGAGATGTATTACCTGTAAGCTATTGTTATAGCATCATTTCTCACCTTGACATGATTCATGATTGCTTCATGGCTTTATGGGCACCCATTCCTACAGACTTGGACAAATTCACTTAAAAACAGTGGAAAATCCTTCATACGCGACTATGCCCGTGTTTTTCCGCGTGTATACGCGAGTACAACTAGACTTTTCCGCGTATGCCATTTTAATGATTAAAAAATATATAAAAATCCCTAATTTCGCGCTGGGTTGATGGTTACTCAGGTAGTTCAACCACCCCAGCCCGTGGCCAACTGTTTTCAACTGCTGAAACTGCTTGGAGGGACTATAAAAGACCTTATATGTATGGCCTAAGGGGGAGAGAGAATTATTATTATTATACTCTGTTGGTTCCCTATCCAAGTCTGATTCCCCGTGCCTCCTGCACTTTCCCAGTTCATTTCAGGAAACCCTTGTTTCCTTGAGATACACATCCCTTATATGTTATCTCGTATGCACTCATTTGGAAGGAGTCTTAGCGAGGCAAGGGCTGGACGGATCCGGACGACGGTCTGCGAAGGCCTTGGAAGGATCAGGTGATCTCTCCACTTACTTTTGTACGTACTATTTTTATAATACATAAGTATCATGTTGTTCCCGAAGTAAACGTGTTAGTGTATGCTTTAATGTATGAAGAATATTTGTTATACAAGCATTCATGATGATTTATTTAATGTTTTATATGAATCTCACTAACATATAGAGTAGAAATATATTGTACAACTTGTCCTTTGTGCTGGTTTCTTCTTGTATTTCAAGTGAAGGAGGAAGGACGGTTGCAGGGAGTTTGAACTCCACGTGGATCTACTTCAAACGTAGGACCAACGGGTAAACCTCTCATTCTACTCGATTTCGTTTTTATGAATGTGCATGATCGTGTGAGTCTCTGTTAAATAGTACGCCCCTGCTCTGTGGAGGTTAAATCCCAACCAACCTCTAGGGTGTTAAATCCCCGAAACAGAACTGGCGACTCCGCTGGGGATCACATTTTTGTGATTCTCCTGTTGGGTTGTTTCAGCTGTTTGGTAGGTTACCAACAGTTTTTTCTGTCTTTTACAGTCCAGTTTGCTTTCTTGCAGTCAGTTTGAAGCTTTGATACCTTTCCCAGGCTTGTACTTTTTATTTTTCATTATCTTTCTTTGTATACGCAGTTTTTCTTGCACACAGTCGCGTATACCCGCGAGTTTGTGTAGAAGGAACCGCGTATACGCGGGTTTCCTTCAACACAGACGCGTATACACGCCTGTTGCATAACTGCAAGGTCGCGTATACCTAGGCTGAATTTGAAATTTCAAGATTATGGTGTTTTTGGTCTTTACTGGCTGTGGAAGCCTGTGTTTGCAGAGTCTTTGTACTTACTGGAGTGTGACAGAAGTGGTTTTAAGTCTTGGTTCTCTTTCGTTTGTCCGAAAACTGATCTTTTGGCGAAGTGTTCTTGTTGGTGCTAGCACTCCTGGATTGAGTTCCAAGATCGCTTTCTGAGCGTTCTTGGCTGTTCTGCTTTACTAGAACAGAGAGCTTCTGCTCACTGACTCGCTCCTGTCTTTGTGTTGTGCTTTGCATTACGTTCTTTGCTTTGTTTTCGATTGGTTTTCTTGAGTTTCATAAGCTAGGGTTTTGTTGCATTTTTCGAAGAACTTTTCTTGTTTCTTTGGAGTTTTGTGTTGCAACAAATTTGCACTATTTCTCTTGGCTGTTTGATTGAGTTTTTTGTCTTCCATTGCTCTTATTGATCTTGCTATCATTAGCCTTATAAGGTTTGGGGGCATAGCCGAAGTTTATGCTTGAAATTCGGTCTCGTTTTAGCTTGGATTGGGATAGTTGTTCTTGGTTTTCTTGAAGCTCTTGTTTTATAAAACTGAAAAGCCCAAAAACATTTGTTTTGCTTTTTGTTTTTTGCATATCAAAAACTCAAAAAAAACATTGTTTCTTGTTTTTGTTTTTGTTGTTGCCTTTTTCATTTTCGTTTGGCTTCATCTTTTGGGACTTTAGTGAAGTTTCTTGCTTCTAGTTTCCCGCTTGATTGTGAAGGGAGGTTGTCTTTTGATTTCTTCTTCTTCTTGTTGAGTATTTTGGTGTCTTATATTGAGAGTTCTTGTTCGCAAGAATTGGCTTTCTGGATATCAAAAAGATTAGT
Source organism: Pinus albicaulis (assembly GCA_034641835.2). NCBI lineage: Eukaryota > Viridiplantae > Streptophyta > Pinopsida > Pinales > Pinaceae > Pinus > Pinus albicaulis. The sequence continues at coordinate 1,317,811,027 of CM076579.1, read as the reverse complement.
TGAAACTGAAGGAGCCTGTTGGGAAATTTCACCTTGTTTCAAGGGACTTTCTGCATCTTAGAATTTACATGCTAGTGGTCATTTGCATTAGGTGCATTGAATCATTTAGTTAGCTTCTTAATTTTTGTGCGTGTGAGTTTGTAATTCGAAAAGAAAAATACATTTTAGTCTCGTAGAACTTACATAGAAATTTCTCTTCATCGAAAGACAAAGAACTGCATGTGCATGTAGTCAGGTTTTTATTAATTTCTTTTGCGTCAGAACATCATTGGTTTCAACTCCATATCCTTGTGACTTAATACAACAGCCCTTAAAATAAGCGATTAAATCTAAAATCAACTAGCAAGTTTATTTAGTGTCAATCACCAACTAGCTAGGTTGTAGGGCCTTGGAATAGGAGAGAGGAGAGTTAACTCTCCAAGGCCGCTCAAACAGACATAGAAGTTTACTAATTGAGCGAAATCCAACTCCGTGAAGTGGACTGGGAAAGCTCTCGTCCAAGAGTCAAGCGCGAGGGGAAGTGAAGGTTAAGAAGAGGGATACCCCCCCTCCGATTAGCTGAATCTAACCTCAAGACCGTTCCGCCCAGCTTCTGATACGGATTGGTGTCCATAGTTGCTGTTCCTAGGTTCCACACAGGTGACTGCGCGGGGGAATACCCGTGGTACCTGAGGCAGACGTCGCATCACTTCAGCGGTTTTTCGGGGTGCCCTTGCGAAGCTTGGGTACTTGAGCTGTGACAAGGGTTTGTTAGGAGGTCGGCGTAACTGTTTCTGATACCTTCGCTAGTTGTTCCGGGCCCTAATCATCCCAGACTGCTTTCGGAAGGTCCTATACTTCGCTTTCCTGTATTTTGGTGTCCGGTCCTCATCACCCGGAGCGGAAATACTTGGAGGTTGTTTGCTTGCTGTTTCTCAGGGTTTTGTTTTTAGTGAGTGCTCTAGCTTGCCTAGCTTTTCACTTTTCTTGAGTCTAATATAATAGATTTGTAAAAGTGGCTGATCAAGCGCCTCGACGTTCGAGGAGAGTCCGGGGGTTATCTCCCGAGAGTGCAGAGCCTTTTTCGAGAAGGCGTAGGAGCAATCTAGCAGGTGGTTTTCACCCTGTAGAGTCTGACGCTGTGGAGAGAGATCCTCCACTAAGGTCTGAAGGTTTCGTTGCTGATTCCGGTGTCGGTTCCGAGAGGAGCGTTTCGCTCACCTCGAGGGTATTGTTTCCTCAGGAGGAATATTTTCAGATAGAAGATATACCTGAGCCTGCGGCTACAGGTCCATCTCCTCTTCCTCTTGATCATCCGTTTGTTATAGAGTACATCGGACCGGAGTCTGAGAGACCGCCGGATCTTCCTTATCTTTCTTATCTTTCGATGGCCACGACTGGGAACGCGGCTTCTACCGTAAGTGCTGCGGGCATTCAGACCCCTGCTTCTATCGAGGCAGGGGGCACTCTTGCTTTATCTTCGAGTGCTTCTAGCACTGCTATGTTTGGCTCTGGGTTCACCCAAGCATATGCTTCTCAATCTGGTCCCTTTGTTTCAGGGATGTCCATTGCTGGAAATCCCTCTTTTTCCTTTACCGCCGGTGCAGCTGGATCTACGCCCATGTCCAACATGGCTAGTGGATCAGCTTCTTTTCGGGGTTTCCCCTTTGGGACTGGGCATATTCCTAGTCCCAATCCTTCTTTAGGGTCGTTTCCTTTTACGTCCCAGACCCAAAGTTTCAATCCTTGGGCTCAAGGGCCAAGTTCGACTGCTTTTATGGGGTGGAATCCTATGTTTGCAACGTCGGGGGCAGGGAATCAGTTCATCGCGAGTCATCCAGGGAATGCTTCTTTCCCTACATCGAGTGCTTATCAGTCTTTTTCTCCTCTATCTAATGCATGGAACCCCTACCAGGGGCTTACATCTTCAGTCAATACTTCAGCGGGGGGAACTAGTCTGGGTCTTGGTAGCTCGGCGTGGGGAGGAGGTTCTTCTCCGTTTTCTACGGGTCCTTTATGGCAGCCTGGTGCCTCATCAAATCCAGGCTATTCTTTTCAGAATGTGGGAAATCCATCCCATCAAGGATGGAATTCTCAGGCTCCGCCGCGATTACCATTTCTGGCAACGTTAAACTTGCGAGACTTGGCGAAGTTAACTAATGACCCGATTCGATATAGTCCGGGTTGGCCTCCGGTTCCAACCAAACTTCCTTCAGACATTCCTAAGTTTGAAGGTAAGAATGGTGAAGATCCAGCAGACCACGTCACCACATTCCACTTATGGTGTTCATCCAACTCTCTGATCAACGATTCGATTAGATTGAGATTATTTCAGCGCACCTTAACTGGAAACGCCGCGAAGTGGTATATAGAGCTTACTGGGGGCAGTTTCGCCACATTTGGAGAACTGGCTGTCACTTTTCTTAACCATTTCCAGTTGCCTGTCAGATATGAGGCTGGGACCGAACTCCTGGCTAATTTTAAGCAGGATGAGGCAACTCACATTTCTGATCATATTCAGGAATGGAGGAGAAGGAAGAGGCTAATTAAAGCCCATATTCCAGGTGAGTTCCTTCTCGAGTGGTTTTTGAAATCGCTTCAGTCGGATATTTCAAAGGATGTATCCATGTCAGGGGTATATTCCGAGGAGCAGGCCATCTTTAGGGCCCAGCAGTTAGAGTTGATCTATTCTCAGTCTGGCATGCTTTACAAGTATTTGCCTAATGCTCCTCGCTCCAAATTGGATCTCTCGAAACCCAAACCTGGTCCACATGGTGACGGACTTGTTGGATCGGTCGGTAGTAGTGCAGCCAGCCTGCTTTCTCAATTGCAGCAGTTGTCTTTACAATCTGCTTCTTCTGGTCAGGCTGTGCCTGCTGATTCATCACCTTCCCAGTCTTTGTCCATTAATGCTGTCCAATCTTCTGAACCCAAAGGAAATCAACAGTTCGATGGGAAGAAGAAGGGACGTAATAACAAGAAGAAGGGCAAGAATGGGAAGGGCAATGCAAATAAGACCAACGAGCGTGTTGGTGAAGGGCAAAAGGAGAAAAAGAAAGTTAAGTTTCAGTGCAAGCTTTGTGCTGGAGACCATCTCACGCATCTTTGCCCGAAAATTCAGGATGCTCAGCGCCTGTTATCTCAGCAGGGTTCTTCTAGTTCCCAGGCTGTGCTAACAAACCCTTTTCCCCAAGGGCAGCAATTAATTGCTGGCGCGAATCAAAATCCTGGGGCTTCCTCTGGAGGTCCTCAGGAAGGGGAAAGTCCATCGAATATCTTTATGATGAGTGCTCACGTGGATGTCGCTACGAGATCCCGTGATTATGGCGGAGAGGAATCTTCGAAAGCTAAGGAAGTTCCTGATGCTACTGAGCCGCTTCATATCACGAAGCCAACTGTGTTGTCTATGCCTCGGATACCGAAGGCATCCTCTAAGCGGTCAACGATTAATCCGAACATGAGGGCTGCCCAGAACTACTCGATTGTAGAAGATCTGGCGCAGAGTCCTTGTGCTATGTCAGCTTTAGAGGTACTCCAGTCTTGTCCGGCTCAGCGCAGTGCTTTGCTCGCTGCCATTGGGGCTATTGATCCGAAAAATTCTCTTCTAATTACCTTTGATATGAATAATTTTAAGAAGATACTTCCTCATCATATGGCCTTCCATATTAAATCATCGTATCGGAAGACTAATATCTTTCGCACGGTTGTTGATGAGGGTGCTTCTACTTGCGTGATGTCTCTCGCGTGCTGGAAGACACTAGGATCTCCCAAAGCTGTTCCATCTAGCACTATACTTACTGCGTTCGATGGCCATTCTCATAGGCCCCATGGTATTGTCCCGGCTTTGCCCATCTGTGTTGGGGGCAAAACCGTTAACATAGAGGTTGAGGTAGTAGATGCAGCCTTGGACTACAACCTTCTGTTGGGGAGGAACTGGATATATGATATGGATGCCATTGCATCTTCACTATTCCGGATAGTATGTTTCCCCCACGAAGGGAGGATAGTTACGGTGGATCAACTGGACTGTCCTCCTGTAGACCTGGATGCGCCTCCTGACTCATCTGTCCCTAAGTTGGACAATACTAAGGCACCTATCGAGAATCTGGGAGTTGGAATGTATTCTTCCGTGATGGGATCTTTTGATCTTCCTCCTCCTAAGGTGTCTATCAATGCTATTTCATCCTCCAAGGCTCCCCTTCGAAGAGAGTTCTTTCGAACTCATTATTTTTCGGACCCTTGGACCTTACCTTCCCCAACTGCCACTTTGGAGGAAGGGCAAGTGGGTGGAATGGCATTCCCGATATCTGCAGCTGAGATTGCATATCAGTCTGTTGTTGACACTTCAGAGTCTGATCCAGCTCCTCTTTCGCCGGAAGAGTTGGATGGTGATGTGGCTCCGGCTTAGATGCTTACTTCTTCTTCTGCCCAGGATTGTCTAGATACAACTCTTCCATCTGAAGAGGCCATCCTAGAAGCAATGACAGGTATAGAGAGACCGTGGGATGACTTGCATCATCGGTCTTACTTCCTACCTGACTTGAGCGAAGTCGAAGCTAGTTTTCCAAGTCCTCAGTCTCCTGGACCTGTTCACCCAGTTTTGAGCCCCTTAGCACCAGCACAGGTTTATGCTGAAGGGAACATGGCTGTGATCTCTCCTACTATCCCGGTGAACATCTCCAGGAATCCCAACATTATCGAGAACGTTTTCATTGGAGCTGAATGTTCCCATGAAGAGGTTCAAATATATACCGAGCTCTTCAAAGAGTATAGGGATGTTTTTGCTTGGTCTTATGAGGAAATGCCTGGCATAGACCCATCTATCGTCTAGCATGAGATCAAGACGTATGAAAATGCTAAGCCGGTCAGGCAAAAACTTCGTCCGGTTAATCCTAGGAAGGCAGCAGCTATCAAAGCTGAGGTTGAAAAGCTGCTTAAGGCGGGATTCATTTTCCCAGTTCCTCTGACTGAATGGGTTTCAAACCCCGTTCCTGTTGATAAAAAGCAAGGAACAATTCGAGTGTGCATCGATTTGAGAGACCTGAATAAGGCGTGTCCTAAAGATAATTACCCCACACCCTTCATTGATCAGATTATTGATGAGTGTGCCGGTAACGAAATTTTTTCCTTCATGGACGGTTTTTCTGGTTATAATCAAATTACTATCCGTCCAGAAGATCAACATAAGATCGCATTTATTTGTCCCTGGGGTGCGTTTGCATATAAGAAAATGCCTTTTGGTCTTAAAAATGCTGGAGCTACTTTTCAGCGGGCCATGTCTTACGCCTTCCACGACATCAAGAAAATTATAGAGGCATACTTAGATGATCTAGCTGCTCATTCTCGAAAGAGGATGGATCATCCAGGACACCTCCGCCAAATATTTGAGAGATGTCGTTTTTATAAAATTCGTTTGAATCCGAACAAGTGCGTTTTCGCGGTAACATCCGGTCGGCTGTTGGGATTTATCGTGTCTAGTGAAGGGATAAGGGTAGATCCCTTCAAGGTTGAGGCAATACTTCGGTTGCCTCCCCCGTCTTCAATCCGTCAACTTCAAAGTCTCCAAAGGAAGTCTAACTTTCTTCGGAGGTTTATCGTTAACTATGCTAAGATTACAAAGGGATATATGAGACTGTTGAAGAAAGGAGTCCCTTTTCTTTGGGACGACTATGCTCAACGCTCATTCGATGCCTTGAAAAAGGCATTGACCTCTGCTCCTTTACTGAGTCCACCCGATTATAGCAGAGATTTTCTTTTGTATCTGGCTACAGGAGAATCTACCATTGGTATGGTTCTGGTTCAGGAGGATGATGCTCTGGCTGAGCATGTTATTTACTACCTTAGTCGAGGACTGGTAGGACCTGAACTACGGTACACCCCGATAGAAAAATTAGCCTTAGCAGCAGTTCATGCTGTGCAGCGACTCCGGCATTATATTATTCTTCGCAAAAATTATGTCTTGGCAGCGGCCAATCCATTTCAGTTTGTCCTTAGCAGGCGAGTGATTGGGGGCAAAAATAATAGATGGATTGTGATTTTACAAGAATTTGATCTAGAGTTCATGTCTGCCAAATCCAAGAAGTCATTAGTTTTTGCGGAATTGATCTCCGAGTTGCCTTGTGGAGAGGCGATGATCTATGATGAGTCCTTTCCGGACGAACACTTGTTTCTGATCTCTCCACAAGATCCTTGGTATGGGGACATCATTGTATATCTCCAGACTGCGAAGTTTCCCTCTTCTTTTCGAAAGATGAGCGTTGTAAGCTGCGTCACTTAGCTAAAAGTTATCTGATTATTGGTGATGCTTTGTACCGTCGAGGGGTTGATTCAATCCTAAGACGCTGCTTAACTTTCGAAGAAGCTGAGGCTGTGCTCAATGATTCTCACGGTGGAGCTTGTGGGGGTCATTTATCGGGGCTTGCTACAGCCCAAAAGATTTTGCGTGCTGGCTACTTCTGGCCTTCGATTTTCAAAGATTGTATTGAATCGGTCAAGAAGTGTCATCCTTGTCAAGTGTATACTCGAAAAATGCGCGCTCATCCAGCTCCGCTTTTTCCAGTCATTACTGTCGGACCCTTTACAAAGTGGGGTATGGATTATACTACTTGTAACCCGCCTTCGGCAAAAGGTCACAAGTACATTATCGTAGCAGTAGACTACTTTACGAAGTGGGTCGAAGCTATGCCTACTTTTGGGAACGATGGTGAGGCTGCAGCTCTTTTCTTCTTCAACCAAGTCATTGCTCGTTTCGGTATACCTAGAGAGATTGTCACTGACCATGGCAGTCACTTTCAGAACAGTATGATGGCTGAGTTGGCTCTTAAAGTGGGTTTCCGGCAGGAGCATTCATCTCCATATTATCCTCAGGCCAATGGCCAGGTGGAAGCCGTGAATAAGTCCTTGAAGACAATTCTTCAACGGACGATTGATAAACATAGATCCAACTGGCACATTATGCTATATCCTACACTCTGGGCATACAGGACGTCAGTTAAAACTGCAACTGGCTTTACTCCGTTTCAGTTAGTCCACGGGGTGGAATCCGTATTTCCCATTGAATGCGAGATTCCTTCCCTTAAGCTGGCTGTTGAGCTTCTTCCTGACACTTCTAGTCTGGCAGAGCGGCTTCTTCATCTGGAACATCTTGATGAGCAGCGTCGAGATGCCGCCACGTTGAACGGAGCGCATAAAAACCGAGTCAAAGTCCAGTACGATAAGGCGGTTAAGCCTAGGGTCTTTTCCGAAGGTGACCTTGTTTTGGTCTATGCCCAAGAAAAAGATGCCTTGGGGGCAGGAAAGTTTAAGTCAATGTGGTATGGCCCCTATATCGTCAAGAAGGTCCTTAAGAAAGGAGCGTATACCTTGGTTGACTTTGAAGGGAACGAGTTGTCGGAGCCCCGAAATGGGCTCTATTTGAAGAAGTATTATGCCTAGGCTTTGGCCTGGCATTTTGCTTTGTATATAGTAGATTTTGTCTTGTACATATCTGTTTGATTTTCGATTTTTGATGAGATGGTGATGTTTTTGATCTGCTTTGGCAGGTTGTGTTGATGTCATGAGTCATTATGGTTTCGCCGATGGTGCTAGTAGACACACCCGGAACTTAGCTTCCACGGCTTAGGTGCTTCATTATCCTTCCGGTCAGCTGTTGGTATCAAGAGGGGTCTGCATTGGTCCTGCTTCCAATAACGTAGCAGAATACACTGCAGTCATTCATCTACTCTCGGAGGCAATATCTTTGGGTGTTGATTCGTTGGTAGTTTTCTTGGACTCCAAGCTGGTGGTGTCGCAGTTGAACAACACTTATCGGGTACGAGATCCATTTTTATTACGATTGTTCTTGAGGGTACGTTTGTTACAAAGGTCATTTCAATTTTTAACATTCATTCATATTCCTCGAGCTGACAATTGGTTTGCTGACTCATTAGCTAATCAAGCTTTAGATTGGCATATTAATCATTCAATACAATAAAATCTAATCATCAAAAAACATCATACATTTGATACATTTATCACATCACATCAAAATATCGCTGTATATATATCATCAGTATGTCAAAAAACTTTACAAAATTTTGGATCCATTAATGCCGTACAAAACTTGGGCTTATGCCCCATCATGTTCAGTCTCAAAAAATATACAGTCATCTAATATGTAAAAACTATCTACTCCTGAGGACCCTGCCCAACATTCCTATAGAACATCACTACAGTGGCCACACGGCGGAACAGTCTAACCCAGTCCCGGGGTACTCCTACAACCCGTCTCTGGACGGCTTCTGGCAAGTCCTCCACAGCAGCCAGAGGGATTTGGCGGGTCAGTCCCTCCAAATTTCTCTGAACGGCCTGGAGTGTCCTATCAGAATCCGCTATCTCTGCTTCACCTCTGCGGCGTTTATGACGTGCTAGGCCCTCAGGACGTACTGGTCCAACATCTGAAACATGATCATTTTTCATTTGTCAGTCATTATGAATCCAATCCAAAAACATGTTTGTTTTTCATTTTTCATACATATTTGAAAAATCAAAAAAAAAAAATCATATAAGTTAAAATTTTTGAAAAAACTTACCGACTGCTCCCCATGCGGCACCGGGTGGAAGTACTAGATCTGGATCTCCTCGGAAATCCATCCCGGCATAGGGATAGTCATCTACTGCGATGATCTGTTCTCTCCACCATAAGAAGAACTCATCGTCCCAGGTAGTTCGGGGTACCTCGCTGCCCCCCAGTCTCTTCATCATGTCTGCCCAACGGCCAATTCTTGGGTCCCGAGGGCTGCTGATAGTTGAGATGACTTTGGGTCTCAAAGCTGGAACTCTCTCGAAGAAGAATGTAGTCAAAATGGTTCCATAGCCAAAGTGTTTTGTATGTGTTTTGCGAATGGAGGTCAGTTGTTGTTTCATGTTCAGTAGCAGGGCAGTGCACCAATCGTACACATGAATTAAGCACTCTACAGCTATGCTCATGTGCGTCCTGGACGCCTGATGCAGTGAGGCAGATCCTGCCACTCTGCCGATGGTGAATAGGAGGATATTTATGTGCAAGTCCCTGATATCTCTGATTGCAATCTGTGTGCCAACTTTCTTGGAATTTTCTACGCAATAGATTTGGACATAGTCCTCCACGGTTAACCCTCCCAGGGGCTTTCCGTGCAGATCCACTGGGTCTCCCCTCCTGGAGAGTCCAGTGATGAAATATATATCTTCCACTTCTATGCGTAGTGGCATTTGATCAATGATGAAACAATCCTGATCCGGTTCCCAATAATTTACCAGCATTTCAAGCAATCTCACATTACTTTTCATATTGGGCATTTTGAAAAATTTGAATAATCCACAGTTTCGGAGGACATTTTGCGCTGCTTGATCTTCCATGACTTCTTGGTCTATTGCACTATGCTCGCGTTCCCTCCATGAAATTGTCATCCTGAAAAAATTCATTAAAATTCGCATTAGAAACTCATTTTTAAAATTCGGACTTGCGCATACGCTAGTTTCGCTGTGCACAGTCGCGTATACACGCGACTTTCCTTCTTTGAACCCGCGTATGCGCAGATACGCGTTTTTTAATAAGGGTTTCCAGGTAAAAATCCACTTAATTTTAAATTTTAAACGGACAAAATGAATCAACGGGATGAATAAGGATCCTACCTGAAGTTTCGCTGAATTCCGACGGTCGGTTGTTGCTGATTTGACGAAACAAGTTTTTAGCTCCAGAGCTCTTTTCCAAATCAGCTATGCAGTAATGAACCAATTGAGAGGTAATTTGTGTATTTATGGCTAAAAAATTGAAAATTTTCGCAAAAATTTCCTTGTGCTTATTTTTTCGATCTGTCTTATGCTGTATAACTCGATTGCTTGGAAGTGCCCAGTTTGGTATATTTAAGGTACATTTTGACATTTTCGAGATTTTTCCCGGTTTTTGGCCCATGTGTTCAGACTCTTCACGGCAGGTATATGATCTTCACTGGCATATAGGTTAGGGAATCACTTTCCGTTGCATCTTGCATTCTAGCCTCCATACTGATCACTTTCCTTAGGGTCGATCCCATCAGGTCATGAGTATTATACCCATTTCACTCGCCGATTTTTAAATCATGACTTGATGGTAGAGCCTTCCTTTACATGGGCTTCTTAGTTAGTTCCTCGCTATCACTTGTTGCCCATGCTGCTTTTTATGTAGGCTCAGGAGTCCTCTTTAGTCCCGCCATGTCTTTCGTGTTGAAGCTTCATTCTTCCCCTTCATCACTTATCATTTTTCTGGCTTATACCCTAGAGGCTCCCTGGTGTCGTTAAGTTGTATTACTGCATTGCATATTGGCTACTTGTTTATCCTGGCCTTTAGCCGGATTCATTTGGACTCGATGTTTAAGCCAACTTTTGACCTTGACTTTTTGTACAAGTTAACCATTGCATGCACTTAGCTATCACGACTTGACACCTTTTGTACCCATGGATGGAACGTTCCTCTGAGTATCACTGACCAGTTTTCGCCACCTTGCATTGAGCATAGGATTGTTCCAATCCCAGGAACTAGTGCATCTGTTTTCTTGATACTCGTTCTATCCATTGTACCATAGCATTCTTTTATTCTTTTTCAGGCTTATTATATGAAAAAGACAAAAAAAATCAAATATAACAAAAAGAGCGGGAACGGGATGTATCTTCGTTATTTTGATGGCAGTACAGAGTCAATTTGTCGCCCTTGAACAAAGCACATATACTTATATATATTTCCTCCATTTGGGATGGTTCTAGTTTTGACCTAGGTTCAGCCTTTACCATGTTTCACTTGTCAGTTCTCCCCCGGTTGGTTATCTCTTCCAATCATATGGAGAGTTTTTTTTGCCTCCTGCAAGACAGACTTATACAGTGTCACTTTTTTACTACCATGGTCATCACAGAGTCGTGCTTTTGTTCAAGGGAAGTCTAGCCTGAGTCGGCCATTCTGCGGTGTCTCTTGACTCATTATTCAGTCGGCCTTCCCGGTCTTGTCAGTATCATGTTCTATCACATCGGATGTTTTGATCTTCTGCTCGTGCTGGTTTGAGAAGGTCCCCATTGACTTCTTGCCGGCGGGTTTGTCTCTTATCGACTACGACACATTGCTCTGAGAGCAAGCCTAGAGCCGCACCTTGGGCCTATTTTCATCATTGATAGGTGACCTCGTGCTCAACATTTGATCATCATCATGGGTCTTTGACTGAGTGGTTTCCCCTGTGTTCGACGTCAGCACACATTATCACACTTGGGATTCGTGCAGTACCTGGATTTCCATTTGACCCTATCGGTGGATTTCTCGCCTCTGCGTCATCTTTCATTATTGGTTGGTTCAGAGGGTTTCTTCCGTGCGCTAGCTTCATCTTGTGCACGTCGGAAACGTACTTCGGTTTTGGTTCCATCACTCTCCTTCGTCCGATTCCTTCCAAATCTTGGCCTGCGGGTTACACTCGCGCTGGACCGATGTGGGATGCCTTAATGCCTTCCTTCCAGCAGATCTTTTCCCATCGACTCCGACTCATTGCTCTGGGAATAAGGTCTAGAGTCTTTTTGTCAGTACCTTAGGGTTTGCAGTCATCAGTGGCAGACTCTTCGCTATCGACAGTGGGGATTCATCATTGCCTCCTGATTGGTAGATTCTTTCAAGTGTTTGACTTCAACTCATTCATTCACACTTGTCAGATTGTACTGGGGCACCTTGAAACTCATTATCATTATCGGTGGGTTGTCTCGCGTTGGTTAATGGGAAACATCATTGCCCGGTAATCCAACGATTTCTCACATGGTCGACTTCAGCTCATTTATTCCCAGTGTGTAGAATTGTGCCGTTGTGATCGGTGAAGACCTCGGGTTGCATCGGCATTTCTCGGTTCACTGTTGACAGTTCTCTCAGTTTCTGCCAGTGTTGCCATCCACCCTTATATGTTGCAGTTCAGCACAACATCATCTTATATGTTGATCCCCGAGTTGCGTGATTGTACCGTTTGATCCGCCTCTTATGATCCGGTACTTGGAGATTCAGTTACTTGATCAGACATCCAGTTGCACTATCTTTGATCGGCTTTCTATATGTGATACTTGGACATTGATACAGACTTGTCTTTACGGGCCCTGCTCAGATGATTCACTATGTACTTTCAGTTCAGTTATACTTGTATACATGTTGGATCTATTCAGTACTTTCTATATATATGATGTATTTTTGACTGAGCATGGGTATGCCCGCCTCAGCATGAGTTGACTCTCTGGTTTCTTTCATTGGTTTTGGCAGGCTGAAATCTAGTGAAGTCCTCTCTTGTCCTTGCGAAGTTCTTTCTATGTGCATAATACATTTCGGCCATCATGTACCCCTTCTGACCTCATATATTAGGGGGCATCTGTTATAGCATCATTTCTCACCTTGACATGATTCATGATTGCTACATGGCTTTATGGGCACCCATTCCTACAGACTTGGACAAATTCACTTAAAAACAATGGAAAATCCTTCATACGCGACTATGCCCGTGTTTTTCCGCGTGTATACGCGAGTACAGCTAGAATTTTCCGTGTATGCCATTTTAATGATTAAAAAATATATAAAAATCCCTAATTTCGCGCTGGGTTGATGGTTACTCAGGTAGTTCAACCACCCCAGCCCGTGGCCAACTGTTTCCAACTGCTGAAACTACTTGGAGGGACTATAAAAAGCCCTCATGTGTATGGCCTAAGGGAGAAAGAGAATTATTGATATTATACTCTGTTGGTATTCCCTATCCAAGTCTGATTCCCCGTGCCTCCTGCACTTTCCCAGTTCATTGTAGGAAACCCTTGTTTCCTTGAGATACACATCCCTTTATATTTTATCTCGTATGCACCAGTTTGGAAGGAGTCTTAGCGAGGCAAGGGCTGGACGGATCCGGACGACGGTCTGCGAAGGCCTTGGAAGGATCAGGTGATCTCTCCTCTTGATTACTTTTGTACGTACTATTTATAATACAGAAGTATCATGCTGTTCCCGAAATAACGTGTTAGTGTATGCTTTAATGTATGAAGAATATTTTTTATACATGCATCCATTATGATTTATTTAATGTTTTATATGAATCTCACTAACATATAGAGTAGAAATATACTGTACAACTTGTCCTTTGTGCTGGTTTCTTCTTGAATTTCAGGTTAAGGAGAAGGACGGTTGCAGGGAGTTTGAACTCCACGTGGATCTACTTCAAACGTAGGACCAACGGGTAAACCTCTCATTCTACTCGATTTCGTTTTTATGACTGTGCATGATCGTGTGAGTCTCTGTTAAGTAGTACGCCCCTGCTCTGTGGAGGTTGAATCCCAACCAACCTCTAGGCAAGAGATTTGCATAATTAAGCTATACGTAGAAGAATACTTGAAGCAAACCAAACACTTATGTGGAAGAGGGTAGAAGAATTAGAAAAATGTTTAAATAAATGAAATTCTCTTTTAGAATTAAATGAGTAAAATTCACCAACTGCATATCGATTTCATTAAAAGACTAGTGATTCCGTGGAACATATGGAACATAGGGTATAGATTGATAATATAAAATCATAAAACTGACATCAAGAAAATTAATGAGAAATGAAAAATCACATAGCTATAGAATTTAACTTTGAAATAGTGGAGAGGCCCAAATGAATTGGGGAAAAAAATTATATAGCAATTGGGTTAAATTTCTACATGCATGTATGAAATCTTCTGAATATTGAATACACTCATAAATCATAAAATTGTGTAACTAATTTATTGAGGAATGGATGGGAGTCTGAGAGATTACCGAAATTACAATCGATGGGATTGTTGTGATACAACATGAATAAGGAAGGAGAGCACCTTCGGCTGTGGTAAGCCAATTTACTGAAAATTCAATGCAAAAACAAGGGTTGAAATCATTCAGGGTCAGTACCTGTAATGTGGAAGAGAAGTGATTAAAATAAGTAAAAATTTTACGCAAAAATTAGATTAATACACATGAAAACTACAAAAAACAAATTTTATTATATAGAGAAATAAATTCTCAAAGTTTACACATATTTAGTAGGGTATGTTGTTCAATCTTTAACATTAATCACGGGTATATTAAAAGGTCGACAAGCCATGAATTAAACTTTATATCAAAGGGAGAAATATTTCAAAAATGGCTCAAAAGGGGAAAAGGTAATGGAAGCCAAATGTATTAAAGCCAATGGGGAAATAACGCAAAGGATGGAGTGTAAAGTCATAAAGCAAACAGGAGATATGAAAGGAAAGGGAGCGCAGCACTAAACGCAAGACCGACGTAATAAAAGAAAGTGCAGCCACATGAAGGCGCACGTGGGAAATTCCGAGGGGGTCGAGCAGCGGGGGAAGGACGAGATCCATACCCCCGCGGAACTGTGACACATAGCATGGTGGGGACTCAACGTTAGAAGGAGGCGACACGAGGTTGCCGCGTGGCGGTGACATGGCGGATCGAAAGGTAGACCCTCACGGTGGGTAAGTCATATATTTATTTGGCGCAAGAACTCATATGTTGCAGGAGTTGGACAGCGCACGCAGTTAAAAGGTAAGGTAAAGTCTATTAGGTCAGCTGGTACTGAGACACGTACCAGCCTTAAACCCGACACGAGGTGCCCACCTACACCCTGACACCCCCCAATCCCCACGCGCCACGTGTCTCATTGTCAGTGTCCTTACGACACTTGCCTTCAGTCATCCTACTCACCTGCCTTTTTAGCTCGAACAACCCGCTCCAGTAGTAACAACTCCTATATTTCACTCCAGTAAAAAAGACACAGGTTACTATCTACGGCAAATACCAAGTAGGGAAGAGCACTTGGTCTACCCCAATCATTGTCAGGGTTCCCTGCGTCGCTTTCCCAAGCAGTGTCACCCTTCGTTCAGGTATTCCATTATCTATTTTCCCTCTATTTTCCTTTCTCTTTTTCGAATTCTTGAAATGTCAGCCATGGGGAGGGGAACGCCCAAGAAGAACGAGCCAGAAACTCCCCAGGTCCGTGAGTCTAGGAACCCCCCTGGTTTTGAGCCCCTCTATGACTTGCAGGCTGGTATCTGTGACCCAAAATACCCTTTTGACATACGCAGTATCAAACCCCTGCTTTTCGGCCGCCATTGCAAGAACGCAGAACGTTTCCGGGTTGTCGTGTCGGGCTTATACCACCAAATCACCCCTCAGGTCCATTCTTGTGTTGATTTCATCACCTGGCTCAGAGATGTCTTTGATGTACATCAGGGCACCTTCGTTTCCCCTCAAGGGAATAGGGTTCTTTCCCTTTCTCCCGATGTTATCAGACAGGCCCTCCGTTTCCCTGCCAGCGACACATATGTCAGCTTCAAAGATGAAACCTTGGCAACCCAGTTCATTAAACAGCCACGGGAAGCCCGTCGTGCCTTTATATCTTCCATAACCGTCGACCATGCAACTTATCTACCCACATTAGAGCCGTTTTCACTAAGTCTTTTCGTCGAAGAGGTTCGACCCATTCTCTCTCTCATCGCTGGCCTTTTGGGGGTAGGGAGCCCGGAAGACATTTCTATAGTATGCGTTCGCTTCTTATGGCTCATGTCACATAATGGGGTAGTCTTAGACATTCCTGGTTTCCTCTCCTCGGCCATCCTAACCCAATTCCAGAAGCTCTCACAAACCCGCCAGTTCCGTTTCTGCTCAATGGTGTTTTACCTCTTCTTGTTCCAGCATGCAGATAAGTTCGACCGTTTGGGGTTAGACAAAGTCTATTCTGAGAATTCCCAACCCAGACCAGTCTTCGACTGGAATTTCTCTGTCCATCAATTACCTAAGGGAGAGGGTTATGCTAACTTTGTGAACACTTTCATGTCCATCGCCTATGCCATCATTCACGACTCGCCTTCTCCTAGGGTTTTCCCAGAAATGAAATGTTGGCTGCAAGCCGGGAAATACCAGTGTACTGGAGATTGGTTTCTTTTTGAAGACTGCACTGAGATTCGGGTCTATGGAGCCGAAGTTGCCCCATACCAGTTGCCAGTTTTCCCCGTCCGACGAGTTTACGCCCTCGAGTACATTCGGTAAGCCCTCAAAGCCGACCAGCTCCATTTTGTCCCCGCTAAGAAAGGCTACATCCTAAGGCTTCCTATCGAAATCGGCCCCTTCATGGTAAACTCAAGACATGCCCTCCCAATCGTTGAAAAAATGCTGCAAGGTATGGACCTGATGCTGGGGAAAAGCTGGGCTTATGACCCGCGAGAAATCATTTCAAACAAAAGGAAAAGGAACAGGTCTACACCCTACATACATGAGACGAGGCCATTTATGGAATGGAGGGCTAACCTCGAAATTTGGCCCTTGTTTTCGCAGATGGAGACAGATTCATCTGCTACAGGGGAGGAGTAGGAAGTGAACAGGGGCGCTGGTGAAGAAGAAGCAGGTACCTCTGGAGCAGCACCACCGCCCAAGAGGCAAAGGACGGCCATTAGTGAAGCTGAAGTCATAGGAGAAGGGCAATTACTAGAACCCTTCACGAAGTTTGGTGAATTTGATAAAGGCAAGGCAGGGATAACAGTGTTGAGAGACAACGTCACTTCCTCTGATTTCACAGAGGTTACGCAGGCCATCATTGAGCACACTTCGTCCAGGGCAAGCGAAAGGGAGCAGACGAATAAAGCAATCCGAGACAAGTACAAGGCTGAATTAGGGGGGTATGTGGAAAAATATCATACCAGGCTCTCCGCCTCTATCAATGCGGACACTGAAAGCCTGGTATTGTCTATGGCAGAGGCCATCCTGGACCCCCATTCTGATGTCCCCAGCTATAAGGTGCTTGAATTTTCCATTGACATGCAGAAGGTACCGGCCAATGACATGTGCGACCTGTTCCAAACGGTTTGCGACATGATGAAGGATAAACTAATGCAGCTCACCCTAGCACTAAGGAAGTTAGAACAGAAACATGACCAGCTGAGGGCATCCTTAGTAGCTGAACAGGTTTCCTGTCGTGCCAGAGCACACCAGGTGCGTGTTCTCGAGGACCAGATCAAGAACTTAGATGATGGAGGAAAAAGTGCATAGGCAGCACTCATAAATCAGTTGCAGAAGGAAGTTGCATCCGCAAAAAGACAGGCTCGTATACCGGCCTCGCATCATGTTCAAACAGCCGAATTGGTATAGGCGGAGGAGGAGAAAGCAGAGCTGTCTGCCAGGTTATCCAAGGAGAGGGAAGAGAAAGAAAAGATGGCCGAAAAGATCAGTGAGCTACAGGACAAAGCAACAGAGCTACAAGCCAGGTGGGATTCACATAGCTGCCAATCAGTTGAAGCGTCAAGTGGAGTCAGCTCATTGCCAGCACAACTGTCCGCAGCCAGAGCTGAGATTGAAGTACTGGAAAAGCAAGCATCTACGGCCAGACAAAATATTGCACAATTGGAGAACTCCCTGGCCGAAAATGCCAGAACAGTCGAGGGGCTACAGAAGGAAGTTGAGCAAGAGAAGAAGGTCACGGTAGAGCAGCAGAAAACCATTGCTGACATGAGAAGTCGAGCAAAGGGGAACCTCACCCTTCTCGAGGCCAGAAGCATAATCTGGTCAGATATAATCACGGCGGTAACCGAGAAATGGGAGTTTTTGACAACGATAAGGGAGCACAATTCTGATATTCCCTATCTCAGTAGAAAGTTGCAGGAGGCAGGGGTTGATCTGCCTAACAGAGCTCAACATGCTAGGGAGTACATTTCATTTCTTTACGAGCTGAGGGCAAACGACTTGGAGAAACACGGTATCTCCAGCCGATTCACAGAGGCCATCGAATGTCGTAAGATCATCGATAAAGAGAAGGCCCGAGTAGCAGCCTCAAGAGCCCTTCAACAAGTGGTCGACAGCGTCAGACGGTTCGACGAGGTATGGAATGGAATCACCACAGCTGGACTCCCTTCCTGCTGGGACCCGGCCGCCCCTGCCGTGCTCTTGCCCCTGGACCAATATACAGCGCGCTTGCAAATAGAAAAAGATCGGACTGATCTCCAGATGGGAAAAGCGACTCAACTCAAAGCTGACACAATTGTTACGGTCCTCCAAAAGGAGTTTAATCTCCTTTACATGATCAGGCACAAGCTCCCTACCGGGGCAGGTTTTCATGCTCTCACCGAAGCCTTTATCGAGGTGGAGGGGTTCTCAGCGATGCCTGAGCCAGCTGTGGAGATTCAACAAAGATGCACACCGTTTATGAGTCAGCATGCCAGTTCGTCCGCAAACATGCCTCCGCCCGAATCAGCAACTGCTTCCACTCAGCCTCTCCAGTGATTGTTATGTCAACTCATGATTTGGCTTTAACAGCCTGTTTATTTTTACTCAGTTAGTTTATTTTTCAAGTTTTTGAGTGGGTTGTTCTCCCGACTCTTGCATTTTACTTTTTTACTGAACAACTGTTTAAATTTATGTTTTTGAAAACGGCCGAGAGCCTGTTTACACATGATGGGAGGCTTGATTCCCCATCATGAATTTTGTTGTTATGAAAGTGACATTTAACAAATTTTGTTCATGCGAAGAAGATATTTTCCCAAAAATATCTTCTCGCTGAGATGAAGGGAAGCCTATATGAGGTAAATCAAAGGAGAAAGAAAGGTTCCAAACTTTTGGAGGAAGTAACTGTGTAAGACCTTCTTGTTTGGCTATTTTGTGAACGTCCTAATATGAATGCAAAGAGACCGTAGGGCCTCAATGAAAAGGAGTTTTGTTTCAGATAAGGATTCTGGTTTCGATTCTTCACAGTGTGTTATTCTCTCTTGTCTGTTATAGTGTAGTTATTCATTTCGCTTATATCCATATATCTGGTATTGCATTCCGGAATGCGAGTTGCTGGCTGCTTCTGTTATGAATTTAGCCCTGTGGATACTTATTTCATTAGCTTCTTGGCACTTTAAATATGGCTCAGGTGTAATATGTTGTTCCATTTTCACTCCATTCACATTTCTGCTATATTGAATGTTATGAAGTATTATTTACGAACGTGGTTATCATGTATGGATTCTTAATGTTTAAGCCCACCACATGTTAACGTGTGTTTCTGAATACTGTCTTTATAGCAATTAATATCTTCTTCCTTCTACATTCTCAGTAGATACCCTTATATCTTCCTTCTCTGTGAAGTATTTGAAAATTCAGCCCTTATTACAGCAAACTGTCTTGGAATTGTCTTATGCATTTATATTGGAGCTTAACATCTTGTCCATTCATTACTGTTCATCCAGCGTTGAGCTTCTGAAGTATTTGGTACCATTTAAATCTAATTTTTCATTCTGCAAAGAAATAGTAAGAGAGCCTGATTCTGCTAAGATTATCCTTTTTACATGGTGTTGACTCCCTAACACATAAGATGTCCTTTCGACAGTATTAGCAACTCTATTTGTCTCTCCCAACTACAACGAGGGTATTTGCGATGAAAAGTATTCTAGATTTCCTTTGATTCTAAGTGGTTCTCCCTACGGAAAACCAGAAGAACGACAATCTCCCAAAGAGAGGGTCTCTGATTACAAAAATTACCAAAATTATGAAAATGAAAAATGACTACTGAAGTAGAAAACCCTATCAATGGTCATAGGTATCTAGATGGAATACGATTTCGTTTACACTGTTGAACATTAAACTCATCAACCATACAACTAGATAGGGAGTACGAGAGCCATGTGAATGGCAGGTGCCAGAGGTAACTAAGCTTAATGGCGGTGGTGAAATCGAAGAGTTCAAAAGTAATGCATATGAACGTCATTCTGTAACAAGATAAATCGTAAACTAAATATAAATGTAAATTAAAATACTTTAATTAACCACTTGAGGGTATTGGTTAAAATAAATTGTAATAGGCAACTTGGAAGACATTAGTTATGATATTATAAAGATACCATCCAACTTTATTAACATACATATGGGATATTACCTCTAAAAAGGGGATATACCATGGAGAAGAGTATGTAAAAATTAAATGTAAAAGTGTGGTATGGAATGGATAATATGATGTTACTCTATTTCCTACCTACGAAATCTTTAGCTAGTCCATTTATTAAAATGCAAAGGATTTTATTCATAGAATGGGTTTGCATGAAAAAGTGTGATAGTGATACCAAGGTTAATAGTACCTAGTGGTATTTGAAATCATGCAAGAGGTTATGTTTTAAATTATGAAGAAGTTGAGTAGTATTTTAGCTAAAACCAAATTAACGTAGGTTAAAGGTCAGTGTCAATGATTAAGATATATGTACATATTTCATAAAAAGATAAAAAAGGAAGAGTAGGTATAGTGAATATATGGTTAATTATATGGTTAATTCACTATATGAGTAAGTGTAGAAATATATATAATTCGAGGAAAAATATACATATGTATATCAGAGTTGCAAAATGGAATAAAATAAAAGACAAACTAAGTATGATTACTTAGAGAATAAAAAATTTAATGATTATCCATATATTTGTATGGTAATATAACATGAATGAATATATATATATATATATATATATATATATATATATATATATATATAGAGAGAGAGAGAGAGAGAGAGAGAGAGAGAGAGAGAGAGAGAGAGAGAGAGAGAGAGAGAGTTAACACATATATATATATAAATATAGACACACAGAAGGTCTGAATATATATATATATATACACACACACACAGACACACAAAGGTCATAAGTTAGTAAGAGGAAAAAGGAGGTATACATGTATGAAGGTTATAAATTATGTCAATATACAAAATGGATCAACATGTAAGGAGTTATATATATTGTATAAAAGGGTCAAAATGTAATATATTAAACTCTTATACAAGACAATCCAAGATTTCTATTTTTAAATAAAAAACAACCCCTTAAAACATTCGTGGGGATGAGTGTATCCTATAAAGGAATAAATGATCAGACAAAGATTGTTAGAAACCAAATTAAGTATTAAAAATCTATAATATTATATTGTTGCAACAATTATTACTTGATGAAAGTGTCAGACAAGAGTTCTGAGAATAACTAGAATTTATATATATATATATATATATATATATATATATATATATTTTGTGGTAAGTAGAGTTGTTACAAATGGTACCAAAGCCCGAGTTAAAAATCTAGGCTTATGGGTCGCAACAAAATGAAAAATGTTGCTGTCAAAATTAATTATGATTATTAATTCATGTGAAGAAACATTTTGCAGGAATTAGTGCAGAAAAGTATAGCTATTGTTTTGACCGATAGAGAAAAGATGTAAGTAGAATGGGGAAGGGGAGGGCCCTACCCGGTCTAATTATTAAAGTAAAATTTCAGTGAGAACTATTTCATTTAAAGACTAACTATGAATGGTTGCAATACTATTGAGAAAAAGAAGTTGGTAAAGAAAATTCTTAAGTATAGTTTCAAATGAAACAAAACCCAACTCAGAGAGGTCTGAGAGTGAGGAAGAATTTGCTTAAAGAGTAGAATACAAGGGAGTAGCAGGAAGAACTACGAAATTAAAGCTCTATTCCTTAAATAAGAAAAGGAAAAAGATGCAGAATCCTGACTCCTAAACAAGATTCTTCCAAGTATATGAATACAGAAGGAATCTAAAAATAAGAATGCTAGGTTACCAGTGGTAAGGTAAAATCACAAATTGGTGAAAGAAAACAAAAAGGTATGAGATAAGGCAATACAACTTTCTATTTAAGAAATTATCATAAATTCCACCAAAATTCTTCGATATGTGCCTTATATCAAGGGGTAAAAGGCCAAAGCATAGAGAATGTTGAAAAAAAAGTGGAAATTATAAATAACTATTCAAAAAACATGATTGGGTTACCAGACATAAAAGGACTGGATAGATCAACTGAAAATATAACTGAAGCAAGAGACCGACAAGCTGAAAATTGCAAGTACACACTAACAAATTTGTGGTTATTTTACATGATTCAGCAAAAAATTTTAAATTTCAGCCTGAAGAAGAGTGGAAAAAGGTTAATGTTAAACTAAATAAATAAAATTCCAATTTTATTTATCTATAATGGTATGATTGTTAGAGGAACAAGATTAAATGGATACACATAAAGCAATAAAGAATTGCCGAAAAAGTATGTACTTGCACTAAGAAAATAAGAAAATGGGTACTGTAAAAGAAACTAATGATTATGAAATATATTTTTTACATTTCAATAAGAACGGAAAGAAAAAAAAAGTTTTCAAATATTTAAATATGCTGCCCAAGTTGGGGACCCAAGTTGGAGAACTGAGACATCTATCGAGAATGATTCCATGGGAGACTTATCTATAGTTTGTAACGTTATAAAATCAGAATAGAAAGGTTAGAAATTCAAGGATGTATAGAAAATACTCCTAAATATTAATAAATAAAATTACATTTACAAGAGTTTAATTCAGATAGACAAGAATTATATAAAACCGAGCATATCTCTGAGGTTGGAGTGCTATGGTTGATTGCTAGAAAATGGTTAAAATTCCTTAGAAGATTGATATAAAAATAAAACATAGAGGAAAAAGGAAAAACAAATTATTGAGTTGTAAATGAACAGACTCATCGAATTTTGACACATATAGATCGTAGGAAAACAATTTGGGGTGGGAGAACAAATGCAAGTAGCATTGTTACAAGACCTTAAAAAGGTGAGATTTCAACAGGATGAAATTGTATGACAAATACTATATTAGAAAATACTAAAATTTTAGATGAATAGCCTCATAAACCTTAGACAAGTCATCTGAGTTAAAAAAATATTATAATAGTTTTAAATAAAACTATAATGTGAAGAGGGATGAAATAATGAGGAAATAAAATCCTTGACATAGTGGATGAAATGGAAAAAATATTTGGTAAAACATCATCATCCTACAAATTACCAAATTAATTCTCTGTTTGATAATAGAAGGAGAAAGTGCTATTAATGAACTTTAGTTCAGTACTATCAAGTAGCAAGTATAAACATGATGAAATCATGAGAGTAGTGGACACTCTAAATAAAACAATACACTTTCAGCTTATATAATCCAAGGTTTACACATTCTAAGTAAACAATGAATTTAGGAAAGGAAATTCACGGTTGGAAGAAAGAAGATAAAGCCGAAATTCCATATAGTTAATCATCTTCCAACAGATAGATATTTAGAGAGAACAAAGCCAATCTGGTAAAACATGGTGGGTACATGTGTTCAAGAATCAGGCATATTTTCTACAATTAGTAGAAAGTACATAGAAATACCATTGTCAGATGTCCAATGATACAAGTCAGAACAAGAACCACATTCCACTTAGTGGAAACTAACAGAAGAACAAATTGGTTCTAATACTAGAAGTACTACAGTAAGTGGAAACAAAATGTATAAAAAATCAAAGTATTTAAGTAAATTCATCTCATCAGAAGAGTAATATGAAATTCACAAAGATGTTGTGGCATGCAGACTATTTTGTAGAGAATCACCTCAAAAATTGTGGGGTTATGAGGATTGGAGTGAAAGTATAAAATCACTCTACTTTACTTCGTCATAAAAAAAAAAATGGGTTCATAATTCAATATTGATTTTTTTTTATATACATGAATCTTCTCACTTGATTTGAATGTGATATAGGTGGAAAAAATAAAGGAACTCCCGTCCAGAAAAACAGTAGCGGTTTAAAGGTGCAGTGAAAATAATTCACACCTAAGAAAGCTACTTGGAAGTGGAAATTTATATTGAAGGAAATGAAGAGAGTGGTAAACACCATAGGATGGTGTTTTTTTAGAGGGGGACTATGTAATATACCTAGTTTCGACATTCTATAAATAGAGAATGCACATAAGGGTTAGGGGTACCTTTAAAATAAATGTGTAAATATATTAATTGAGGAAATTAATATATAAACGTAGAAATAATACCATAAGGTAAATACAGAGTAAATTAAGACCAGGAAGTCAAAATACATGAGGATGGATTAGATTCTTGAGACTTTCCCAAAATTATCCAAAAATACTTGGAGAAAAAATAAAATAAAATAAAAATATTATATGGGAGATAAGAATCTAATAAATACTTTATTAAAGTGGAAAGTTAATAAGAAGAGGTGAAATAAAACTAGAAAGAGAAAAAATATAGTTTTAAAGATCTTTTGTGGAAAAAACAAAATTAAAGCCTCGTAGAAATTACATTCACTAAGCATGCATATGTCCAATATCCACCTGAACTCACACTATTTAAATTTATGCAAGATACTGAATCTATTCCACTTGTTAATCTTTCGCAGAAAAATTTAATTGCACACACATGTGAAGCATAAACAAAAATAATCAATCGCACATAACACAGTTTTTAACCCAGAAAACCTGAAGCTGAAAACCCAAACTATATATTATGTAACATGGATATCATATGAAAATTCTACACACAAGCGCTAGCAGCCCTCGTACAAGACAATCGTCATACACTAATCAGGACCAATCTTGCAAATGCATGCACCAATCTTTTCCACCTGCTAGCCTGCCTCCACTGCACAATATATGCTGAAGAATAGCTCTGAATGAATTTGAATTACTCCATCCTTGACTACGCAATCCTCATTGGCATCTCCACTGAGTGTGTGATGCAATCAATGCATCACTATAGTCACAACAGATAGTCTATCTTTCCCTTTCACCTATCTCTCCACTGGTCTCCACTGAAACTACCATGCATTGTAGTTAACTGCTGTATTGTTCAGTTGATTAATGAATTATTATTTGTGAATTAATTAACTAATTAATTCACTCCACTCTCACTAGTGTATCAATCAGTTAGACTAGATACAACTAGCTCAACTAAGTCTAATTGAGTTAAACTGAATACAACTCCATAACTACTTCTTCCAACTGTGTCATAACTCTGCCACTTGAGTTCTAACTGAGTCCTCCATGCATTAGCTCCAGTAAACCCTTAGGAATAGTGTAATTCCTTCTGTCAGCTGATGTGCCACATCTATGCACTGAAATAAAGTGCTCCAAGAGAATAAGTTGTTGTTTAGAGTTTGATTATTATTAAGTGCTAATAATAATTGAAATGCATCTATTTTTAGATTGACGATCTATAAATAGACTTCGCCCAATATTCTAAAAATATAATTTCATCTATTTTTCCAACTTGACCAACCATCCACAAATAGCATTCTATAAAATCTGAAATATGATCATCATGTCTAAAAATAGACATAGTCTGAAAATAGACTTGTGCCAAAAATAGCCTGCAGGCCCATTTAGTGAAGGCGAATCTTTTCACTAAGCTCATGATCTTGTTGAATCTCAACAGTCCCTCTCAAAAAGATAGGGATTATCCTTCACCCCGATCCTGCCTCTATGGTATTCGAATTTGCTCCTGGTGAGCGCCTTTGTCAGAATATCTGCATCTTTATCCTCCGTAGGAATGTACTGAAGCAACATGATCTTCCGCTACACACAATATTTGATATGATCATACTGGATATCAATATGCTTAGATCTATCATGAAACACAGGATTAACCAAGAGTTAAATGGAACTATGATTATCACAATGAATCACCATGGGATCTAAATGTGAACAGAACAAACCAACCAGTATCTTCCTCATCCAGATAGCCTCACATGCAGCTAAACTTGCTACCATGTATTCCTCTTCCATTGAACTGAGTGCCAAGATCTTTGTTTCCTGCTGTACCAAGAAAATTCCATAGATTCGATACTGAAAATCCCTCCTGATGTGCTCTTTCTGTCTGTTGGGATTCCTGCCCAATCTGCATCCGTGAAGCCATGCAACCTCACCTCATCTATCTATTTGTACCATAAATCATACTCATATGTGCCCCTGAGATATCTCAGGACATGCTTGCTTGCCTTCCAAAAGAGCTTGGTAGGCTTAACCATTGCTTGTGAAATCTGGTTCACCGCATAGCATATTTCCGATCTTGTATTGACTAAATACATGAGTGAACCCACTAATTGTTCATAAACAGTGGCATCCACTTCCTCTGCCGATGTAGCATCCTCTTTCTTCCAATTTCTTGGAAGAGGAGTGTCGATAGGCTTGCAAACTTGCATGTGAAACTTCTCCAGTATCTCCTGGGCATACTTGCCTTGAGACACAAACAACTCACCTTCCTGCTGCCATATTTCCAATCCAAGGAAATAATGAAGGAGGCCCAAAGCCTTCATCTCAAACTCCTTTGCAAGATCTGCCTTGCATGAGTTTATCAAATGCTCATCACCTGTTAGTATTAAATCATTAACATAAAGTACAATGATTAAAAGCTTACCCTCCACCACAATCTGGTACAGGTTTGCATTCACCTCACTCTTGGTGAAGCCAAGTCCAGTGAAATAGCTGTAGATTCGAGTGTACCAAGCACAGGGTGCTTGTTTCAGCCCATATAATGCTCTTTTGAGCCTGCACACATGTGACTTGCTACTAAAGATCTCAAATCCTTTAGGCTGGTCAATGTACACATCTTTCTCAATGATCCCATTAAGGAACGTAGTCTTCACATCCATCTGATGAATGTGCCAACCCATCTATGCTGAGAGAGCAAGGATGGTCCGTATGGAAGAATACCATGCGACAGGTGAAAAGGTTTTTTCATAGTCAATCCCCTCAATATGTGAGAAGCCTCGGGCAACAAATATTGCCTTATACTTCTCGACACTCCCATTAGTAGCTTGATTTACCTTGTAGATCCATCTTGATCCTACAACTGATTTTCCCACTGGCTTTGGAACAATCTCCCAAGAACTGTTTTTGATAATGGACTCATACTCCTCCACCATGGCATCTACCCATGTGGGCCCTTGCACTACTTCTTCATGATACACTTGCTCATAAGAGCCATGTATCCAGTATATTGGTCAGGTGTATGTCTCTATCTGCGCTGTGATGTAGGGACTCCTACATTCTATGCCGCATCAAGCTTTAGTCTCTTAGCTTCTGTGGTATGCTTTTTGCCTTGTCTAATGTTTGGTTCTGCATGAGTGGACTCCTCCAATCCATTAATCTCCTCCTGTGGCTGATCCACATCCAGAGGCTCATCTTTGGGAAAAAGAAGTTCCTTCACTGCATGCAAGTCTCGCTCCCTCTCAAGCATAGCTTGTGCAACACCCATGATCATTCTGTTCTTTCTCTTCGTGACCCCATTCTACCGTGGGCTATGAGGCACTGTGAGTTCTCTTCGAATTCCTTCTTTGCTACAGAAGTCTTTGAATTCGCCTAAGATGTATTCACCACCATTATCGCTCTGTAGAGCTTTCAATTGCTTCCTTGACTCCTTATCCACCAATGCCCTGAACTTACAGAACTTTGAGAACGTTTCACTCTTCTTCTACATGAAGAATATCCAACATCTACAAGAATAATCATCAACAAATATAAGATAATACCTATGTCTTGTTGTTAAAGCAACCAATAATGGTCCACACACGTCTGTGTGAATTCTCTCCAGGATCACTGAAGAACGATTCTCCTTCTCATGAAATGTGGTCTTCAAAAACTTACCCATTTTACATCCTTTGCACTGATCTGATTGCGCAAGAGTACCCTTGGGAAGTCCAGTAGAAATTTTCTACAAAATATTCAAAGCGCCATGGTGAAGATGGCCCAATCTCCTGTGCCATAATTCGCCCTCATCCCAGCTCACCACTTCTTCTGCTTTTCCCACCATTGTAATGCAACCATATACCTCCATCTTGTAGAGATTCTTAATTCGAACCCCTATCTTCTTGGTTTGACCCATTTTTTTCTGTCTAAGGAAGGTTTTTCCCTCACTGAAAACAACATCATAACCTTTGTTTTCTAGCATTGCGACTGAGACCAAGTTCTTCTTCAGATCTAGAACATGCATGACATTCTTCAACAAGAACGGATTACCAGAATCCCTCTCAAAGGTAATGGTCTGAATTCTAGTCGCACTGTACCGACCATCATCGCCCATATCTATATGCATCTGGAGGTCCTTCTCCTCCAAGTCACTAAACAACTCTTTGTCTCTCGTCATATGGAAAGACACACCACTGTCAAGATACCACACCGATCCCATGCAGCTTGAAACCAAACATGCGATCAAGGAAAAATCCAGCTCAAATTGGGAGGCTAAGGCCTCTCCAGCTGCAGATCTAGCAACCTAATTATTCTTCTTCTTCTATGGACAGTTAGTGGTGAAATGTTCATGCTCGTGACAGTGAAAACATTTCACTTTGGAAAAATCCTGCTTCTTGCCTTTAGCACCAGATTTTGAAGGATTTTTCTTCCCCTTCCCTTTCCTTGCTTTGGTAGCCAAAGAGAAATTCTCTTAATCTTCATTATTCAATGAAGATCCATCCCTGGTACCCCACCTTATCTCCTCCTGCACAAGATCTGACCAAAGTCGCTCCCATCCCGACAGTTTCTCCCGTCCATTGACAGAGTCTTCGTAGCTATGCCAACTATTCGGAAGCCCAAGGAGAGCCAAGCTCACTAAGTCTTATTCATTAGCAGTAACCCCCACACTTCCTATTTCATCCTTGCAGTGGACAAAATTCGTGAGGTATTTTGGTATACTGTCGCCTTTCTCCATTTTTATTTTTCTGAGCTTGTCTTTAAGCGTCAACTTCCTCTAGTCACTTCTTCTTTGGAACAAGTCTGTCAAAGCCTTCCACATTAAGGATGGAGTGGATTTCCCATGAAGGTTGGACACAATATGGTCCTTCACACCTTCCAACAGAATCCTCCTCGTCTTTGTAGTCTTCTTTTGCCACGCATCAAGTAATGCAGCATCGCTAGATCCTAGCTTAGGAACATCACTATCGATGAACTCATTCAAACCATTATCCTCCAGAAACGCCTCCATATTGTCCTTCCAGGCTATGTAATTCAAGCTTCCATCAAGGGCATACTCCAATCTCAACCCATTGAAAGACATTTCAATGTATACTCGATTTCCGCACCAAGAATATTCTGTAACAAATTTGAATTTTCCACTAGCACAAATTGACTTCAAAATTACAATATTCAATCAACAATGCTCTGATACCATGTAGAAATTATATGCACTAAGCATGCATATGTCCAATATCCACCTGATCTCACACTATTTAACTTTATGCAAGATACTAAATCTATTCCACTTGTTAATCTTTTGCAGAAAAATTAATTGCACACACATGTGAAGCATAAACAAAAATATTCAATCGTACATAACACAATTTTTTAACTGGGAAAGCCTGAAGCTAAAAACCCCAACTATATATTATGTAACATGGAGATCATATGAAAATCTCATACAAGCATACAAAGCTTATCACAAGCCCTTATTACAGTACAATCGTCATACACTAATTAGGCCTAATCTTGCAAATCCATGCACCGATATTTACCACCTGCTAACGTGCCTCCACTGTGCAATCCCTACTGAATAATAGCTCTGAATGAATTCGAATTACTCCATCCTTGACTGCGCAATCCTCATTGGAATCTCCACTGAGTGTGTGATGCAATCAATGCATCACTATAGTCACAATAGATAGTCTATCTTGCCCTTTCACCTATCTCTCCACTTGTCTCCACTGAAATTGCCATGCACTGTAGTTAGCTGATGTATTTTTCAGTTGATTAATGAGTTATTATTTATGAATTAATTAACTAATTAATTCACTCCACTCTCACTAGTATATCAATCAGTTATACTAGATACAACTAGCTCAACTGAGTCTACCTAAGTTAAACTGAATACAACTCCATAACTAATTCTTCCAACTGTGTCATAACTCTGCCACTTGAGTTCTAACTAAGTCCTCCATGCATTAGCTCCAGTAAACCCTTAGGAATAGTGTAATTCCTTCTGTCAGCTGATGTTCCACATCCGTGCACTAAACTGAAGTGCTCCAAGAGAATAATTTTCTGTTTAGAGTCTGATTATTATTAAGAGCTAATAATAATCAAAATGCATCTCTTTTTAGATTGATGATCTATAAATAGACTTTGCCCAATATTATAAAAATATAATTTCATCTATTTTTCCAACTTGACCAACCATCCAGAAATAGCATCCTGCAACTTTTGAAATATGATCATCATGTCTAAAAATAGACTTGCACCAAAAATAGCCTGCGGGCCCACTTAGTGAAGGTGACTCTTTTCACTAAGTTCATCATCTTGTTGAATCTCAACAAAGCCTAGGCTAAAGGAAAACAACATCCTAAATTAAATAGATGCAGTTATGGAAACATGCCGAGGAAAAGCCCGCTTAAATAAGCCATTCCTAGGTAGACAGGAGGTTGTCTACACTTTGGAGGAATTGGTCTGTGCTCAGGGGGAGTTGTGGATGAATGCTCAAGTTTGGGTGGAAAATAGTCTTTACCAGAATTGGTATGCACAGAACTTGTTAAATTCTGTATTATAATTCTGTTATAATGATGAAAATTTATTAAGAGTAAATTGGGTTTAGTTATGAGTTTAGGAGTTTAACCCTAGTAGGTATAGTTAATTTCTCTATATAATTACACTGACTAGAATAATTAATTGATCAACAGACATAATCAATAAACCCAAAAATAAGGTTTAAATATGTTTTTAGGTCTATTTTAATTCTTTTATTAGAGATACAAAAGATATCAATTGGATCAAACATCATTATGACTGTATTGAGAGAAAAATAGAAAGTGATAGAAAAATTACACAGTTATTTTTGTAACTAATATGAAAGCATATATGTATATAGTTAAGTGATTTAATTTAATTAAATCAATAAAGTATAAATCTGTACAAGTAACTTACTTTAGATTTAAAGTATACAAATTCCTAAGTCAAGAAATAGTTATACATATAGATGCAAGATGTGTATTGACAAGGAGCCATGAAATATATATATATATGTGTGTGTGTGTGTGTGTGTGTGTGTGTGTGTGTGAAATTATTATATTAAAAAGGAATTATAAACTAGTTATATAACTGTTCAGAGTATGTGAGAAATCCTCTGAAAGAGGTGAATAGAAAAATATACTGAAATTCAAGGAAAATATCATAGTCATATTGAATAAGAGTCATCTATTACTACAAGTAATTATAGAATGTACAGATACATTGATAAGGATCTTTAAAGTCAAATAGATAAAATCTGCACATGGGAACGATTGACCTCGAGGCAGGGGAAACTTGTCGTCAGAGCTTTTGATAATAATGTGAAGAAATAGTGAGGAAATTCTGGGAAGAAAAAATTACCTATAATTTAACACATAAAATGGTGTTAGAGTGACATCAATTATGATAAATAAATGATGGAATATAATTGTTATAATTGAAAATAGTTCAATTAATACCCGTTGAGGGACCAAAAGGATTTCAATTCTTCCTGTAAAAGCACATAGAAAAATATCACTTTCAAAAAATAAAAGAATTAAAGAAGTGTGTCATTAGAAACAAATTAAATTACATAGTGAGATTTTAATCAAATTTGTAGAATTTCATATTAAGAACCTGTGTTGAAGTTGAAATAGAGTAAATGGTGGTTGAGTATAATTGTAGAAATTCAACAAAATCTGGAAAAGGAGGTTTTTTCCTGTATCAGAACAGAACAAATTATGCTATGAAAAATATAAAAGTGCAAATTCCATTCATATTTCTATTTTATTATCATATGTTCAAATCTGATTTATATTCTGGACATTTTATACAAGTTTAAAAGATTAAACTTAGAAAATGATAGAGTCTTACCATATCAATAGAAGCCGAAAATTAAGGAACTATCTGAATTCCTAATTTATTATCTCCCTGTATTGTATATAAGTTGAGGAATGATATATATATATATAAAAGTTTGAAAATATAACCATAGTATGGAAAATATTTATGTATTAAATTCCCAATAATTGGAATCTTAAACTCAGGGGAAAAGGAGTAAACAAAAACACTCCTAAAATCTAGCTCAAACTAAATGAAGTTGATGATGGACACCATCTCTATCAATACGAAGTTAACAAGTTGTATGAAAAAAATAGTTGTACATTCAAGTTAAAGTTTAAAGTGAAACAAAAATACATGGAAACCCCTCTCTGTTAGGATAACGAGAAATTAAATTCATAATTATAATAGAAAGTAAACTCTAAGGAAGATATTGGATATAATTTTTTCAACAAATCTGCCAAGGAAGTAGAAAATGATGCGTCCAATTCAAAAGTTAACTAAATTGGAAAAATGTTAACTAAAAGCAGTAGATTTTGAGAATAACTAGAATCTAAACAAAGTGTACGATTGAAATTTTCTTAATCCCGAAACATAAC
Source organism: Pinus albicaulis (assembly GCA_034641835.2). Taxonomy (NCBI): domain Eukaryota; kingdom Viridiplantae; phylum Streptophyta; class Pinopsida; order Pinales; family Pinaceae; genus Pinus; species Pinus albicaulis. The sequence continues at coordinate 1,317,778,814 of CM076579.1, read as the reverse complement.
CCTATCTATGTGGCGAGATCATTTGATTGAGAAAATCATTTCTACAAATATAAACTAGTTAAAAGAGTTAATAAAATTTTACGAGATAACTCAATGATAATTTTGTTATGAGAAAAGGAAGATTTCATGTCAAATCAGGACAGATAAGATAGTAAAATAAAATAAGAGATGTATTACTTGTAAGCTAGATGTGGAAGAATGGCCAAGCAACACAAACCACTTTTGTGGAAAGGGTAAAGGAAAATTCGAGAATTGCGTAAATAAATGCAATTCGTTTTTAGAATCAAATGAGTAAAATTCACCAATTTCATATCTATTTCATTAAAAGGCAAGTGATTTGTTGGAATGTATGGAACAAAGGATATATATTGACAATATAAAACCATAAAAGTGACATCAAGAAAATTAATGTGAAATGAGAAATCACATAGCTGTAGAATTTAACTATGAAATAGTGGAGAGGCCCAAACGATTTGGGGAAAAATATGATATAGAAACTGGTTAAAAATTTTACACGCATGTACATCATATTCCAAGCATCAAATACACCCAAAAATCATAAAATTTTGTAATTAATTTATTGATGAACGAATGGGAGTCTCAGAGCTTACCGAAATTCCAATCAATGGGATTGTTGTGATATAGCGTGAATAAGGAAGGAGAGCACCTTCGGTTGTGGTGAAACAGTTTTCCTAAAAATCCAATGCATAAATTGGAGTTGAAAGCATTGGTGGTCAAGATCTGAAATGCAGAAGATAAGTGATTAAAATGAGTAAAATTTTTACACAAAAATTATATTAATATAAACGTAAATAACAAAAAATGATTTTTAGTATACAGAGATGTAAAATCTTAGAGATTACCTGGATATTTTCGTAGGGTATTTGCAATGAAAATTATTTGATATTTCCTTCAATTCTGATTGGTTCTCCCTATGGAAAACCAAAAGAACGACAAGCTCCCAAAGTGAGGGTCTCTGATTACCAAAATTACCAAAATTATGGAAATGAAAAATGACAGACTGAATTAGAAAACCCTAGCATTGGTCATAGGGATCTGGATGGAATGCGATTTCATATGTACCATCGAAAATTAAAGGAATCAACCTTACAGCTGGATAGGGAATATGAGAGCCATGTGAATGGTAGGTGTTGGAGGTACCAATGCTTAATGGCAGTGGTGAAATTGAAGAGATCAAAATTAATGCATATGACTTTCATTCTGTAACAATAGAAATCATAAACTAAATGGAAATGTAAACTAAAATAATTTAATCAACCACTTGAGGGTATTGGTTAAAATAAATTGTAATAGCCAACTTGGAGGACATTAGTTATGATATTATAAATATACCATCCAAATTTATTAACATACGTATATTACCTCTAAAAAGGGGATATACCATGGAGAAGAGTATATGAAATTTAAATCTAAAAGTGTGGTATGGAGTGGATAATATGATGGTACCCAATTTCCAACCTACGAAAACTTTAACTATTGCATTTTTTAAAATGCATGGGATTTTATTCATAGAATGGGTTTGCATGAAAAGGGTGATAGTGATACCAAGCTTAATAGTACCTAGTGGTATTTGAAATCATGTAAGAGGTTATGTTATAAATTATGATGAAGTTGAGTAGTATTTTAGCTAAAACCAAATTAACGTAGGTTAAAGGTTCGGTGTCAATGATTAAGATATATGTACATATATCATAAAAAAGATAAAAAGGGAAGAGTAGGCATAGTGAATATGTGGTTAATTATATGGTTAATTCACTATATGCGGAAGTACAAAAATATATATAATTCGAGGAAATATATATATATATATATATATGAGAGTTGCAAAATGGAATAAAATGAAAAGACAAACTAAGTATGATTACTTAGAGAATAAAAAAGTTAATTATTATCCATATATTTTTATGGTAATATAACACACACACACACACACACACACACATATACATCTGTGTATGTGTGTACAAAGGTCATATGTTAGCAAGAGGAAAAAAGAGATATACATGTATGAAAGGTTATAAATGATGTAAATATACAAAATGGATCAACATGTAAAGAGTTTCATATATATATATAGTGGGGGAAAAATATATATAGTCTAATCCTATTGTGATAGGAAAAAAAATCTATTATTGTATAAAAGGGTAAAAATGTAATATATTGAACTCTTATACAAGACAATCGACGATTGTTATTGTTAAATAAAAAATAATCCCTTAAAAAATTCGTGGGGATGAATGTATTTTATAAAGGAATAAATGATCACAAAAAGATTGTTAGAAACCAAATTAAGTATTAACAATCTGTAAGATTAAATTGTTGCGACAATTATTAGTTGATGAAAGCGTCAGACAAAAGTTTTGAGTATAACTAGAATTGTTATAAATAGTTTTTTTTTTGTGGTAAGTGGAGTTGTTATGAACGGTATTAGAGCCAATGTTAAAACTCTTGGCTTATGGGTCCCGGCACAAGGAAAAATGCTGTTGTCAAAATTAATTATGATTATTAATTTATGTGAAGAAAAGTGTAACAACTCTACTTACCCAAAAAAACATTTCTATTTATGATCATATATTGCTTTTGTCACAATTGAACTTATTCATTTCTAAATTATTACCACATCTTATAGCCTTTTATTCAATATTTTACTTTATGTCGTGAACCACTTTTATTATGACATAACAATTTTCATAATTATGCTTATAATGAGATTCATACTACCGCTTCATATTTCCATATTTCCTCTTTTAAAAGGTATTGCTACATTGTTTTATCTTCATGGTATTCCTACATTTAGTCATTGTACATGAAGTCATTTATAATAGTTTCTAATTACTATTATTCAATACCCTTTCTATTACTATGCCTTTCATGGTATTTTGATTAACTTTATAACTTTAAAACCATTATTAAATTAAAGTTATATATTAGGAGATCTATCCTACATCTGAAAGTTCTAAGTATTACCTTAGGGTATAATTTTGAATTATCCTCATGGAAATTTCATCTTATAAAATCTCTCTTAAGTATTACTAAAAATTTGAATATGTATAATTATATTTTTACCTATGAAACGTACCCTACTAACATTTCGTTTCCATAACATGATTATTGAATTTTGTTTCATCCATTATAGGACTATAGCTTGGATTGAATTCGAATTTTTTATGAGGCAAATTATCATTAACCTAGCCTAAAACGATCATCCAGACCTTAGGTTATGGAATTTGATTTTTTTAACATGTACATTATTTATTTGTCATATGGGTTTTTTATAATTCTTATATGGTCGGATTTGATGTATGACACATGTTTAATGTTCTAAACCATATGTTTAAGTTCCTATCTCTCCACCTGTATCTTCGACCTTACCTTTACAGATTTGATCGTATCTACCATCATAATTTTATGACAGATCTACCTACAAATTTTAAATACTTCCTTAGTTCGATGCTATCAAGGATTAATTGCATTATACTACTTCTTAAATTTATCACATGTAGGTATGAAGTTCGTTGACATGTGCGGTTATGATCTCTCGTCTCTTCAACGGTTAATATTAAGTCGTACTTCTTCCCCTCGTTTATATAGTTTAGGGTTTATTGTAATTCATTCCAATTCATTTTATTTTCATTTGTATAGTTTTTTTTAAGGGTTTCGACTCTGTTTCTATTCGTTGAAGTTGTAGGGTTAATGACTTCCCACTGCCATTTATTTCCCATAACCGTCGTCACTATAGCTGTAGGTAATTGTATTACCTCCTTCATGTTGTTTAATCTATATTTTTTATATATGCACCTCGACTTTTAGAGTTTTTTCTACGTTTGATAACCTCTGAATTATTTCATCAATTTAATTTATACCCATAATTTTATTACAGGAGTTGTTTTCATTTACAATTTCATAATTTATAGTATTTAATTTTGGTTATTTATCTTCATTTGCGAATAGAGGAATTATTTGTGGATTCCATATTAAAGGACAAAGAACCTTTGCAAATATTTACACAGAATTCATGAAGTAATACTTATTTCGTCAAATTGCATATAAGTTTGGCACTAACCCACTGTTTTTATACTTCTATTTTACGCATTTCAACATTGTCTTCCTCTCTGTATTATTATTTTTTCCTTTGGAAATTTAACCCCTTCAAGAACTAATATTGTTAGAGCTCTATGTTATTCTTTTGAAAATTTCATTCAAGATTGTTTACAATTTATCTGTACAAATCATTATTTCCTCAATTTTCATACTCAACTTCTTAACTATGATTTTGTTTATAATTTTCTAAGTTTAAACCCTTGTTTACTTTCTCAACGAGTTCGAAAGCTATTTGGTTTCTGATTATAGAGTTTTCCCTTCAAACTCGAGGGTTCCCGAATATGTATTTTGGATTTTTGATTTATTACTGTGTGAGTAACTTGTGACATTTGAAGTCGTCGGGGAATTTCCAGAGTTTCATATGTAAATTTATATTGGCTTTTTATCCTCTGTCTGAAATTTACAATCTCTTTTTAATTTCTATTATGATTGAAGATAGAAATCGTAGCATATCCCTGTATGCATGAAACTGAATACATTGACCTAGAATTTAATTAATTTTCCATTTAAGTAGAGATATCTATGCATTCAACCTTGATATCTCTTTACTATCTAACCCTTCGTTTTTCCTCAACGTTGTTGGGTTAATTTAATTTCACTTCTTACATACTACCCACCGTATGTGAAGAATGAATCGTAATTCAAATAATGAAGTTGAATTTGTAATTTCCTTAGTGTGTATAATATTTCTAAATTCTTTGTCTCTCACCGAATGGTATTTCATCATTTGAAATTGTCTTCATTAATTTACCGAAGTCAATTTATATCGATATATTCCAATTGAGAGAATATAGTCTATTAAATAATTAATTACATTCTCTGTGGTATGTATGTATAATCTATTTGTATTGTAAATATTATACATTCAGAATAATAATAATTTCGTAAAAGGTATGTAAGTATTTATGTTATGAAAATAATACTTATTTTTTGGATTTCTCATACTAATCAACATATTTTTGTTACAAAGTAATTCCTCTTTTCTTGCTTCTTTACCATATTTGGATTTAAATTTATTACCCAATACACTATAGATTAGATAATTTAATTTTTTATAATTATAATACTTTTACAGTATTAGCATATTCTTCTTGATTTTCCCCACTAACATAGAGGAGTGATTTTATTGTTTATACACGCAGGAAATTCCACTACCTCAACATGGGATAAAAAGGTAAAACTAACATTGACAACTTCCAATATTATGTAGATTTATTTTACTTTTTCATTAGAAAAAATCTAATCTATATTTATGTGTATTTGTTGCACGGGTATTGCTCATCTTGCAATTTTCAACTACACTAGTTTTACCTTCTCTCTCAAAAGAGTTGAAAATTAATTTGGTACATCTCTTTACAAGTTGGTCGCTATCATTCACAGAATTCAACCAACATAATTCAATGATATTTATTCATATAGCCAATATGTAATTTCTGTAAAAAATAAGGGACTGTCTATCATTATAATTGTGACAGTGATATTTTATTATGAATATAATTACATATTTATGTTCTCCCTTATTTGATGAGTTTCCATCTCAGAGATAATTGTATATAAAATTTCCAATTAAATTGTGGTATTTCAGCTACATGTATCTCTTATACATAATTCATGTTGGATATTTATGTTTATACTTGTACTACACACGTCTTACTTCAATATATAACTGAGATGGTGTTTCTTATTTAAGCATAAGAAGTAAATGGCAATATATTTATTGTTACATCTGATGTACAATATGAGTTTTTATACTAAATTTTTACAACATATTTTCTTCGAGATTTACCATTAAATCCCACTATATATATGTGTGTGTGTGTGTGTGTGTTTCTTTATTGTTTACCAAAATAAATCATTATGTGAAACCTTTCTGTTAACATCTTTAGAATACTCTCCACTCCTAATGATGTATTTTCTGTTTGTAATATATTAATCTTTACCAACCTAACAGCAGAATTAAACCTTCATAATTGGGTTTAGACATTATTCTTGTTGGTTACTAATTTAGCTAGTTTATGTAACTATACAGAACTAAACTATACCAACTATAGTTATGTTTAGTTAAATACATCAGACAATTTACTAGTAATAATGAAACAATGTATTCTACAGAATAATAATTCAGAATATATACTTTTCACTTATCTTACTAATCAAAATAATTTCTCTTATACTGTCATCATCATCATAACAATATAATAACAAGATAAAATTTAATTAAATGTGCATACCAATTCTGGTAAAGACTAGTGGCCACCCAACCTTAAGCTTTCATCCACAACTCCGCCCAAGTAGAGACCAATTCCTCCAAGGTGTAGACAACCTCTTGTCAACCTAGGAATGGCTTATTTAAGCCTAATTTCCCTTCAACATGTTTCCATAACTGTGTGCAGTTAAATCACAATGCTGTTTTCCTTTAGCCTAGGAAATTTTTTTTTCTTTTCCCACAAAAGCTCTTTAAAACTAGATTTTTCCTCTTTCTAGTTTTATTTCACCTCTTCTCAATAAATTTCCACTTTACTGAGGTATCTTTTATATTTTTATCTCCAATCTAATATTTTTAATTTATTTTATTTTCTCCAAGGATTTTTGGAGATTTTGGGTAAGTCTTTGGATTTAATTCCATCCTCATGGACTTGAAATCCTGGTCTCCAATTTACTCTAGTCTTTGCACAATAATTAAAATTCAACATTTATTAATTTAAAAATAATATGTCCACACATATAGTTTTCATGTAGGTGCAATTAACCTTTAGGATTTTCAACTGTCTAAATAGAAGCAATAAAATAGGGATATTACTTATTCACCCTCTAAAACAAAACATCGTTCTCGGTTGTAAAATATCAGTTCACTTCGCAAAATGTGATGGATATTTCTCTTTAATTTCCTCTTCTCGCCCCCAAGTAGCTTCTGTAAAGTGCCTTTGCTTCACTTTCACCCTAGCTACGGTCCTATTCTGGAGCTAAATTTCTTCCGTTCCAGTATACAAAGTGGCTCTCGAAGAAATTCCCCTTCGGTTTGCACTTGTATCACAGTCCAATCAATTATATGAGTAGGATCATGTACATACATTTTCAATAAGGAAACATGAAAAAAATTGTGAACCTTAATATGACTAGGTAGAGCCGATTTATAAGCTAATGGCCCCACTCTTTTTACAACTTCAAATGGTCCACAGTAGCGTGGTGCTAACTTAGCACAACTACCAATATATAATGTACTATTTTTAGGCTTAATCCTCAAAAAACATGATCTCCTACTTTGAATTATCTATGAATTTTGTTTTTATCTGCATAGCTCTTTGGTCGATCTTGAGCTGTTTTAATATTTTGTTGAATTTTCTTCACAGTTCTTTCCATCTCCTGTAATGCATTAGGTCCAAGAATTAATTTATCTTCTGGTTGACTCCAGCTAAGCAGCGTGTGCCATTTTATTCCATACAATGCTTCAAAAGGACTCATCTTAATTGAAGCTTGATAACTATATTTATATGCAAATTCTGCCAGATGCAGAAAATATTCCCATCTTATAGGTCTATCCATAACATACATACGTAGCATGTCTTCTAATCTGGTTGGTTCTTTCAGTTTTTTCTTGTCTGTTTGAGGATTTTATGCAGTACTAAATTTCAACTTGGTACCCATTCCTCCAAATAGATTTTTCCAAAAGGCTAAAGTAAATTTTTCATCTCTATCAGATATAATCATTTTTGGAATTCCATGCAATTTCACAATTTATTTCATAAATACATTGGCTACTTGAGCTGTGCTAAAGGTAGATTGTACAAGTAAAAAATGTATTGCCTTAGTTAATGTATCTATAACCACCATTATAGATTCGTTTTGAAACTTAGTTCTAGGCAATCCAGTAATGAAATCTATGGAAACCAATTCGCACTTCCATTCTAGAATAGGTAGAGGGTTCAGTAATCCTGTCGGATGTTGCTGTTACACTTTTACTTGCTGACATTCTAATAACCTAGCTAGATAATCAACAACATATATCTTCATACCTGGCCAAAACATTTTCTTCCACAATGCTGAAATCAATTTTTGATAACCAAGATGACCTTCATAAGGTATTTTATGATACTCATCTAAAATTTCCTGTTTTAAAGATGTCACATTTGGAATATACAATCTTTTTTTTGTAATAAATTAGTCCTTTCTGATTTTTAGTATGTCCCACAACTTCATTTTTTTGCAATTTCTCTTGAAATTTCACATAGTTTTGATCTTGCATCAACACTTCCTGCATCAGTTCTTCTATTTCAAATCTCACACTACTTCTTGTATTGGTCAAAATTTGGTGAGCATTCCTACTCAATGCATCAACAATCTTATTTTCTTTTCCTTTAATGTGTTTGATTTCAATATCGAACTCGCTAAGGAAAGATAACCATATGCCTTGTCTAGAATTCAAATTAGGTTGAGTAAATAAATATTTCAGAATTATGTGATCTGTCATTAGTCCCAACAGATAATGTCTCCACATATTCAATGCAAGTATCATAGAAACTAGTTCTAAGCCATATACTATATAATTCTATTCATGTTTCTTCAATTTTCTTGACTCAAATGCTATGATTGAATTATCTTACAACAACACTCCTCCTAACTCTTCTGCACATGCATCTGTACATACTAAAAATTATTTTTTTGGATCAAACTCTGTTACCGATGAAATAGGTAACCGCACTTTTACCTACTTTTTTTTGGTACCATAAAAAGCACCCGATTTTGAAAAGTGGTGATGCAAAATCACCCCTTTTTTTTGTGCACATTTTTGACACTCTAATATTTTTATTTATGAAGTATGAATATTTGTTTTAAAATGTTAGTGATTTTCATGCTAATTTTGAAACGTATTGATGCAGCATCAACTTTTTTTTTTTTAGAGCGGTGATTTTCATGCTAATTTTGAAACGTATTGATGCAACATCAACCTTTTTTTTTTAGAGTGGTGATTTTCATGTTGGTAATAAAACACAAAACTTAGATAAAAAATATATATATATATATATATATATATATATATATATATATATATATATAAACAATAAAAATGTAAAAAAAAACAAAATTAACTTGTAAAAATAAAAAATTTAAACAAAAATAAATAAATAAAAAACAAAAATATTTCAAAATTATATCAAAAGAAATGAAAAAATTTGAAAAAAAAACACATAATTTAAAGAAAAAAAACAAAAATTAACCCAAAAAACAAAAAAAACAAAAACATCAAAAACATTTTTTTCTAAGTTATTAAAAAAAACCATATAATTAAAAAAAAAAATTTAAAATAGAAAATTTAAAAATAATTTAAATTACAAAATTAAAATTTACATAAAAAAAAATACAAAAAAGAAAAAATTAAATTTAAAAATTTAAATTAAAAAAAAAAATAATAATAAGAAAAAAATACAAATTTTAAAATTAACAAAAAAAAAAAAGAAGGTAAAATTGAAAAAGAAAATTAAAATAAAAAAAACTATCATTAAAAAACAAAAAAAATGAAAAAAACCATGTGTAAATAATTAAAAAATAAATATCCATAAATTTACTGTTTTTTTTTTAAATGAAACAATTTATAAAATTTAAAAATGAAAAACTAAATAAACTAAAAGATTAAAGAAAAAACTAAATTAAATTAAAATTTAATAAATTTAATAAATAAATTTTAAATTTTAAAAAATAATTAATCTAAAATATTAAATTTTAAAAAAAAATTAAAAAAAAAAAAATTTAAATTTAAAATAAAAAATTTGAATTAAAAAAAATAATTTTAAAATTTTTGAATTTAATAAAAAATCAAATTAAAAAAAATATTAAAAATAAAAAAAAATAAAAAAATATATATTTTTTTTATCATGGTGGCGCTGCCAATCGGCCTCCCGCCCAGGTGACGACAGAGGCTGGCGGGCGTGGAGGCTGCATGCAACCCCCCGCTCGCCCAGCGGCCGGCCTCCGCCACCACCTGGGTGGGAGGCCAATTCTGGGAATCGCCCTCCCGCGGCGAGAGGGCGATTCCGAGAATCGGCCTCCTACCAGAATCGACCTCCCGCTGCGGGAGGGCGATTCCCAGAATCGACTTCCCGCCTAGGGGCGGGAGGACGATTCCCAGAATCGACTTCCCGCCCAGGGGCGGGAGGACGATTCCGGGAATCGGCCTCCCACCGGAATTGACCTCCCGCCGTGGGCGGGAAGTCGATTCCGGGAATTTCCCTCCCGCCCCTGGGCGGGAAGTCGATTCCGGGAATCATCCTCCCGCAGGGCGATTCCCGGAAACGACCTCCCGCCCAGGTGGCGGCGGAGGCCGGCCGTTGGGCGAGTGGGGGGGCTGCATGCAGCGTCCCTGCCCGCGCAGTGGCCAGCCTCCGCCGCCACCTGGGCGGGAGGCCGATTGGCGGTGCCAGCACGATCAAATATATATATATATATATAATTCAAAAAATGTAAATTTTTTTTTTTTTTTTTTTTTAAATTTAATTTTTATATTTGAAATTTAATTTGTTTTTTTTTTTTTGTTATTTTTTTTTTTAATTATATTCATTTTTTTGTTTTTTTTTTTATTTTTTCTAAATTTTTATTAAATTTTGTATTATTTTTATTTAATTGATTTTTTTTTTTTATAATTTTAAATTTTTTTTTTATTATTATTAAATTTTATGTTTAGTTTTTTCATTTAATTTTTTAAAATTTAATAATAATAATTTTTTTTTTTTTTTAAATTTATTTGAATTTAATATTTATTTTTAAATTTTTTGTTTTTTATTATTATTTTTTTAATTACATATATATATATATATATATATATATATATATATATATATATATATATATATATAATTAAACTTAATATTTTCAAATTAATTTGTTTTTTATTTTATTTTTTATTTAATATATATATATTTTAAATTTATTTTTAAAATTTTTCTTTTTTAATTTATTTTTAAAGTTTTTTAACTTTTTATTCTAACAATGTTTTTTTTTAAATTTTATTTTTATATTTAAAATTTATTTTTTATTTCAAAATTTATTTGTTTATTCATTTATTTTTTAAAATTTAATAATTTTCTTTTTAAAATTTATTTTGTTATTTTAATATTAACATTTTTTTTTTTAAATTTAATGAAATCTAATATATATATTTTAGTTTAAGTTCATATATATATATTTTATTTTTTATAATTTAAATTTAATTTATTTTTTAAAATTTATTTGTTTTTTTAATATATATTTTTTAATATTTCATATTTTTATTGTATTTTATTTTTCATTTTTTATTTTTAATTAATTTTTCATTTTTTTACTTTTAATTTAAATAATGTCTTTTTTTTTTTTTTAATTTTAAATTGATTAAAATTGAATATATTTCTTTAAATTTAATTTGTTATTTTAAAATTAATTAATTTTTTTTTTTTAATTTAATAAACATTTTCTTTTTCTTTTTTAAATTTAATTTCTATATTTAATTTTTTATAATTTCTTTCTTTTTTAACATGTTTTTTGTTTTTTTGTTTTTTTTGTAATTTCTATATATTTTGAAATTTTAATCTTTATTTATTTATTTTCTTAAATTTTAGGTTTTCTTTTCTTAAATTTTAGGTTTTCTTTTAATGATTGAATTAAAATTTTTATTTCGTTTTTATTTTTTATTTTTTTATTCCTATATATTTTAAAATTTTAAGCTTTAAAATGTTTTTATTTTTTAAATTTATTTTTTTCTTAAATTTTAGGTTTTTTTTAGTGTTTGAATTTTAAAAATTAAAAAATGTTATTTCTATTTTTAAAAATGTCAAAAATATGACACAATTTTATTTTTTGTTATTCCAGCATCAACTAGTTTTGTTTTGAGAGTGTCTTTTTAATCCTTTTTTCAAGAAACAATTTTGTTTTTAGCATAATTTTATAAAATGTTGAAATTTGACTTTCAAAAAAGACCAAGTGCATTCTGGAATACACCTTTTTTTGTTTTTGGGGTGTTTTTTCATGTTTTTTTAGTCTTTTTGGGCTAGAGTTCCCATTTTGAGGTCAGGTTACCTATTTCATCGGTAACAGTGTTATCAACAATCTTCAATATGGTGGTAGTTTTTAATTATAGTTTTTATTATTCAAAACTACTTTGACACTTTCCTGTCCATTCAAACTTTACTCCTTTTTTCTGTAAAGAAGTAATAGGATAGACTAAGGCTGGAAATCCTTCCACAAACCTATGGTAATATTTAGCAATACCCATAAAGGATCGTATGACTGGGACATCAGTAGGTACATGCCAATCCATTATTGCTTGTATTTTCTCTGGGTCTATTTCTGAGCCATCCTTTGAAATCACATGATCCAAATATTGAATTTCATCCTTGTAAAATTCACATTTGCTGAGTTTTGCATATAAATTATGTTCTCTAAGTGTTTGTAGGACTATTGTGAGATGTTCTCTGTGTTCTTTTTCATTTTTGGAATACACCAAGATGTCATCAATGAACACTAGTACAAATTTGTCTAGATATTTGTGCAGTACACTATTCATTAAACACATGAATGTAGTAGGTGCGTTAGTAAGTCAAAAAGGTAGGAATAAAAATTCATAATGTCCACATCTAGTCCTGAATGTTGTTTTATTGATGTGTTCATCCTTAATTCTGAGTTGATGATATCATGTTATTAAATAAATCTTTAAGAAGATAGTATCTCCTCTCACTTGATCAAATGAGTCATCTATCCTTTCAGTTTTTTGTCCTAATTCTTCCACTTGTACAACATACACTTGACAACCCTTTCTTGCTATCCTTTTTAGATGTAGTGCATAAATTTGTCTGATTGATATGGGTCTTGGTTTTTATTTCACTATCACAGCTCTTCCCTCACCATCTATACAATGAATTGTTTTATCTAAGAAATTAACTATTGCTTTCTGCTTCTCTAACCAGTCCATTCCTACTAACAAGTCATATGATCCTAGAGGAAAAATATTTAGATGAATTTTAGTTTCATACCAATTTAAATTAACAACAGTTTTTGGAAGTTTATGGGTCACTTTTCTTTTTACTATTTGCATCCATATTCTTAGACCCAATATGTGACTGTGATGGTTGGTTTTCTCCATTTTATTAAATTTATTCCTTTGATGGTTTTTCCCAAATTTTTTCAAGTAGGTTGATTTTACTCTTTCTATATTAGAGTCACTCTTCCCCTTCTCTCTGTTTTGCCAGCTTTTCAACTGATCATTTCTGCCTTTGAACTGGTGATAACACAGTATTTATTTGCGAACATCTTCATCCATTATCTTTGGATTGTCAAATTCGATTATCTCTTTATAGATGGTAGGCAGGTAGTTTAAAAATCGTTGTAATTTCGCCTTTTCTTCTTTGATATAAGGAACATAATAAAGTAAGTTGGTGAATTTTTTAACAAACTCATCAATTCTGAGTTGTCCCAATCTTAGTTCATGGAATTCTTTGTCTTTATCGTCATAGTATCTCTTAGTGAGATACCTAGAATTAAATTTGGTTTGAAAGTCTTCCCAGGTAACAATTTTTTTTTCATCTAGCACATGTACCATTTTGGTTTCTTCCCACCAAAGGGTAGCTTTACCCTGTAGTTGGTAAATTTCCAATCTGGATTTTAGGTTACTTCTGCATTCATAAAATTTGAGTATTTAACCATTTTCAGAAGCCAAGCTTATGCATCCTCCTCCTTTTCACCATCAAAAGTGGGAGGTTTGATTTTAAGAAATTCTCCTTGCAATTCCTTTCTCTTTCTGGAATGTTGTCTAGATGCTTCCTCACCTTCAGATCCTTTTGATTTGGTTTCAACTTCTTTCCTCTTTTTCCCATGGTCTTCACTTTCGTGACTAGAACTTGAGTTTAACTCTTTGATCAACCTCTCTTTCTCTTCATTGGCTTGCAACAATCGGTCATTACTTGTTCTCAACTGAACCATTTCTCGTTGCATATCTCTTATCATGTCCAACAATTGAGAATTTTGATATGGTGGATTTCCCTCACCCCCTAGATCAATGTTCAACCCTCCTCCATCACTCATAATAGTAGTTGTACTTTTATGCACTTAATCACTATACACAAAAATAAATTAGTGCTTCATATTCTGCAAAAAATAAAAAAAAAATAAAAAAAATCTCTCTCTCTCTATATATATATATATATAATTTACAGAAGCATAATTTTGGGTTTTTATTTTTCTGTGTGGGGACATGTTGGGTGCAGGAATTACACTTAAGAAAACTCCTCAACACTTAATTGTCAACCCGAGGGATTCGTAAACTTAGAGACGAAGCACAAGCAATGCCAGAGATGGTATGAATTTTCCTGATATCAACTCCTACTTTTTAAATGAAAAATTGCAAAATCAAACTTTAGAGAAGAAGGCAACTCAAACCATCAAAAAAATATGAGGCTAGAACAAGAATAAATATACTTGCAAGAGAGATTCAGAAATAAAAATAAGGAAATTACTCTAGAGGGATATTGATCATCTACTGAGAATGTGTTTTCTTTAGCAAAGACACCTTAGCAGTCTTCAATAGATGGGCCCCTTCAATACTGCATATGTAAATATATCCTTCTTGCGAAAATCCATCTTGCACTAGTAAAGGAACAATGATTTATGCAGAAAGTGTAAAGTAATGTCTTTACTAAAAAATTCTTTTCTTCGTGCAAGGGATTTGAACTTTCTCAAGTCCGCACTCCGATCTGGTACCAAGAAACTGGTTCTTGTACCTGATCTGAGCTTCTTAAATTTTAACTTTTAGTCCTTGAAATCAATGATTAATTACTGCAAGTGTTTATGAAACCAAATTGCTTATCAGAAAGACGAATATCTGTAGAGAATAAGAAAACAATATTTTTAATTAAAATGTAACTGAAAGCAAGAACGTTGTTAGAAGTAAAATAAAGAGACTTGATGCATCACACTATCCAGCACTGTTGCAGAAACAGTTCTCCTTCTCGCACCAAGCAGAGAAAATAAACCAAACGTCCAAACGTGCAGAAAGTGAATAGCACACCAACGTGCACTGGTGCAGATGACTTCTCCTGCTCAAACTAGGATGAGAAAACAAACCAATCGTGCAGAAAGTGAATAGCACACCAATGTGCACTGGTGCAGTAATTTCTCCTACTCAAACCAAGTGGAGAAAACAAACAACACGTGTAGAAAGTGAATAGCACACCAACGTGCACTGACACAAGTAATTTCTCCTGTTCGAACCAGGTAGAGAAAGAAAATTTAAATTCAGATGCAGAAAATGAAATTTAACTACTTCACACTGCAGATCTGCTTTCACTCAAAAAGAAATTCAAATGCTGTAAATTAAATCACACCTAGCAGACATAAATTGCAAGAACAGAAAGGAGGGAGAACGTGCTCGGTTGGCTGGGCTCTAGCCAACCAGCATGTTCCCCTTTCAAATGGAAACACTACTTAGTATTAAATCAATTCATCAACTGTTTAAGCATGAAGAAATAAAATCCATGAAGCATAAGGTGGAGCTCCTATTATTAAATCCTCAAAGCAAATACATGCATGGTTACATATCCAGCCCATATTTGGGCAATAACAAAAGACAAGCTTGTTACCTCCTCATTGGTTCTATTCTCTGATCTATTCAATTCTATCAAAATATTGAACTATTTGTCCTATTTAAATTTCTGCTTATATAGATCCTTTTGGCCGTAGGCCAAAAGGATCGTTTACCATTACATATCCAATTACAGAAATTGTTATAAAAAATTACATAAGCGATTGCAGAATAAGCTTTCGACCTTCAAAATTACATCGATTTTAACAAAATAGGTCACGGCTATCTCCAGCTATTCGTCTCTCTTAAGTCTGATCTCAACTACTCTAGATTTAACTGCTGTCATAGCTGGGACTCGACTGCCTTCAGATATGTCTTCATTGATTGTAGCTAAGGCAATATAAAACAGGTGACAACCCAAGTGATCCGGATTCACTGCCAAGATTCACAACACTAGTGTTCGTGCGAGATTTGTTCTGCATTAAAAATCAGCGGTCAAGATAAGTGTTTATCTATTAAATAGAATATGAGGCAACGATAAGTTACAAAAGTAATTCTAAGTAATAAATCACGTAATATATAGTTAATAAAAGCTAAGTTGAGTTAAAAATGTAAAATATGAAGTTAATGCAAAATGAGTCATCGTTCTCGCACTAGTGCAGGATGAGGGCGCATAAGATAGGTAAAATAGGGTAAATGATTATGATTTGGGAAGGGAAGAATGGTAAAAAATAATGCAATTTAGGGGACTAACATCCTCCCATCCATAAATTGTTGTGTGTCCTCACACAAATTTTTTACCTTTGCAAAAAAACCAAAATTTTTGAATACTCCAACTCAGTCCTGTTCCGGCATGTTGTCCTCAGGATGCACTATTTCGACCTTCTTCCTATTGATATGCCTTAACTTCTTTGAAACATTTTTTAACTGCCTGAACAACATCCAGCCCGATATTTCCAAACTTTAGCCTCACTTTTCTTTTGTTTGAGCTCTGCCATCAATTCTCCTCTGCTTTGTTCCTTCTCTTCTTGTGTTTTGGTCACAAGTTGCTCCAAGTTTTGTACTCAGAGTTCTAATTCTACTATGCGAGCAACAGGAGTCACCAACTATTTTCCTTCCTCTATCTCAGCAAGGGCTGTCACTGGCTCCAGAACTTCTATATCTGCCATGGTCGCATCAAGGAACTCTTCTTCCTGTAGTCCTTCTTTTTCTTGTTCCTCTTTCTCAGGTTCTTCTTCTGGTTCATCTTCATCTGGTTCCTCATCTAATTTTTATTCCTCAGGTTACCCTTCTTCCTCTGGTTCCTGTTATTTCGGGTCTCTTCCTCAAGTTCTTCCTCCTCTTCTGATTCTTCTTCCTCTTCCAGGTCTTCTTCCTCAGGTGCTTCCACGTCCTCCTTTTCTTCATCTCCTCCTTCAATTTCTGGTTCTTCTTCTCGGGCCGCGGCTTCTTCCTGTACTGGTGCAGGATGGGGTTCCATAACTTGTGGGGGTTGTGGTTATTTTCTACATCTGAAACTTTCCTCTTCTTTTGGGGCTTTCTAATAATATTTACCAGTGGAACATCGTCCCCAATTTGTGCAATATTCGCCGCATCTGCAAGAACCGACAACCTGTTGTGCTCAGAGGCCCGTGCCTGTGTAGAAGGTGTTTCTCCATCAAGTGCACTGGTTGTTTCCTTAGTGGAATACAAAGCCTTCCCTTTTTTTGATTTCACGGTCTGCCTCCTTTTCACACTACTGTGAGAAGGAATTACCTTTATGCTTCTCTTCAGGCCTTTGCTTGTACTAGGGGCCTGTGTCTTCTCTTCCTCTGCCGAGTTCCCGTGCAGCTATTTTAACAACTCTTCCCATGTCATACCTTTGCTTTCTAGCTATTTTAAGACCAGGATTTTTATCAGGCCGTGGTGGTATAATCGTGCATCGGCCTGGTTCTCCCTTCCATCCTGTACACTTCTAGCCATTTTCTCCAAATTTTTGAGAAAAAAGTAGGGGAAGTTCATCCTCCAATGAATGTGTCAACCTCCTTCAAAATTTTGTAGCAGTCTGAAATGATACACCAGGGTATAGGTGTATCTCCCTTCACAGGTCACAAATTTCTACAAAACAAACAGGAGGTCCTGCCATTGACCCAGCAGGGCTTTGCGCGGGACTGCACATTTCCAATTCACCTCCATCTTCTTATCCTTGAAAAACCACTACTAGTGTTTACTTTCCAGCTTCTAGTTCTTGAACCACTCCACTCCTGTATTCTCCAAGCCCGTTGTTGCTGCTACAAATTTCTTTGTGACTTTGAATTTGAGCAACCCAATTCTCACTTGGCCATTTTTAAAGCTTCTTGAAAATTGTAAGGCGACGTCCTTGTCATACCCATCAAAATTATTCAGGAACTGTAGAAATCCCAACTCCCACCACAGTGGAATACTGTTGCGAAAGTCGACAATTTTCTCAATCTTGCTAAGAGACAAGGGTTCATTTCGGATGGGCGGCATTGCTGCTATCGACTATGAGCGATGAGTTCTGAGGCTTGCATGCAACACCAAGGGATCAAATTTCATAAATAAGGATTTAATTGTTCATCCATCATGTCTCCGATTTACCTGCTGTAGGTACTCATAATTTCTGATCAGGCTCAATTGGTACGTGCGACGGCGGTTTAACAGTTATATACAGCAATGACGGGATGTTTGGAATGAAGGTATAAGCAGGGGGAAATTATGAGTGAAGCAAATTTCACATTATGGCTGAATGGGGTGGATTATATGCAAATAACGATTACACGATTTCAAATTCCTTCATAATTACAAAAAAAACTTAACATTAATTTAAAAAGATCAAAACTCCTACTTAAAAACTTTGTACTTTCAACTAATTTCCTCCTAAGTAATATAATAGCGTAACCACTTATCAATGATATGAAGAACATCATATGAATTTTCATCATGAATACTTTCTTATGTCATATGATAACTTGTACTACTGCTGATGAGGTGCATGCTTTTACTAATCTTTGCACCCCTTAAATCATATCATTCTGTTGGTACTTTTCTGCTCATCTTATCATATAGGACAAAATGCTTGCACTAGTACAAGAATAATATTAAGATAGAGAATTAAAATATAGGCTGGATTTCACATGATTTCTTCAACTTATTCTGAATTTTGCTTCACCCTTTCTTGATGTTTCAGAGCACATCCTTCTGCTCTTTGTATGCAAAATCCTGCAATAAACTCATGAGGGAACAAAGGATTCAGAAAGGAAAATATTAGAATGGGAAGGAATTCTGTCATAGGGATTCCAGGAAAGTACCAAAAGAGGGAAAATAGAAATGGGATAGGGAAAAAAATTCAGGGTTAAAGTGGGATTTATTCAAAGCAGATAGGGTGAATTTAAAATAATATGGGAAGGTTAATTATACTATGATTCTGAGAAGAAAGCTGAGGGAAAATTATGAAATGGGATATGAAGAAAGGAAAAACATTTTCTGGAAGGTCTGCCTACACTGGGGCAAGAAAAATAATTGCAGTGAGAATTATAGAAAAAATAGTATGGTACATACTTGTTACCTTGTCCTGAATGAATTCCTTATTTTGTTTCTACCCAAAGCCTTATAATGAAAATCAAATTTTGTTGAAAAGGTGGAATCTCAAAATAACTACCTCAAGTTCATGCACCTACTATAGCAATCTTGCACCTAGTTTATGCAATGCATATTTAGAGGCAACCACCATTAATACACATTGTTGCCAACCAACATCTTGCGAGCAGTCATAATTGAGTAATTCATCACTCTAAATATCATGAAAGTCAAAATGAGTTATGATACCAATTAGCAACCTCTTTATTGAACACTCTAAATTCCGTTGTCATTTGGATTCAAACTAAATTTCCTTTTAATATAGAACAAAGAATAACCTTTACTAAGGGTACCACATCCTTAAATATTCTTGATTTTTGAAAGATATAACTCAAAGTATCATGTTCAAATCATCTTTAAAACCATTTACCAAGGAAAAAAAGATAAGTTTAGGGAAAGAGAAATATAGCCAAGCAAATCATAGTATGCAATTAGCTTTAATACCACAAACATAGCCCTGCTTTCTGCAGGTGTCCATAACCTCGGCAGGGGTGTCTTTTGACCCATCGAAATGTATGTGTCCCACTTACTAGGCATGGATTCAGAGTTATATTATTTTAATTTCAGATGAAGGCCACTACTTTGGCTTGGTAACCAACTAATGGCAGTGCCACTCACAATAAGTAACATGGATGAACATGTCGACTCGTGATGAGACCTCCTGTCTTCCAACTTTCCGGTTGAAAGCCATTACTCTAGCTTGGTGACTAGAAGTAGTAATGTCATGCATGCTAGGTCTCATGATCATGGTAGGTCGGCTCATCACGAGACCTCCTATCCTCCCCTAAATATTTTGTATACTCTGATTATGATCAACCTAAAAGGTTACTTAATAAGTGGGGAGACAGATCTACTCCTTAAGAATACGGGATGGCGTGAAAGTTTTTAATGACTAATCATTACTGACTAGTTCCTCTGCCCTAAAGAATTATTAAAGATGTCCCAGATAATGACTAAAAGAATTCTTGAATTAAAAATTCTAGTGTTCTCATGAGAAGCTTATTATGATCTTAACAAGAGTGGTCCTCCATAGGGGGTTTCCAATAGTACCTTCTAAGGGAAACTGAAATTATATATATTAGATGACAACTTCTTAGAGTGATTAGTCATTGTTACTTTGAAAAATCATGAGGTATTAGAGTGAATCATACTCAACAAGATGTGTCACAGATGTGTGTGTTAACAACCAATGTGGATCAAAAGTAGTTTTAATGAATACACTTTAAAAATAAAAAAACCCAATTAGCATCTTAACAGGTTTATTCACCTACCCTACTTTACCTAAGAGGCAGAAGACTTATTTTTGTGTATAGGAGTACTTCCAATGAAGCCATGTGCAGATCAAGTGAAAATATATATTCATGCTCAAATTTATCATATAAACTTGAAAGTGCACATGAGCATGAAAAACCAACGAATGTAAATGATATGACAACAAGAGTTTTAGAAGAGGATAATGTTGCCTTGCTTGAGTAGTTTTTTGGAACCAATGTTCGATGTAGTCATGGTAGCCTTGGTCCATTTCTTGATTTGGCCCGTGCTGCTCGCCCTCTTCTTCCATGTCATGTTGATTGTTCTCCGTAGGGTGAGTAGTCTCTTGATTATATTCTGGATCTACTGATAGACATGTCAAGGACTCCTTGATCTCAGGTTCTAGTGGATGTTCTCCATTTATTATAGTGCATGACTCATTTGTCTCCTCAAAAGAGACTTCTAAATCCTCTTGTGATGGTGGAGAAATGGACAAGTCCTTGACTATTGTCAAGAAGTTCTCTTCCCAAGGGGTATAGATCAAGATCCCAGTAGCTGCTAGTGCTTGAGAGAGAACCTTCATAATTTTTATCATCTTTAAGTCCATCTATTTGATTGGTAGTCCCTGTCTCCACACACATATTAGTAACAGGGGTTCTTACAACACCCAAAAAAATGATATAACGTTAAGGGTCTGAAGATAATTGATTTTCAAAGTTATTGGCTGAAATAAGGCTCACCACACTTGCATAAAAAATACAAAAAGATAAAGGAAAAATTACCCCTATTGCATCATCAGAAAATTCTTACCAAATCAAATCGCCTCCCCGACAATGACACCAAAATCTTGGGTGCAGGAATTGCAATTAAGAAAACTCCTCAACACTTAATTGTCAACTCGGGGGATTTATAAACTTAGAGACGAAGCATAGGAAATGCCAGAGATGGTATGAATTTTCCTGATATCAACTCCTAGTTTTTAAAGGAAAATTTTTAGAATCAAACTTTAGAGAAGAAGGAAACTCAAACCATCAAAAAAATCTGAGACTAGAACAAGAAGAAATATACTTGCAAGAGAGATTCGGAAATAAAAACAAGGCAATTACTCTAGCGGGATATTGATCATCTACTAAGAATATGTTTTCTTTAGCAAAGACACCTTAGCAGTCTTCAACAGATGGGCCCCTTCAATCCTACATATGTAAAGATATCCTTCTTGCGAAAGTGCAGTCTTCTTACACTAGTGCATGAACAATGATTTATGCAGAAAGTGTAAAGTAATGTCTTTACTAAAAAATGATTTTCTTCGTACAAGGGCTTTGAACTTTCTCAAGTCCGTAGCACTCAGATTTGGTACCAAGAAACTGGTTCTTGTACCTAATTTGAGATTCTTACACTTTAAATTTTAGTCCTTGAAATCAATGATTAATTACTGCAAGTGTTTATGAAACCAAATTGCTTATCAGAAATTTGAATATCTGTAGAGAATAAGGAAACAATATTTTTAATTAAAATGTAATTGAAAGCAATAAATAT
This sequence comes from Pinus albicaulis, assembly GCA_034641835.2. Classification (NCBI taxonomy): domain Eukaryota; kingdom Viridiplantae; phylum Streptophyta; class Pinopsida; order Pinales; family Pinaceae; genus Pinus; species Pinus albicaulis. The sequence goes on along the minus strand of CM076579.1, from coordinate 1,317,756,730 downwards.
GTTAGAAGTAAACTAAAGAGACTTGCTGTATCACACTATCCAACACTGGTGCAAAAACAGTTCTCCTGCTCGCACTAGGCGGAGAAAATAAACCAAACGTGCGGAAAGTGAATAACACACCAATGTGCACTGGTGCAGGTGACTTCTCCTACTCAAACCAGGTTGAAAAAACAAACCAAACATGAAAAAAGTGAATAGCACACTAACGTGCACTGGTGCAGGTAATTTCTCCTGCTCAAACAAGGTGGATAAAACAAACCACACGTGTAGAAAGTGAATAGCACACCAACGTGCACTGGCACAGGTAATTTTTCCTGTTCGAACTAGGCAGAGAAAGCAAATTTAAATTCAGATGTAGAAAATGAAATTTAACTACTTCACATTGCAGATCTGCTTTCACTCAAACATAAATTCAAATGCTGTAAATTAAATCACACTTAGCAGACATAGATTGCAAGAACATAAAGGAGGGAGAACGTGCTGGGTTGGCTGGGCCCTAGCAAACCAACACGTTCCCCTTTCAAATGGAAATGCTACTCAGTATTAAATCAATTCATCAACTGTTTAAGCATGAAGAAATAAAATCCATGAAGCATAAGGCGGAGCTCCTCTTATTAAATCCTCAAAGAAAATACATGCGTGGTTACATATCCAGCCCAGATTTGGGTGATAACAAAAGACAGGCTTGTTACCACCTCACTGGTTCTATTCTCCAATCCATTCAATTCTATCCAAATATTGAACTGTTTGTCCTATTTACATTTCTTCTTATATAGATCCTTTTGGCCTTAGGCCAAAAGGATCGTTTACCATTTCATAGAAAATTACAGAAATATTTATAACAAATTACATAACCGATTGCAGAATAAGCTTTCGGCCTTCAAAATTAAATTGTTTTTAACAAAATAGGCCGCAGCTATCTCCAACTGTTCGTCTCTCTTAAATCCAATCTTAGCTACTCTAGATTTAACTACTGTAATAGCTGGGAATCGGCTGCCTTCAGATATGTCTTCGTTGATCGTAGCTAAGGCAGTACAAAATAGGTGGCAACCCAAGTGATCTGGATTCGCTGCCAAGATTCACGACGCTGGTGCTGGTGCGAGATCTATTCTACACTAAAAATCAGTAGTCAACATAAGTGTTTCTCTATTAAATAGAATAGGAGGTAACGATAAGTTACAAAAGTAATTCTAAGTAAGAAATCACGTAATATATAGTTAATAAATGCTAAGTTGAGTTAAAAATGTAAAATGTGAAGTTAATGCAAAATGTGTCATCGTTCTCGCACTAGTGCAAGATGAGGGCGCATAAGATAGGTAAAATAAGGTAAATGATTACAATTTGGGAAGGGAATAATGGTAAAAAAGAATGCAATTTAGGGGACTAACAGGACACATAGGCCCAAAAATTTCAACATGGGCTCTGATACCATTTATAACAACTCTGCTCACCCAAAAAAAAATTCTATTTATAATCATATACTACTTTTGTCACAATTGAACTTATTCATTTCCGACTTATTACCACCTCTTATAGCATTTTATTCAAGCTTTTACTTTCTGTCATCAACCTCTTTTATTATGACATAATGGTTTTCATAATTATGCTTATAATGAGATTCATACCACCTCTTCATATTTCCATATTTCCTCCTTTAAAAGGTATTTCTACTTTCTTTGATCTTCATGGTATTCCTACATTTAGTCATTGTACATGAAGTCATTTATAATAGTTTCTAATTACTATTATTCAATGCCCTTTCTATTACTATGCCTTTGATGACACGTTGATTAAATTTATAACTTTAACCAATATTAAATTAAAGTTATATGTTAGGAGACATCTCCTACATCCTAAAGTTCTAAGCATTATCTTAGGGTATAATTTCGAATTATCCTCATGGAAATTTCATCTTATAAAATCTCTCTTCTAGATTTATAAATCTTTGAATATGTATAATTATATTTTTACCTATGAAACGTACCCTAATAACATTTTGTTGCCATAACATGATTATTGAATTTTGTTTCATCCACTATAGGACTATAACTTGGATTGAATTCAAATTTGTTATGAGGCAAATTATCATTAACATGGCCTAAAATGATCATTCTGACCTTAGGTTATGGAATTTGATTTTTTTACCATGTACGTTATTTATTTTTCATATGGTTTTTTTATAATTATTATATGGTTGGATTTGATGTATGATACATGTTTAATGTTCTAAACCATACATTTAAATTCCTATCTCTCCACTTGTATCTTTGACCTTACCTTTACAGATTTGATCATATCTACCATCATAATTTTATGACTGATCTACCTGCAACTCTTTAATACTTAGTTCAATGCTATCAAGGATTAATTGCATTGTACTACATATTAAATTGATCACATGTAGGTGTTAAGGTATTAATTTTGTTGACAGGTGGGGTTACAATTTCTCTTCTCTTCGACGGCTAAGGTTACGTTTTACTTATTCCCGCTATTTATCTGGTTTAGGTTTTATTGTAATTCATTCCAATTCGTTTCATTTTTCATTTTTTTAGTTTTTTGTGTGAGGGTTTTAGCTCTGTTTCTATTCATTGAATTTGCAGGGTTAATTAGGCTTACCACTGCCATTTCTTTCCCATAACCGTCATCACTACAACTGCAGGTAATCGTATTACCTCCTTTGCGATGTTCAATCTATTTTTTTTTTTTATACGCACATCGACTTTCAAATTTCGTTATACGTTTGAGAACCTCTGAATTATTTCAGCAATTTAATTTATACCCATAATTTTATTACACGATTTATTTTCATTTACAATTTCGGAATTTCTTGTATTTAAATTTGGTTATTTATCTTATTTTTCAAACAGAGGATTTTTTTGTGGATTCCACGTTAAAGGATATAGAACCTTTGCAAATATTTACCAAGAATTCATGAGGTAATACTCATTTCTTCAAATTGTAAATAAGTTAGTCACTAACCCACCTTTTTATACTTCTATTTTACGCATTTCAACCTTGTCTTCCTCTTTGTATTATTATGTTTTCCTCTGGAAATTTAACCCCTTTAGGAACTAATTATGTCAGAGCTCTATGTTATTATTTTGAAAATTGCATTCAATATTGTTTACAATTTATCTGTGCAAATCATTATTTCCTTTATTTTCATACTCAGTTTTTTAACTATGGTTTCGTTTATAATTTTCTACGTGTGTACTGTTTACTTTCTCAACGAGTATGAAAGTTGTTTGGTTTATGATTATTGAGTTTGCCCTAATATGAATTTTGGATTTCAGATTTATTACTTTGTGAGTAACTTGTTACATTTGAAGTCAGACAGGCATTCCATAATTTCATATGTAAATTTCTATTCGTTTTTGATCCTCTACATGAAATTTACAATCTATTTTTAATTTATATTGAAATTCAAGATATAAATTGTAGCATATCCATGTATGCATGAGACTGAATACATTGACTTCGAATTTAATTAATTTCCATTTAAGCATAGATATCTATGCATTCAGCCATCTTATCTCTTTACTATCTAACCCTTTGTTTTTCCTCAACGCTGTTCGGTTAATTCAATTTCACTTCTTACATACTATCCACCGTATGTGAAGAACAAATTATAATTCAAATCATGGTGTTGAATTTGTAATTTCCTTACTGTGTATAATATTTCTAAATTCTCTTTCTCTCACCAAATGGTATTTCATCATTTGAAATTGTCTTTGTTAATTTACCAAAATCAATTTATATCTATATATTCCTATTGAGGGAATATAGTCTACTAAATCATTAATTACATTCTCTGTGGTATATATCTATACTCTATCTATATTGTAAATTTTTTAGATTCAGATTAATCATAATTTCTTAAAAGGTATGTAAGTATTTTTGCTATGAAAATAATACTTATTTTCTGGATTTCTCATACTAATCAACATATTTTTGCTACACAATAATTCCTCTTTTCCTGCTTCTTTACCATATCTGGATTTACATTTATTACCCAATACACTACAACTTATGTAATTTAATTTTTTTATAATTATAATATTTTAACAATATTAGGATATCCTTCTCAGTTTTCCCCACTAATACAGAAGATTGATTTTCTTGTTTATACACAGAGGAACTTCCACTACCTCAACTTGGGATAACAAGATATATTCATGTTTTAACTAATATTGACAACTTCCAATATTATGTAGATTTATTTTAATTTATTGTTAGATAAAATCTAATCTATATTTATGTGTATTTGCTACATAGTTATTTCTCATCTTGCAAATTACAACTACACTAGTTATACCTTCTCTCTCAAAAGAGTTGACAATTAATTTGGTACATCTCTTTATAGGTTGGTCGCTATCACTCACAAACTTCAACCAACAGAATTCAATGATATTTATTCATATACCCAATATGTAATTTATGTCAAAAATAAGGGACCTCCAGTCATTATAATTGTGACAATGATGTTTTATTATGAATATAATTACATATTTCTATTCTCCCTTATTGATGAGTTTTCATCTCAGAGATAATTGTATATAATATTTCCAATTTAACTATGGTCTTTCAACTACATATATCACTTATACATAACTCATGTTGGCTATTCATGTTTATATTTGTACTGCACACGTAGTAATTCAATATATAACTCAGATGATGTTTCTTATTGAAGCATAAGAAGTAAATGCATATATATTGATTGTTACATTTGATATACAATATGAGTTTTTATACTAAATTTTCACAACATATTTTCTTCCAGATTTACCATTAAATCCCACTGTGTATATGTGTGTGTGTGTGTGTGTGTGTTTCTTTATTGTTTAACAAAATAAATCATTATGTGAAACATTTATGTTAACATTTTTAGAATACTCTCCACTCCTAATGATGTATTTTCTGTTTGTAATATATTAATCTTTACCATCCTAACAACAGATTTAAACCTTCATAATTGGGTTTAAACATTCTTCTTGTTGGTTACTAATTTAGCTAGTCTATGTAAGTATACAGAACTAAACTATACCAACTATAGTTATGTTTTGTTAAATACATCAGACAATTCACTAGAAATAATGAAATGATTTATTCTACATAATAATAATTCATAAGATATACTTTTCACTTATCTTACTAATCAAACCAATTTATCTTATACCACCACCATCATCATAACAACAAAATAACAAGACAAATTTAATTAACTGTGCATACCAATTCTGGTAAAGACTATTTTCCACCCAACCTTGAGCTTTCATCCACAACTCCCCCCGAGCAAAGATCAATTCCTCCAAGGTGTAGAAAACCTCTTGTCTACCCAGGAATGGCTTATTTAAGCCTGCTTTCCCTTCATCATATTTCCATAACTACGTCGAGTTAAACCAGGACACTTTTTTCCTTTATCCTAGGCTTTACTTTTGTTTTTTCCACAAAAGCTCTTTAAAACTATATTTTTCCTCTTTCTAGTTTTATTTCACCTCTTCTTGGTAACTTTCCACTTTACTGAGGTATCTTTTAGAATTTTAACGCCAATCTAATATTTTTAATTTGTTTTATTTTCTCCAAGGATTTTTGGATATTTTTGGAAAGTATTTGTATTTAATTCCATCCTCATGGACTTGAAATCCTGGTCTCCAATTTACTTTAGTCTTTGCTCAATAATTAAAATTCCACATTTATTAACTTAAAAATAATATTTCCACAGATATAGTTTTCCTGTAGGTCCACTTAACCTTTAAAATTTTCAATTTTCTAAATAGAAGCAGTAAAATAGAGATATTACGATTTTTTTTGTAGGAATCCATGTAGAAAATTACAAATTTTGTTTTGACCGACAGAGAAAATATGTAAGTAGAACAAGGAAGGGGAGGGCCCTACCTAGTCTAAATATTAAAGTAACATTTTAACGATAATTAGTTCATTTAAAGACTAACTATGAATGGTTGTGATATTATTGAGAAAAAGAAGTTGGTAAAACAAATTCTTTCAAGTATAGTTTCAAATGAAACAGAACCAAACTAAGAGAGGTCTAAGAGTGGGGAAGAATCTACTTAAAGAGTAGAATACAAGGGAGTAGTAGGAAGAATTTCAAAATTAAAGATCTAGTCCTTAAATAAGAAAAGGAAAGAGATGCAGAATCCTGACTTCGAAACAAGATTCTTCCATGTATATGAATACAGAAGGAATCTGAAAATAAGAACGGTGGGTTACCAGTGGTAAAGTAAAATCACAAATTGGTGAAAGGAAAAAAAAGGTATGAGCTAAGGCGATACAACTCAATATTGAAGAAATTGTGGTAAATTCCACCAAAATTATTCGATATGTGCCTTATATTAAGGCGGAAAAGGCCAAAGTATAGTGAATTTTGAAAAAAAAGAGTGGAAATTATAAATAACTATTTGAAAAACAAGATTGGGTTACCAGACATAAAAAGACTGGATAGATCAACTAAAAATGTAGCTGAAGCAAGAGACAGAGAAGATGAAAATTGCAGGTACACACTCTAACAAATCTGTGGTTATTTTACATGATTCCAATGTTATTTATCTAGAATGGTATGCTTTTTATTGGAACAAGATTAAATGGATACACATAAAGAAATAGAGAATTGCTGAAAAAGTAGGTACTTTCCCTAAGAAAATAAGAAAATGGGTACTGTAATAGAAAATAATTATTATGAAATAGATTTGTTACATTTCAATAAGAACATATAGCAAAAAACAAACTGTAAAATATTCAAATATGTCACCCAAGTTGGGGAACTGAGAGAAATATCGGGAATGAATCTGTGGGAGACTTATCTACAGTTCATAACCTTAAAAAATCAGAACAGAAAGGTTATAAATTCAAGGATGGATAGAGAATACTCTTGAATATTAATAAATAGAAGTAAAATTACAAGATTTTAATTCAGATAGACAAGAATTGTAACATACCCCGATAACCTCGCAGGAAAATGCATAGAGTTAGGAAATTTTTTCAAAATTTACAAATGTGTAACCTTATAAATTACTTTCTATATTTCTGCATTAACCATTTGAATACCCATCATCATCACTTAGAGAAATATTTAGTAAAAATCATAGTGAGTTACACAACCATTAATTGTTCTTGTTGTAGCATATTAACTTAAATTTCCTACTATAACTATACATCGATCCCATGATCATTTTAAATAAATTAGTAAATCACCTAATTCATAATATAAACATCACATCATTAAAGAAATTAACATCATGAAAATTACACAATGAAAAATCACATCATTAGACACGGATATACCCTGGAAACCCCATAGGGTGAAAAATAAAAAATGTTTAATTTTATTATTAAACGCTTGCGAGGGTTGTCATCCCTCACTCAATGGTTATAAGGGAGTCCATCCCTTGACCATTGTCATAAAAATTACATAGAAAAACAATATTAAGTGAAACATAACTAGCTATAAGCTATTACAATCATCATGATACCATTTACCCATGAATTCTCAATCTCTGTCTTTCTAGTCAGACTATTTCCTTCAATGGGTTATCATGTATTTCGAACTACTAAACCTGCATGGACTAACAAATCTTTATATTTCACAAACTTAAACTTGAAAAATCATTTTCTTAAGTCATCCTTGTTTTATTCCATTGCTGTCATCAGCACATTTGATATCATGATTAGATAAAATATTAATAAAGAAATAATCAATCTCTATTTGTGACACTTAAACAAATATTTGTATGCATGTATAAAACATAACAAAGTTGACATGAAATGCCTTCTTTAACATCATTTCAAATGCGTTCGTAACAAATAAATAACTATCAAGCACCATCTTTCTAACAACTGCTAGCAAAATCTTGCATGCACTTTCATATTATTTCCAAAGGAAAGATAACATACTATATAATAATATTGTGCATGAAAATTAATAACAAGCTTTCCAAATAACTATCCCAACAAGCAATTTCCTTTTTTCCTACCCTTATGTTTTCTTTTCCAAAGGGATTAACACAATATATTCTATACTTATGCATATGAATGCATGTTCTTTTCCAAAGACATATTTTCCACACAAGAGCTATTCACATTGGCTATTTCATATAACAATGGCAGCTTTATTTCAAACAAAGTTAGCATACTAGTTATAATTTTGTGCATGCAATAACATAGCCTTTTTATTCCTTCATGTAAAACATATATTTCTTTCTGAAAGAAACAAAATAAATATTTCATGGAAAAATAAACACAATTCATTTCCAAGGTGTCAAATGCATACCACTTATTCTTTCATGCATGCAAAGGGACATTTCCCTCTCATCCAAAAGATCTAATCCCAAAACTATACTTTTTCCATGCATACAAGAATACATGTTTCTCTAAATAATCTTACATAATAAAGCATGCGATTACTATTTTTCCTCTCCAAAAATCTAATCTAATAATGCATACAATGATATATTTTTCTCTTCTATTCTTTTTGAAGAGTTCTAACACAATAATTACTTCCTTGCATACAATTATATATGTTTATTTTTCAAGGAATTTAACACCTTAATTATTCTTTTTCCAAAATATAGCTAACTCAATAGCTATTATGCATGAAAAACAAAATATTTTCTTATCATTTCACATATTAGAGAGATTTGTAATATTTCCTTAAAAAATAACATGAATACCAAATCCTTCTCAAATAACACAACCAATTGCCTTTAATGCAAAGGTTTTATGTGAGCTACCCCTCACATAACTTATTTCTATCTTTTTATATGACTCAAGCTCCTCATGCATGTAAAATCACATAATAATTTCTAGTATATCAAATATACTAGATAATTATTCATGTGCCCCTAAGAACATACTCTTTTCAAGAGTCCATTATTTCTTTTTAAATTTTAATGAATATGCATCATTAGAACATACTTTATATAAATTAATTCCTTTTCAAGAATCATCAACATACTTATTATGTCTATATGTACATAAACAATTATTCTTATCTCATTGAAAAATGAAATGGAAGCACTTTGTTTTACTATATTTTTCCTGTTTTAGTCATCCACTTTGGACGCATATTACGAACATATGGAAACGAATTTTAGAAAACCAAAATAATTTTTTCTTGAAACAGGGTTATTAAAAATAACCTCTCTCATTGTTTTCACAGGTGTCACGATTTTAAATATTCAAATGAATCTTTGCAGCTCATTATTCCAGATTTAAATATTAAATAATTTCATGTTTTTGTCATCAAATTTGGACATGGTTTCCAACCAAATGGAAACTATTTTTGGAAAAACAAAAGAGGTTTTTGTTTGTAATGGGTTAATTCAAAATAACCTCTCTCATTTTTTACACAGGTGTTACGGTTTGGATGTTTTGAACAAATATTTGGAGCTCATTGTTTTAGAATTAAATATTAAATAATCCCTTGTTTAAATAATATTTAATAATATTAATTATTATGGATAAGGTTTTCTAGACATGGGAAACTAATTTTTACAATATTAAAGATGCTTTTGGTCATAAAAACCTCTTTCACGTTTTTCATATCTATTTCGTTTTGGGAGATACAAAGTCATATTTAGACCCTATTTTCCAATAACTCATGCAATTCACAGAATTATTTAACCATGAAAAACTTTTATGAATTCAAAACACATGAATTATTCTAAGAATTAAATGAATAAAACACTTATTCCTCTATCCACAAAATTATATAGAGTTTTTCTCAAGAAATAATCTTGATTCTTCATCATATGAACTTTTCCTTGCAATTAAATTCAAGTATTATATCATCATGCCCCATATGCAAACAAAAGAATTTTCAAAGAACATAGTTACTTATATTTTGATGCATGCTTGGAATTCCTTCTTCCTCTTCCTTGGATCCATTCTCCATGCATTCTCTCATCCCCCTTTCTCTATTTTTATCATAGGCTTACAATACATACAATTAAGAAAATGGAATAGCTTTTCTAAATCATAAAATCATTCTAGCTTTTCTAAATTATAAAAGCATTCCATAAAGCATCCATAAATCTGATTTTTTCCTAAATCACAAAAGCATTCAATAAATCTCTCATGCTTTCCTTTTCAAGTTTTTCTTTTAAAGGTAGATTTGTTTTTTCCTTATGAGCAAAATATTACTTATCAATAGTTTTTCTAAAACTATTACTCATTATTTCTAAAACTCATTAAAGATACCAACTTGGCGATATAATTTATTTCTATAGAAGAATATAAATTATTCTAAATAAAATAATTCAAAAATAATTCTTCCAATATTCTTATAATTAAAAATTATAAGAATATTATTCATGTAATATCAATATAATAATAAATAATATTTAATTATTTAACAACCCTCATTTTACGAGAGTTTTTACGGTGGCTTAAGTCAGGGATATTACAAACTCCCCCCCCCTTAAAGAGAACATCGTCCTCAATGTTCTTATCTTGTTGGAACATTAACCTTTAATTTTCATTACCAATTATTTAGGAAATGTAAAATAATACTTAAACCATAATACTTCCACAAAAACTCAAGGAGCACTTAGCACTTTAATCATCAAAATGATAAGAAAAACTCTATCAAGTGCATATTGCATTTTATTTAGGAGTTACACTAGTCTTTCTCTCCAACTAGTGTTGTTTGCAAATTACTGTCTTTCTCTCCCACAATAATTTCAATCAAATTCAAACTCATGGTTTTTATCTCCAGCCATTTCCCTTGAAAATTACTATCTTTCTCTCCCACTGTAATTTCAATCAAATTCAAACTCATGGCATTAATCTCCTGCCATTTTCCTCTAGTGTGTCAGGAATATAAAGTTCAATAACTCATTATTTTATCTAACGTGAGTTATTTCAGTCGCCTATATATTTCAATTAATTTCCTCTATACATGCATATAGATAAGTCATTGCTGACATGTTCATTTTCTCATTAAAACCTACAAACACAACCTATCTCATCGAAATTGTTGCTAAGATAATTTTATATATCATGCATGAAAAACCATAACGCACACAATAACTTTGAGACATGAAATTTACAGTCTATTGTAACATCCAACATCTTTAGATAATTTTGAACATAGACATAATTTCATCTAACCGTAGTTACTTTCTGGGAATTATTGAGGACCTGAGCATATTCCAATAAACCATGAGCTATCTCGAATAGTTCCCCAATGAGTTAAGATCTACTTGCTACTAGAATCAACAACCTCATTGATTCCTTGGTTCTTTCTTCCCAGCAGATTTTTAGCAGCATCTTGCTTTAAGGTCTGCCAACCTTTTCGCCTAGGCTTTTTTGTTTTATATTTTTTGAAAAAGATAATATTCTTTTTATTTAAAGCATGCCTTTTTCTCCTCGTATGCTTTATTTTACCCCACTTAGTATTTATCTCCAGCTAAGTCATTAACATAATATTTCTCTCCCATTATGTTAATATTTTCCTCTTTATTATTTTCTCCTAGGAATTTTTAGGAGACTTTTAGGGAAGGTTCATATTGAACTTAACCACCAATAGCTTTTCATAAGCTGGAAAAAAGTCTTCTAAAAATCTAGATTTATTTCCTGAATACCCTAACCAATGTATTCATTAACTCAATAATAAAATAAAATATTACATCATCACATTAGCCTCAACATGGCTTCCATAGCCATTGAATCCAATAATAATTCAATGTCTAAAAATAGTCAATGTCTACAAATCCATTGTAATTTACATAATTGTCCATTTGTATAATATCATTAAAGAAAAGGAATATTTATATAGATCACGCACCTATACTTGACCCTCAACGTGGGTCCGACAATTTGTCAAAGTACATTGACAACAGTTTATCACATGTAATATAGGTTGTATACATTCCAAATTTCCACATAATAATAATCATGTAACTTAGGAAAAGGAAATTAACATATCTTGAAAACCATATAATTATACTTTATTTAATGTCTCACCTTAGCAACCACCATTATTATAGAGAAATAACAGTCGCATTGAACATTAGGACACAAAATGTGATTTTTTTCTTTCCTTACCATTAGCTTGCAGCCATGTAAGCAACAAACATTGAGGAATTTTGGGAAAATAATTTGAAATCATGCAATATACAACCACTGTAGAATTTTATCAAATAGTGTTCAAGCATGCAATCTACAACCAATTTGACATTCCAACAAACAATTTTCAAGCATGCAATCTACATCCATTGAGGAATTTTAACAACAATTTGCAAGCATGCAATCTATGGTCAATGTGACATTCTACCAAATATTTGGCAAGCATACAATCTACTGCCATTGAGGGACTAGTTAGCAGACATGAAATAAATTTCCATAAATATGTTTAAACTATCATAGAGATAGTAAAACTAGAATTTATAGAATATCATGAATCATATTAATATCATAAATGGTAAAATCTCTTCCAACAACACAACCAACAATCCCTACAAGAGTGTCTAATAGGAAAAGTCAACCAAATTAGGGATCCAAGTCTAAAAATAATTTTTTCTTGGAATCAACATGGGGGTTACATGATATCAAGGTATGAATACCCATTTATGTTAAGATGAATCACATCCAAAACTTCCATGAATGCAATTATTTAAAAAACAAAATTGTGGATCTCAATTACCACTTTTTGTCGAACACATGGAATGCAAACTTTCCTCTACAACTATAAATGAAGAAAGAGAACCAAAAATTATGCTACTATGAGTTTTTAATTGAATTTAAGTTCATTATGTGAGTTCCATTTTACTAATTTATTATTTTTTAACAACTAAAGAGGTTTAGTCAATTTATTTATTTATTTTCACCATTCCATTGTCGTCTACAGGGTCAACCCCTACTTCTAAATTGCTTAGTTATCACACCAACCATAGATGCATTCATTATTTATAAGAAGTACATGGTAACTTTAGTCATGTTTTTCCCCCTTTTTTGTTTTCTTATGCACCATAATCATTGTTCTAATATTATGCATGCAAAGGTTGGTAATTAATCTGCACTATAACCAATGAATACTCAGGATGGTTCATAGGTACAATAGAGGTTTTATTTTCTTTTATCCACATCCATATTCAAATTTCATGAGCACAAATTTTAAAGAAACATTATAACTTTCTACTCTTTCATGTGGTCATTAATCATGCATTATGCATCTCATGTTAATTATAGTATACTACAAGTTTAATTAAATCATACCCGAAATGATGCCCACTAACATTATATCTCTAATTCTTCTTTTCATAATTATTCCCAAAAGGTGCCAGTATTACAACATTTTTCTCTGATACCATTTGTAACATACCGCGATAACCTCATAGGAAAATGCATGGAGTTAGGAAATTTTTTCAAAATTTACAAATGCGTAACCTTATAAATTACTTTCTATATTTCTGAATTAACCATTTGAATACCCATCATCATCACTTAGAGAAATATTTAGTAAAAATCATAGTGAGTTACACAACCATTAATTGTTCTTGTTGTAGCATATTAACTTAAATTTCCCACTATAACTATGCATCGATCCCATGATCATTTTAACTCAATTATTAAATCACCTAATTGATAATATAAACACCACATCATGAAATAAATTAACATCATGAAAATGACACAATGAACAATCACATCATTAGACACCGATATACCCTGAAAACCCCATAGGGTAAATACTAGCAAATGTTTAATTTTATTATTAAATGCTCGTGAGGGTTGTCACCCCTTTCTCAATGGTTATAAGGGAGTCCATCCCTTGACCATTGTCATAAAATTACATAGAAAAATAATATTAAGTGAAACATAGCTAGCTATAAGCTTTACAATCATCATGATACCATTTACCCATGAATCCTCAATCTCTGTCTTTGTAGTCATATTGTTTCCTTTAGTGGGTCATCATGTAGTTGGAACTACTAAAACTTCATGGACTAACAACTCTTTATCTTCCATAATGTTAAACTTGAAAAATCCTTTTTCTCAAGTCATCCTTCTTTCCTGCCATTGTTGTTGTCAGCATACTTGATATCATGATTAGATAAAATAATAATAAATAAATAATCAATCTCTATTTGTGATACTTAACCAACTATTTGTATGCATGTATAAAACATAACCAAGTTGACATGAAATTCCTTCTTTAACATCATTTCACATGCATTCGTAACAAATAAATAAATATCAAGCACCACCTTTCTAACAACCGCTAACAAAATCTTGCATGCACTTTCATATTATTTCCAAAGGAAATATAACATACTATATAATAATATTGTGCATGAAAATGCATAACAAGCTTTCCAGATAACTATCTGAACAAGCAATTTCCTTTTTACCTACTCTTATGTTTTCTTTTCCAAAGGGATTAACACAATAGTTTCTATACTTATGCATATGAATGCATGTTCTTTTCCAAAGACATATTTTCCACACAAGAGCTATTCATATTGGCTATTACGTTTAACAATGCCAAATTTATTTCAAACAAAGTTAACATACTAGTTATAATTTTGCGCATGCAATAACATAGCCATTTTATTCTTTCATGTAAAAAATATATTTATTTCCAAAAGAAACTAAATAAATATTTCATGGAAAAATAAACACAATTATTTTCCAAGGGGTCAAAAGCATACCGCTTATTCTTTTATGCATGCAAAGGGACATTTCCCTCTTATCCAAAAGATCTAATCCCAAAACTATACTTTTTCCATGCATGCAAGAATATATGTTTCTCTAAATAATCTTACATAATAGAGCACGTGATTACTATTTTTCCTCTCCAAAAATCTAATCCAAGAATGCATACAAGGATATATTTTTCTCTTCTATTCTTTTTGAAGAGTTCTAACACAATAATTACTTCCTTACATACAATTATATATGTTTATTTTCCAAGGAATTTAACTCCTTAATTATTCTTTTTCCAAAAGATAGCTAACTCAATAGCTATTATACATGAAAAACAAAATATTTTCTTATCATTTCACATATTAGAGAGATTTGTAATATTTCCTCAAAAAATAACATGAATACCAAATCCTTCTCAAATAACACAATCCATTGCCTTTAACTCAAAGGTTTTATGTGAGCTACCCCTCACATAACTTATTTATATCTTTTTACATGACTCAAGCTCCTCATGCATGTAAAATCACATAATAATTTCTAGTAGATCAAATATACTAGATAATTATTCATGTGCCTCTAAGAACATACTCTTTTCAAGAGTTCAATATTTCTCTTTAACTTTTAATGAATATGCATCATTAGAACATACTTTATATAAATTAATTCCTTTTCAAGAATCATAAACATACTTATTATGTCTATATGTACATAAACAATTATTGTTATCTCATTGAAAAATGAAATGGAAACACTTTGTTAGACTCTATTTTCCCTGTTTTAGTCATCCAATTTAGACGCATATTACGAACATATGGAAATGAATTTCAGAAAACCAAAAGAGGTTTTTGCTTGGAACAGGGTTATTAAAAAGGATCTCTCTCATTTTTTCACAAGTGTCACGGTTTTAAAGATTCAAATGAATATTTGCAACTCATTATTCCAGATTTAAATATTAAATAATTTCCTGCTTTTGTCATCAGATTTGGACACGGTTTCCAACCAAATAGAAACAATTTTTGGAAAACAAAAAGAGGTTTCTGTTTGTAATGGGTTAATTCAAAATAACCTCTCTCATTGTTTACACAGGTGTTACGGTTTGGAAGTTTCGAACAAATATTTGGAGCTCATTGATGTAGAATTAAATATTAAATAATCCCTTGTTTAAATAATATTTAATAATATTTAATATTATGGATACGGTTTTCCAAACATGGGAAACTAATTTTTACAATCTAAAAGAGGCTTTTGGTCATAACAACCTCTTTCATGTTTTTCATATCTATTTCAGTTTGGGAGATACAAAGTCATATTTAGACCCTATTTTCCAATAAATCATGCAATTCACAGAATTATTTAACCATGAAAAACTTTTATGAATTCACAACACATGAATTATTTTAAGAATTAAACAAATAAAACACTTATTCCTCTATCCACAAAATTATATAGAGTTTTTCTCAAGAAATAATCTTGATTCTTCATCATATGAACTTTTCCTTCCAATTAAATTCAATTATTATATCATCATGCCCCATATGCAAACAAAATAATTTTCAAAGAACATAGTTACTTATCTTTTGTTGCATGCTTGGAATTCCTTCTTCCTCTTCTTTGGATCCATTCTCAATGCATTCTCTCATCCCCCTTTCTCTATTTTTCTCATAGGCTCACAATACATACAATTAAGAAAATGGAATAGATTTTATAAATCATAAAATCATTTCAGATTTTCTAAATCATAAAAGCATTCCATAAAGCATCCATAAATCTGATTTCCTCAATCAAAAAAGCATTCAATAAATCTCTCATGCTTTTCTTTTCAAGTTTTTCTTTTAAAGGTATATATGTTTTTTCCTTATGAGAAAAATATCACTTATCAATAGTTTTTCCAAAACTATTACTCATTATTTTTAAAACTCATTAAAGATACCAACTTGGCAATATAATTTATTTCTATAGAAGAATATAAATTATTCTAAATAAAATAATTCATAAATAATTCTTCCAATATTCTTATAATTAACAATTATAAGAATATTCTTCATGTAATATCAATATAATAATAAATAATATTTAATTATTTAACAACCCTCATTTTACGAGAGTTTTTATGGTGGCTTAAGCCAAGGATATTACAATAATTATATAAAACCAAGCATGTCTCCAGGGTGGGAGTGCTATGGTTGATTGCTAGAAAGAAGGATGATACCCTCTAGATGTCTATATAATTAGACAATTACACTAGTTAAATATCAAGAAATGGTTAACTGTGATAAAAATAGATGAATGAATTGATCAACTGGGAATTAAAAGTTTATTAGACAGTCCTCTGAACTGGAAAAGTACACTAATAGGTTGAAAAGACATTTGTACATATAAAAGTGATGTTAACCTTTGTACTGAAACACACGAATAATTTAATCTAAGTATTAACATAAGAGTTTATGATGCATTCCAGAAAATAGGATAAGAACATTGTAACTTAGAGAATTATAAATACATGTAAAACTAAAACGATGTGAGTTTCACATGAAAATGTTGAGGAGGGATTGGAAAAAAATCATGATCAGTTAATATTTGATTTGACCTGAATTCAATAAGACATTAGCAATACAATAAATCATAAGTAATTGTGAATAATGTCATAAAATTGAAAAAAATGATGTCGAAATTTCAGAAAATACACACACACACACAATAATAAATAAAAAAATAATTAAAAAATAATTGATTTGACTAAGGAGTGGAGGAAGATTTCTGCAAAATAATGTAGAAATAGTCTATGATTCTCGAAATTTGAAATTAAAAGAAACATGAATAGAGTCTATGAATTAGAATTGGATGATGATATAAATAAATAAAATGTGGAAATAATGTCGATAACAGAGCATCAATATTCCTTTATGCAAATCCGTGAAGTAATAGACAAGTAAAGTGGTTAAAATTCCTCAGAAGATTGATATAAAAATAAAACATAGAGGAAAAAGGAAAACCAAATTATTGAGTTGTAAATGGATAGACTCATCGAATTTTGACACATAAATAGTAGGAAAAAAAATTGAGGTGGGAGAACAAATGAAAGTAGCATTGTTACAAGACCTTAAAAAGGTGAGATTTCAACAGGATGAAAATGTATGAAAAATATTAAATTAGAAAATAATGAAATGTTAGATGAATAACCTCAGAAACTTTAGATAGGTCATCCGAGTTATACAAAAATTATAACAGTTTCAAAGAAAGCTATAATGTGAATAGGGATGAAAGAATGAGGAAATAAAATCCTTGGCATAGTGGATGAAATAGAAAAAAGATTTACGAAAACATTAACATCATATTGATTATGAAATTAATTCTCAGTTTGAAAATAGAAGGAGAAAGTGCTATCAATGAAATTTAGTTCAGTAGTATCAAGTAGCAAGTATAAACATGATGAAATAATGAGAGTAGTGGAAACTCTAAATAAAATAATACACTTTCAGATTATATAGTCCAAGGTTGACACGTTCTAAGTGAACAATGATTCAAGAAAGGAAATTCGTGGTTGGAAGAAAGAAGATAAATCTGAAATTCCAAACAATTTACCATCTTCCAACATATAGATAATTATAGAGAACAAAGCCAATGTGGTAAAACATGGTGGGTACATATATTCAAGAATCATGCATATTTTCTACAATTATTGGAAAGTGCATGCAAATACCATTGTGATATGTCCAATGATACAAGTCAGAACATGAACCACATTCACTTAGTGGAAATTAATAGAAGAAAAAATTGGTTCTAATACTAGAAGTACTACAGTAAGTGGAAACAAACTGTATAAAGAATAAAAGTATTTAAGTAAATTCAACTCATCATAAGAGTAATGAAAAATTCACAAAGATGTTCTTTCATGCAGACAATTTTGCATAGAATCACCTCAAAAATTGCGGGGTTATGAGGATTGGAGTGAAAGTATAAAATAAATCTACTCTACTTCATCATATAAAAAAGTTTGTGTTCATAATTCAATATTGATTTTTATTTTTATTTTTATTATTTATTTATTTATTTTATTTTTATTTTTATTCTTATAAATGAATCTTCTCACTTGATTTGATTGTGATACATGTGGAAAAAAGAAAGAAGCTCCCGTCCAAAAAAAACAGTAGCAGTTAAAGGTGCAGTGGAAGTAAATCACACCTAAGAAAGCTACTTGGAAGCGAGATGTTAAAATGAAGGAAACAGAGAGAGTGGGAAAAACTGAGGACAATGTTTTTTTTTTAGGGGGACTATGTAATGTCCATATTTCTGGGATTCTATAAATAGAGAATGCACATGGTGAACTTAGAAATAAATGTGTAAATATATTAATAGAGGAAATTAATATATAAATGTGGAAATAATACCACAAGGTAAAGACAAAGTAAATTGAGACTAGGAAGTCAAAATCCATAAGGATGAATTAGATTCCTAATACTTTCCCAAAGTTCTCCAAAAATCCTTGGAGAAAAAATAAAATAAAATAAAAATATTAGATGGGAGATAAGAATCTAATAGATACATCAGTAAAGTGGAAAGTTACTGAGAAGAGGTGAAATAAAAATAGAAAGAGGAAAAATCTAGTTTTAAAGAGCTTTTGTGGAAAAAACAAAAGTAAAGCCTAGGCTAAAGGAAAACAACATCCTAAATAAACTAGATGCAATTATGGAAACACGCTGAGGGAAATCTCGCTTAAATAAGCCATTCCTAAGTAGACAGGAGGTTGTCTACACTTTGGAGGAATTGGTCTCTGCTCAGGAGTAGCTATGGATGAAAGCTCAAGGTTGGGTGGAAAATAGTCTTTACTAGAATTGGTATGCCCAATTGTTAAATTTTTTCTTATAATTATGTTATAATGATGAAATTTGATCAAGAGTAAATGGGGTTTAGTTATGAGTTTAGCTGAAAACTTATATATTTAATTACTAGTTATTGTGATATGATGTTGTATCCTTAGATATTTTCATGTGTATTTAACAGGAGTTTAACTGTAGCAGGTATAGTTAATTTCTCTGTATAGTTACATTGACTAGAAAAATTAATTGACTAACACACAGAATCTGTAAACCCAAAGAGAAGGGTTTAAATCTACTGTTAGGTCTATATTGATTCTTTTATTACACATACAAAAGATTTCAATTGGATCAAACATCATTATGACTGTTTTGAGAGAAACATAGAAACTGATAGAAAAATTAAAAAGCTATTTATATAACTAATATGAAAGCAGATATGTATAGAGTTGGGTGATTTAATTCAATTAAATAAAAAAAGTATAAATTTGTACAAGTAACTTACTTCAGATTTAAACTATACAAATTCCTAATTCAAGAAAAAGTTATGCATAGAGATGCAAGATGTGTATTGACAAGGAACCATGAGATATTCATATATATATATGCAATCCATATATTAAAAAGGAATTATAAACCAATTATATAACTGTTCAGAGTATGTGAGAAATCCTCTGAAAGAGGTGAATAGAAAAATATATTGAAATTCAAGAAAAATATAATTTACAAAAGTCTAAGTCATATTGAATGAAAGTCATATTTTACTATAATTAATTACATAATGTACAAATAAATTGATAAATATATTTAAAGTTAGATGGCTGAAATCTGCACATGGGAACGACGGACCTCGATGCAGGGGAAACTTTTCGTCAGAGATTTTGATAATAATGTGAAGAAATAGTGAGGAAATTATGGGAAGGATAATTTACTTGTAATTTAACACATAAAATGGTGTTATAATGACATCAATTATGATAAAGAAATGATGAAATTCAATTGTTATAATTAAAAATAGTTCAATTTGTACCTGTTGAGTGACCGAAAGATTTGGATTCTTCCTGTAAAAGCACATAGAAAAATATCACTTTCAGAAAATAAAAGAAATAAAAGAAGTGTGTCATATGAAATAAATTAAATTACGTAGTGATATTTTAATCAAATTTGCAAAATTTCATATTAAGTACATGTGTTGATGTTGAAATAGAGTACATGGTGGTTGAGTAGAATTGCAGAAATTTAACATAATCTGGAAAAGAGGATTTTTCCTGTATCAGAACAAAACAAATTATTCTAAGAAAAATATAAAAGTGAAAATTCCATTCATATTTCTATTTTATTATCAGATGTTCAAATTTGAGTTATATTATGGACATTTTATACAAATATACAGGATTAAACCCAGAAAATGATAAAGTCTTACCATATCAATAGAAGTCAGAAATGAGTGAACTATCTGAAGTCCTAATTTATTATCTCCTGGTATTGTATATAAGTTGAGGAATGATATATGTATATATATATATATATATATATATATATATATATATTTTAAAATACAACCATAGTATGGACAATATTTATGTATTAAATTCCCAAGAATTGGAATGTTAAAGTTAAGGAAAAAAGAAGTAACAAAAACACTCCTAAAATCTAGATGAAATTAAATGAAGTTGATGATGGAAACCATATTTGTGAATACGAAGTTAACAAGTTGTATGAAACAAATAGTTGGACATTCAAGTTAAAGTTTAAAGTGAAACAGAAATACATGGAAAACCCTCTTTGTTAGGGTAATGAGAAATTAAATTCATAATTATAATAAAACGTAAACTGTGAGGAAGGTACTGGGTATAAAATTTTCAACAGATCGACCAGGGAAGTAGAAAATGATGCGTCAAATTCAAAAGTTAACTAGATTGGAGAAAATTTAACTAAAAGTAGTAGATTTCAAGAATAATCAGAATCTGAACAAAGCGTATGATTGAAATTCTCTTAAGCCCAGAAAATAACCCTACCTCTGTGGCAAGATCATTTGAATTGCGAAAATAATTTCTACAATCTAAAATAGTTAAAAGAGTTAATAAAATTTTACCAGATAACTCAGCAATAATTTGTTATGAGAAAAGGAATATTTCACGTCAAATCGGGACAAATAAGGTAGTCAAATAAAACAAGAGATGTATTACTTGTAAGCTAGACATGGAAGAATGGCCAAGAAGCACCAACCACTTATGTGGAAAGGGTAAAGGAAAATTCGAAAACTGCGTAAAGAAATGCAATTCCTTTTTAGAATTAAATGAGTAAAATTCACAAACTGCATATCGATTTCATTAAAAGACAAGTGATTTGGTGGAACGTATGGAATCGAGGATATAGATTGATAATATAAAACTATAAAAGTGACATTAATAAAATTAATGTGAAATGAGAAATCACATAGCTGTAGAATTTATTTGTGAAATAATGGAGAGGCCCAAATGATTTGGGGAAAAATTTGAGATAGAAATTGGGTTTAATTTTTACACACAGGTACAACATCTTTCGAGCATCGAATACACTGATAAATCATAAAATTTTGTATTTAATTTATTGAGAAATGAATGGGAGTCTGAGAGATTATAGAAATTCCAATCAATGGGATTGATGTGATACAACATGAACAAGGAAGGAGAGCACCTTCGGTTGTGGTAAACCAATTTCCTGAAAATCCAATCCATAAATTGGGGTTGAAAGCATTGAGAGTCAGTACCTGCAATGCGAAAGATAAGTGATTAAAATAAGTAAAAATGTTACACATACATTAGATTAATACAGACAAAAACAATCAAAAACGATTTTTAGTATACAGAGAAATAAAATATCAGAGCTTATATGCATATTTCTATAGGGTATTTGTAATGAAAAGTATTTGATATTTCCTTTGATTTTGATTGGTTCTCCCTACAGAAAACCAGAAGAACAACAAACTCCCAAAGATAGGGTCTTTGGTTACCAAAATTACCAAAATTATGCAAATGAAAAATGACAGTCTAAAGTAGAAAGCCCTAGAAATGGTCATAAGGGTGTGGATGGAATACAATTTCATCTGTACCGTAGAACATTAAACTCATCAACGTTATAGATAGATAGGGAGTACGAAAGCCATGTGAATGGGATGTGTCAGAGGCACCAAAGCTTAAAGGCAGTGGTGGAATTGAATAGATCAAAATTAATGCTTATGGTCATCCTTCTGTAACAAGAGCAATTGTAAACTAAACGGAAATGTAAATTAAAATAGTTTAATTAACCACTTGAGGGTATTGCTTAAAATAAATTGTAATAGCCAAATTGGAAGACATTAGTTATGATATTATAAAGATACCATCCAAATTTATTAACATACATATGCGATATTACCTGTAAAAAGGGGATATACCATAGAGAAGAGTATATAAAACTTAAATGTAAAAGTGTGGTATGGAGAGGATAATACGAGGGTACCAAATTTCCTACCTACAAAAACTTTAGCTATTCCATTTATTAAAATGCGTGGATGGGATTTTATTCATAGAATGGGTTTGCATGAAAAGGGTGATAGTGATACCAAGGTTAATAGTACCTAGCTGTATTCGAAATCATGTAAGAGGTTATGTTTTAAATTATGAAGAAGTTGAGTAGTATTTTAGCTAAAACCAAATTAACATATGTTAAAGGTTCAATGTCAATGATTAATATATATGTACATATATCATAAAAAAGTAAAAATGGCAGAGTAGGTATAATGAATATGTGGTTAATTATATGGTTAATTCACTATATGCGGAAGTATAGAAATATATATAATTTGAGGAATATATATATATATATATATATATATATATATATATGAGAGTTGCAAAATGGAATAAAATGAAAAGACAAACTAAGTATGATTACTTCGAGAATAAAAAAGTTAATGATTATCCATATATTTGTATGGTAATATAACATGAATGAATATATATATATATATATATATATATATATATAAAGGTCATAAGTTAGCGAGAGGAAAAAATAGGTATACATGTATGAAGGTTATAAATTATATAAATATACAAAATGGATCAATGTGTAAAGAGTTTCATATATATATATATATATATAGTCTAATCCTATGGTGATAGAAAAAAAATACATATATATATATTATTCTATAAAAGAGTCAAAATGTAATATATTGAACTCTTATACAAGACAATCGAAGATTGTTATTGCTAAATAAAGAAAAAATCCATTAAAACATTTGTGGGGATGACTGTATCCTATAAAGGAATAAATGATTTAAAATTTGTTGTTAGAAAGAAAATTGGGTATTAACAGTCTGTAAGATTGTACTGTTGCGACAATTATTAGTTGATGAAAGTGTCAGACAAGAGTTCTGAATATAACTGGAATTGTTATAAATAGATTTTTTTTTTTTTTTTTTTTTTGTGGTAAGTTGATTTGTTACAAATAGTAAAAGGAGCATGGGGTTTAGGGATTTTTCTCCATAGAAAAAAAAACAATAAAATTTTATTAATATGCGTTATAAGAGATAAGAGAGAAAAATGAATGCGTATTTCACCAAGAGGATT
Organism: Pinus albicaulis; assembly: GCA_034641835.2. Taxonomy (NCBI): domain Eukaryota; kingdom Viridiplantae; phylum Streptophyta; class Pinopsida; order Pinales; family Pinaceae; genus Pinus; species Pinus albicaulis. Next base: position 1,317,732,654 of record CM076579.1, on the reverse strand, counting down.
AGGGATTTTCGTCAAATTCCAAAAGCCAATAAATTTTGAATTAACTAAATTTTGAATCAACTACTTTTTACGAAGAATTTAGATAGACCATTAGTATATTTATTGGATCCACACTGATATCTACTTTAGTGTAGTAATTTCCTGACATCTCTCCAAGGTATTCATGTAACAATTAAATAAAATATGTTATGAGAGGGAGCTCCTTATTATTATTATTATTATTATGGGGAGAAGAGGGTTAATCATTTATATTTTTTCTATATGTCTTTATAAATGGAATTTATCCTCACTAGTTATGTAGTGGTATAAGGGATTATCTAGAACTATTAGTCATTAAAAACTAAAGTTGTAACTCTTAACCCACCTTTTTAAAAAGGTTATACATTATAAAAGACATTTTGAGGGACCTTTTGATAATATTCAAGTGATTGTAATATCTTATTATTATAATATAGTATTTAAAAAAACATATTTTGAAATATAGACATTATCTTGGTTTATCAGTTGGATTAAAGAGCAAGGGGTCATTTCAGATTCTACAATTAATATAAGAGTAGGTAATTTTTTTGGGTTAATGTTTTATTGTTGGATTTTCGCCAAAGTTAAACATGTTGAACTCTAACATGCCCCTTCCAAAATTTGATAGGAATGATTATGATTATTGGTGCATTAAGATGTTGACCTTTTTTATTGGAAAATATTTGCTGGAGATTATTGAATCAGGTTATGGGAGCCAGATGATTTGAATTCCCTTACAACCGATGAAAGAACAAAAAGAAAGGAAGCAAAGGAAGAAGAATTCTCAAGCTTTGTTTTACATTCAGATAGCTCTTGATAAGATCTTATTTCCAAGAATATCAAGAGCAACAACTGCCAAAGGTGCCTGGAAGAATCTACAAGAAGCTTACCAAGGTTGTTAGGTCCCTATATTATATTACTAGTGTAGTCCCTTATTGTTGTTAGTGTAGCCCCCTCATTGTTATTGTTGTACCCCTGTAACCCCCATATTGTTATTATTTTGTCCTTACATTATTATTGTTAGTTCGGCTAGGATTATATTGTGACCCCATGGACTCCTATATATAGAAAGGAGGTTTTGTCATTTGTATCATCCAATAACTTTTCATTTATGTAATGTAAAGGAGGCTGCCCCCTCGAAGTGGCTTATTTCTAAGGCCTTGATCTCTCTTTTCTTCTATTTATAGAGATGGTTTCATAAAATTTAATATCAGAGCCCAAATGTTATGAAACTAGCTCCAAAAATAGAAGAAAAGAAAGATCAATGCCATGAAATAAGCCACTTCGAGGGAAAAACCTCCTTTACATTACATGAATGAACAATTATTGGATGATACAAATGAAATAACCTCCTTTATATATATAGGAGCCCATGGGGTCACAATATAATCCTAGCCGACCTAATAATAATAATGTAAGGACACAAAAATATCAATATGAGGGTTATAGGGGTAAAACAATAACAATAAGGGGGCTACACTAACAACAATAAGGGACTACACTAGTAAAAGAGGGACCTAACAAAGGTAGTGATCAAATTAAGGTGGTCAAGCTTCAGACATTGAAGCAAGAGTTCAAGAATTTGAAGATGCAAGAAGATAAATGTATAAGTGACTATTGTGTGAGAGTCAAAGATGTGGTCAATAAAATGGCTACACCTGGGGAAACTGTATGTAATGAAGTTGTAATAAAAAAGGTATTGAGATATTTAACACCTAGATATAATCGTGTTGCCATAATCATAGAAGAAAGCAAGGATTTAACACAACTAAAGTGTTGGTGTCTAGATATGAACAATATTCAACCCTTTTTCCACATAAATTATCAACCCAAGGGTGCTAGTTATTTAAAGACTAATGACACAGTATATGCAGGATCAATCACACGACTTGCTGTAGATCACAGGTTTAAATCTATAAACACACAGACTACTGTAACATCAATTAGAATAGATTGCAGAATTAAAAATAAATTCACAAAAATTAAAATATTATAATGGAACAACAGTATCAAAACCAAACCAAAACAAGAAATCAAGGGAAAGAAAGGTAACACAACACCTGATCTAAACAGTGGGCCCAAATCTCTGATCAGGGCTGCGACGAACTCACAAATTATAGGTGAAATAGCAAAGTGTTGTGCATTTAATTAATTTAAGAATATACTGTTACAAAATTTGTATGTGCTAGGCTTAACCCCAATTCATAGCCCACAGGCCCTCTTTATAAAACTATTCTTGAAATCACAAATTTCCTCTAAAAACTACATATCTACAATTATATAATTTGTTGCAACAAAAACCTAATTACCAAAAGAAAACCATGAAAAAGCCTGACATGTCTCTGGGGTGAAACAGAGTTTGTTGCACTGTAGTAGCAAGTGAAAGCAATGCTAGGAATTAGGATCCGCTCTACGACTCATGGTTGTAACCTTCCCACTTTGGCCGAATTTGTAAAAATATCAGAGTTAACATTGCAAAAAGGTAAAAACTCTTGGACTATTACTTCATTAATCAAATATCCCATATAAAGTAAGAGAAAGGGGTTTACCTCGTGTGCTTAAGAATAATAATGACATAAATAGATAGAAAGGTGGGTGAAAATGGGAGAGAAAAGTATACAAATCTGGTACCCAAAATCTCCTCCCAATTGGTCTATCTGCATGTCCTCATGTAACTCGTCGTCTTCTCAGATCTGGGTTGGACTGACTGTGACTGGCTTGAAGCTGTGTGATATCATATTCTTCAGCCATTTCTATCCCAGGGGGTTTATAACCTTTCATCAAAACAACATCCTTCCACCAATTTGAGTCAACATTGTATGCAAGAGAATATTTCTCGGCTGTCAACCAAATAAGGGGAAACTAAAACCTCAGCCCCATCCATCTGACCCCACAGGTCTGAATGCATGCTAAAAAATGTGGCATCATCTCTAAAGCTCGTGCAAAGTTAAGTGTCCCAAATGGTTCTTGTCCTCTGACGGCTGAGGATGACAACATACACCTTCGTTGACAACTATCAAGTGCTTCCTCACTAAACAATGTTATCTGTCTAACGCATAGGTCAACACACCATTTTTGGGTTGCCAAAATGTGTTCTCTATGTCCCTCAATCTGTAGAAATGTGTAATGTTTGTTATAAATTTTTGATGACTCGCCATGATCCTTCCTCATCATTAGCGACCTTATGACTTGGTTCTCTTTGAACGTATCACATTCCTTTCTCCACTTAATCCGATTGATGTGAATGTCCCCCACGAATGGAACGGGGTTAAAAGACTGATCCTGCCTCAAGAAGCACCCATGCATGTAGAGCTCGCACATAAGTGTTGCCCTATGATATCATGAATTTTTAAGATACAGAGAAATTGAATAGGATCCTCAATATCGTACCAAATCTACTTATATATACTTTCAAGAAAAAATAAAAGAAATTGTTCGTGAAGGAATAAGACATAGCAATGTGTAGGAGGTATGCAGACCATTACCTGCTGTGTCGAAGAGAACATATTCTCCTTATTTGATTGCAGTAGCTGCAATTGTTCTTCCAATTCTTATATTCTTTCCTTCTATTTAGCTTGCTTTAGTCGTGCCTTATATAACTGGTCTATGTATCCTGTCATGATCCCGACAGCCTGTTCTCGAACCCAAATTATTTCTTTCTTATGGTCACTCGCAGCAGACTGCCACTTCTGTATCTCAATGGCCAAGAAAAATTCTCGGCTTTCAAACAACTCTTCAATCTGGCCAGTCTGTGTAGCTGCAGAGGAGACCTCAATTTTTGGCTTTACTGCCCTCCATTTGTATATTTTTACCTTATTTTTCAACTAGGAAACTTGCCTTTTCAACTCCCAAACCTCCCTCTTTTTGAGAGGTAATATTATTTTCTCACACCATTCAACCCATTCCTGTGTGACAATAAACTCAGTTTCTGGGCCTATGACAGGCTCAAAAGGCGGTGTAATGCTATCGGTATTATCAGCTAACTCTTTTTTTAGGCCTCTCTAGCTGGGCTTCCTATCTTCAGGGGCTTCTTCCTCTATATTCAATTCAGGGACTCTTGCCGTCTCGTCAGCATTACCATCGACCACTCTATGTTCTGATGTTTCCACAAGAACCCTATCTTCTTTTTGAGCCTCTAAGGGCTCCAATAGAGATTCAACAATGACTGGGCTGATATTGGCCATGTCAAAAAATTTAAGCACTGGTGGAAAAATTATTTCCTTCATTAATCATTAGGGTGAGCATAATCCCCTCACTCCTCTCGGCATCATGGACTAGAACAGAGAGCAGGGAGTGGCTTCATCATCCATATTTCCAGCTTGAGCCATATTTTCATGCATTTTGGGTCGACGATGGTTCTTGTGGCACAACATCGATTCCGAGGGTTGTTTCCCTTCTGTCCTCACATTACTTCTTCTTCTGAGGTCGATACTGGTTCTTGTGGGACAGTATCGACCTTGCAGTTTATTCCTTCTCTATTTTCCTATTCCTCATGAATTGGTTCTTTGTTTCCATGTTCTAGCTGAATCAAGGGTCTTTCTTGTGTAACACCCCCAATTGCTTCAATATCCATATCTACTCGGACAGGTGATCCTGTTTCTTGAAAAACAACATCACCTGCCATCCCTCTATCTGCCATTTCACTTTCCTATTCTTCATTGAAAAAAGTCGACGACTCTATGATAGTCTCGAGTTCATGCACTATTTCCATAATTCCTTCATCTGTGGGCTTCTCAGGCGAGGTTGGTTCTTATGTGGCAGCCTCGAATGTGTCGCCAATTATCTCCTCTATTCTTATTTATTCAGGCTCTTCTTGATCAACCTCCATTTCCACTTCTTCAGGTTCCTCCTGATCAACCTCCATTTCCATTTCTTTGGGTTCCTCTTGATCAATTCCCTTTGAATGTTCTTATTCTAAACCAGCCGGAGAGACTAGTTCCTCTTCTCTAGAAAAAATAACGGCTGCTATCTCTTCTTCTGAGGATCCACATAGTTCTGCCTAGGAGATCCAAAATCTATTTATTGCATGCATGACTAGTAAATGCACCAATCCATGGTTGGAGAGCACTGCAGGAATCTGGAATGAACGCCAAGTGGACTGTGTCATGTGCTGCAATTGTTTCAATAGGAAGAAGGGCATGTTTAAGCAATGCACCTGAGCCTGTGGAAATCGAAGGTACGTTAGAATTTTAAAATGATATTTAAACAGAGTTGTGGCCCGGCCTTCGCGAGTTATGTATTTCATTACAAAACCTATGACTTCGTTCCAAGGATATGACATAGTATTGCACTCATATCCTCTTCCCAATTGAAAGACACTTTCCCCCACCTACAAGAACAATTCGAGAAACTCTGGGAGAGAAACTCTCTGAGCAAACCATTGTTGCTCTTGCTGTCTCATCCCACTAACTTCTGCAATTACCTCTTCTATGACAGGAACTTCCAGTCCTTTGACCCGCGAGTGATTCTCGTCAAAATTAAGTGCAAAATCCATTGTGATTCCCTTATCAAACCCCTACAATATATCGAAGTAGGTATCCCACCCTGCATTGACAAATATTTTCCATACCTCTGGATTACTGTGGACCAAAGTTGTATTTTTAGGCTCATGCCACACAGCCAGTCTGCCCATACTGTGGGGACTTGTAACAACACTTCTTGGAACAACAGACCGTTGGGAGAAATGGTGGATACCAAATTCGTAAAAACAACACGGTGAAAATGAAATGTGTTAACGGTAAATAAAGATGGTAATTCTCAAAAACCGTGGAAAATCATAAAAAAGTGTGGTTCGTGCGGTAAATAAAATAGAAATTATTTCATATGGAGTGGAAGGGATGTGTTACAGATCCCAATATTATTTTAATGATTATACGGAGTATTTATTAGGATCATAGAGTGTGCCACACACAGATTTATAATAATGGACTGCGGAATCATCATTACGTCATCATTAAATTATGATGGCACCCTCCCCCCCCCCAACTCAAAGTTTTCCATCTGTGGCATTGAAGTCTTCACATGGGATATTTAATTAAATCGATAAAAGTCACATGGAGGCATACTTGGCGGCCTACCTGGACGAAGTGATGGCTGGTAGGATGACAACGCAGTAATGACGCGAATGGAGTAACAACAGTACGATTAGAAACATCTGGAGTAACAAAAACTAGAGTAGCAACAGTGCAAGTAGTAGCATCCAGAGTAACAGTAGTGCGAGTAGAAGCATCCAGAGTAACATCATCGAGTAGCAGCAGCATGAGTAACAACATCTAAAGTAACAAGATCTAGAGCAACAACAGCGCGAGTAGCATCATTCAGAGTAACAAAAGTGTGAGTAGCAGCATCAAGAGTAACAGAAATGCGAGTAACAACATCCGGTGTAACTGCATCGATGAAGTAACAACATCGAGTAGCAGCAGCCGAGTAACAGCACCATGAGTAGCAGCAACCGGAGTAACGAGAGTGCGAGTAACAACATCCTGAGTAGCAACAACCGTGTAACAACATCATGAGTAGTAGAAATCGAGTAACAACACCATGAGTAGCAACAAACAAGTAACAACATCATGAGTAGCAGCAATCGATACTTGGAAAATTTTTCTTTTATTTTTACTCCTTAGTAGTAACTCCTGCTAAAAGACAACAAGATAAATAGTAAAAATATAATTCTTTATTCCTTTATTATTTTTATTTTTTTATTTTTTTTAGGGCAAGGATGTAGAGGAAGAGTTCTCTGTGTTGATAACCTTCAAACCAGATTTCTCAGAGAGGTGTTTGATGAAATCATCCTTAGAGGTGTTTGATGAAGCACATGTATCATCAATTGTGACTAGCCTGACTATTCCATTATCAAATGCAGCGTCCACCTCATAAGGTCCCATCAAACGAGTGAAAATATCTTGCTTAAAATATTTAAAGCATGATTCATAGAGTAGTGCCCAATATCCCCTCTGAAACACCTTATTCTTAATAAAATTATTGTGCCATTTCATTCTCTGCTGCTAAATAACATTAGTTCTCTGGACAACCATTGAGCGGATTTCATCTAGTTCATTGAGCTGAGCCAGTCGGTGTTTCTGGGCATTTGACAGATCCAAACCAACTTCAAGAGGTGTTCTGAGTGTATTGATTTCAAATTCTATTGGAAACAACAGGGATTTCCCATAAACCAACTCAAATGGTGAAAACCCAGTTGTATTTCACCATGTCATTTTGTATGCCCAGAGAGATTCATGCAACTTCTGAGCCCATTCCCGACGATGGTATGCCACAGTTTTTGTCAAGATATTTTCCAATGTCTTGTTTGTGCTTTCCACTTGTCCATTCGCCTGGCAGTGGTATGGAGACGTCACCCTGTGCTTGACCCCATATTTCTGCATAAGCTTTGCTATCATGTGTGATGTGAATTGTGCTCCTCCATTTGAAACAATCTCTCTTGGAGTACCATAACGAGAAAAAATTTCTTCAAATAGAAAATCTGAGACCACCTGCTATATTTCTTTCGCAACAAATTTGGCTTCTACCCACTTAGTCATGTAATCAGTACAGACCAAGATGTGGACCTTTTGCTAGGAGGGTGGGGTAAAGGGTCCAATGAAGTCAATAGCGCACCTCAAAAGGTTTGAGGACTACTTGTGCCTAAAAAGGCATTTCATTACCTCGACGAGGCTACCCCATACATTGGAAACTATCACACCTCCTAACATAATTTTTTGCATCCCAAAAGATATAAGGCCAATAATATCCCATTTGTAGCACCTTATGGCCTATTAATTTTCCTGCAAAATTCCCTCCATAGGGGCCATCATGGGAAACCTTCAATACTTCATAAATATCATCCTCAGATATGTAGTGTTGAATCTGCTTATCAGCTCCTGTATGAAAAAGGTACCCTATCATCCAAGAATATCAGGCACTATGATGAATAATTTTTCATTGTTCCCTGTATGAAAAATGAGGAGGCACTTTCCTTGTAGCAGGATAGTTAGCAATATTTGAATACCACAGAGGTTTAGTAGAAACTGTAAAAATATGTTCAACGGGAAAAATATCTTCTATAGGTGTGCATTCATCATTGTTGTCCATTCTAGATATGAAATCAGTGACTACATTATCTTTTCCTAGTTTGTCTACTATTGTGATATCAAATTCTTGAAGCAATAGAAACCATCTTGTAATACGTACAGGGGTGATAGGTTTATTCATCAAATACTTGATTGCTGCATGATCAGCATGTACAAAAGTAGGATACCCAATGATGTAGTGCCGAAAATTATTGATAGCATAAATGATAGCCATGAATTCTTTTTCAGTCACCGTGTAATCTAGTTCAGCAGGAATTAAATTCTTGCTGACATACTAAATTGCATATGGTGTTTTGTCTACCTATTTTCCTAAAACAACTCCTACTGTTGTCTGAGAAACATCAGCATGTATGTGAAACAGTAATTCCCAATCAGGTCCTCAGAGGATTTGAGCCTTACAAACCAGCCCCTTAATTTTCATGAAATTTGTCTCACAGTCTTCAGTCCACAAGAATTCTGCATCTTTTGTTCGCAATTGAAAAAGTGGATGTGCTATTTTAACAAAATTTTATATAAAGCGTCTATAATAACCAGCAAAAAAAATGAAGCTACGTACCTATGTGGGTGTTTTTGGTACCAGGAAGTCTAATATTACCTCCACTTTGGCTGGATCAACTCGAATTCCAATAGCTAAGAGAAAATGTCCCAATACTATTCCTTCTTCCCTCATCATATGGAATTTGACTGTACTCAGAGATACATAGGTTTGCTTACATATTTTGAGTACTTTCTCCAGATTTTCCAATCCTTCCTCAAATGAGTTTCCATATGGATTAAAATCATCCATATACATTTCAACGCTATCATCGACCAAATCAGAAAAGAATTCCAGAATTTCCCTCCAGAAGGTGGCAGGAGCATTACACAGGCCAAATGGGAGGACCCTGTATGTAAAGGTTCCCCATGGGCATGTGGAAGTTGTTTTATCCTGGTCTTCCAGGGCTATCTGGATCTAGTTATATCCACTGAATCCATCTAGGAAGGAAAATAAATTCCTCCTAGTCAAGGTATCTAGGACTTGGTCAATGAATGGTAAAGGGAAATGGTCTTTTTGAGTTGCCTTATTTAGGTCCTTTTAATATACACATATCCTCCATTTACCATTCTTTTTGGGAACAATCACTAGCGGAGATACCCATTGGCTATTTGAGATGGGGTAAATGCATCCTACGTCCAATAATTTTTTTAATTCTTCTTTGACAATGTTCTTGAGAGTAGTGTTTATTCTCCGTTGGGGTTATCTTATAGGGCGACAATATTCCTTAATATAAATATGAAGAGTACATAAGTTAGCAGGGATCCCCTTCATGTCGGTATAATCCCAGGTAAAAGCTTCCTGATGATCTTGAAGGACTTTCAAAAGTTGTTCTATCTAGGATTCAAACAAATTTGGGTTGATATTAAGTGTTTTCCCTGGTTCAATCTCAATTGGGATACTATCATGGGATGAGGTTACAGGAATGTCTTCAATTTCATCTTCTGGTTCAATGTCTTCCTCTGTTTCACAACTCATAGCAGATTATAAAATTTGACGAGTTGAATTGGAAACAGAACTGGGATCATTAATAAAAGCGTTAATGGCATCGTCCTCGATTTCTGTTTTAAATTGAAGGGCCTACCCAATAGTGAGGATTGGTATAACTTCTTCATTTTCAGGTTTAGGTTCTTCTATTGGTATAGGTTTCTGACTGGTTATTAATTTTTCAGATGGGCTAGGTTCCACAGGAGGGTAAAGGATAATATTCTTTGTAACTATCCCATTTGATATGATCATATTCCCAAATAGACACCTTATGTAGGAATCTACAGTTGTGAGCCAAGGTCTTCCCAGGATCAATGGATGACCACCAACTGAAGATCTAGTTTGTAATACGAGGAGGTCCATAGGATAATGCCATGAATCTACCAAAATAATCACATCTTCCAATTTCCCTACCTGTTTAATTGTAGACCTATCTGCTAGTTCTAGGATAGTAAGGCTGGTTTAATGTCTCCAAGACCTAATGTGTTCATTGTTTCAGAGGTGATAATGTTGATGGAAGCTCCCAAATCTACCAGTACGTTTGGGATTTCAACCCCATTGATCTGTACTATTAGGATCGAGTTTCCTGGGTCTCCATATTTTACAGGCATGATCTTTCCTAACATGATGTTGGATAATCTACCCATCACATGAATGGTTAATGGATCCTTAGGTTTCTTCCCTGGTTTCTTAGAGAAGTATTCTTTGAGAGTTTTTGCATATATAGGTACATCCCTCATAGCCTGTAGCAGGTGTATTTTAACAAAAATATTTTGCAATTCCCATAGGAAATCAAACTTTGCTTGAGGGTTTGGTTTATTCAAGGTTAGTCTTTCAGGATATGGAGGAGAAGTTTAATGAACTTTATTAGGAACAGATTGGGGAGGCGTTTGATTCATTATGTTTTGGTTTGATTTATCCCAATAGTCCTCTATTCTGGTTCTGTATCTTCACTGTCAACCTGTTCTATAGTAATAGGTGAAGTGGGAGCATTTACTACCTGCCTAGATCGTAGGTTTATCTCATTAAGTCCCGTGATAGAAATGCTATAATATGGAAGGTTAAGAGTATATGTTTGTTGGACCCCTTTATTATTAGGATTCAGATTGGGCTGGATAGGAAGCTGGGGTCTAATGGTTGGGTTTCCTGGAGGTATATTGGAGGGCAACTAAAGTTGTTGTTGAGGCATAGATTGAGGAAACTGATGAGTAGGAGAGGGTGCATGCCAGTTCTGATTCCATGAAGGATTCAGAATGGCCTGGGGAATGCATTGTTGCTATGGGGGATACTGATATTGAGACCACATATCTGAAAAAGGTGCATATTGGGGACCCATATTAAAATTATTAAAATACTCGAATGGGTCTCGAAACATACCTGGATTCATAGCTGGTGGTCTGTTGTGTAACCAACTCCAAAAATAGAAGAAAAGAGATATCAATGCCTTAGAAATAATCCACTTCGTGGGGGAAACCTCCAATTCATTACATAAATGAACAATTCTTGGATGATACAATTTACAAAACCTCCTTTCTATATATAGGAGTCTATGTGGCCATAATGTAATCCTAGTGGGCCACAATGTAATCCTAGCCGACCTAACAATAATAATTTAAGGGCACAATAATAACAAAATGGGGGTTACAAGGGTACAATAATAAAAATAAGGGGGTTACACTAACAACAATAAGGGACTATACTAGTAATATAGGGAGCTAACATGCCCCTCTCTTCAAAAAAGTGTTGTCTTCAATGCTTGAGTAGCTCTGGGTGCTTCTGTATAAAATTATCATCCTCCCATGTAGAATCTTCAGTGGGTAAGTTCTTCCACTTGATGAGATAATTTGAAATTGATCGATTCCGTAGCTATCGAGTTCTTGTTTCCATGACTGCTTCAGGTTCCAATATGATTTTTACTTCGTCATCAATTTCTGGAAATATTTTTGAACTAGAATATTTTCACCTATAACCTTCTTTAAGCATGAAATGTGGAAAACTGGATGTACTTGCGAAGAAGTAGGAAGCTCCAATTTTTATGCCATAGTACCAATATTTTTCAACACCTTGTAAGGACCATAGTACTTTGGCGATAATTTATTATCCTTCTTAGCTTGCTTGAGGGAAATTTGTTTGTATGGTTGTAGCCGTAAAAATACCCAATCTCCTACATCAAAAATTCTCTCAATGCGATGTTGATCTGCCTGTTGTTTCATTCGATTTTGTGCCAAATTCAGGTTATCCTTTAAGAGTTGGAGAACTTCTTGCCGATGTTCGATGTGATCTTCCATTGTTTGAACCTTTGAATTTTCCCTTAAATATGATGTGATGGATGGTGGATGATATCCATAAAGTGCCATAAATGGGGTCATTTTTGCTGCAGTATGGAAGGAAGTGTTATACCACCATTCAGCGAGAGGTGACCACTTGACCCATTATGTTTGTTTATCAGATACAAAACAATGAATATATCCTTCCAAACATTTATTTACTATCTCAGTTTGACCATCAAATTGAGGATGATAAGATGAGCTATGAGCTAATTGAGTACCCAAACAAGAAAATAACTCCGTCCAAAAATTTCCAGTAAAAATGGGATCTCTATCGCTCACAATAACCCTTGGGCTTCCATGTAGCTTTTGAATTTTGTCAATAAATGTAGTATCAAATATACTTGCTTTAAATGGATGAGATAATGCACAAAAGTGTGCATACTTGGTAAGTCTATCAACTACCACCATGAAGACACTCTTTCCTTTGGACTTAGGTAAACCTGTGATAAAATCCATTGAAATCTCCTCCCAACATTGACTTGGAATGGATAAAGGTTGTAGAAGTCCCGAGGTCTTAATTGTCTCAAATTTATTCTGTTGGCAAACCAAAAATTTCTCCACAAACTTTTGAATATCAGATTTAAGGCCATCCCAAAAAAATTCTCTCTTCACCCTGTGGTAAGTTTTTAAAAATCCTGAGTGTCCTCCTAAAGGAGAAGTGTGCAATTCCAGAAGAATATTTTGTTTTAGTTGGGAATTCTTACAAAGATATAAGCAATCTTTGTACCATAAGAAATCATTTTTCCAACTAAATGTATCAGATGTACTAGGATCTTGCTACAAATTTTGAATGAGTGTCCATACATATTTTTCCTTCTTCCATTCATCTCTTGCTTCAGTTATCCAATATGGTTGGATAATCGAAATGGCACAAAGAAATGCTTCCACCTCTTCATTCTTTCTTGAGAGTGCATCTACAACAACATTAAGCTTCCCTTTTTTGTATATTATTTAAAAGTCATAACCCAACATCTTTGTGACCCATTTTTGCTGCTCTTCTGAAAATAGTCTTTGTTCCAAAAAGTGTTTAAGACTATCATGATCAGTTTTTACCTTGAAGTGTCTTCCCATTAGGTAAGTTCGCCATTTCTTTAGTGCATGCAGTATTTCTAACATTTCCTTCTCATAAATAGGTTTCTGTAAATACTTTCCTTTGATTGGAAAACTTTCAAAAGCAATGGGTCTTCCTTCCTGCATTAAAATAACACCAATTCCATTTCCTAAGGCATCACATTCCACAATAAAGGTTTTTGTGAAGTCTGGTGTAGCTAAGACCGGTGCTAAGCACATTGCCTCTTTAAGATGTTCAAAGGCCTTAGTTGCTTCAGGAGTCCATGAAAATGCATCTTTCTTCAATAATGTTGTTAGAGGTGCTGCTATTCTCCCATAATTCTTAACAAACTTGCGATAATACCCTGTTAATCCGAGAAATCCTCGCAACTGCTTTATGGTTGTGGGGACTTTCCATTCCTTAATGGCTTTAATTTTGTTAGGGTCTATTTTAACACCCTTGTGAGATACAATATGACCCAGATATTCCACCTCTTGTACTCCAAAGAAACATTTGGATGTTTTTTCATATAATTGTTTCTCCTCCAATAGTTTGAGCACCCTGTCAACATGTTCAACATGATCCTTCCAAGACGTGCTGTAGATTAGTATATCATCAAAAAATACTAGCACAAATTTTCTAAGGAAGGGTTTGAAAATGGAATTCATAAACCCTTGAAATGTAGAAGGTGCATTGGTAAGGCCAAAATGCATGACCAAAAATTCATAATGACCCTCATGAGTTTGAAATGCTGTTTTTGGAATATCTTCAGTCTTCATTCTAATTTGATGATATCATGAATGAAGATCCAACTTGGTAAAATAAATTGCTCCATGTAATTCATCCAATAATTCATCAATCACAGGAATGGGAAATTTATCTTTAATGGCGAGCTTATTGAGCTCCCTATAATCCATACACATTCACTATGTTCCATCCTTCTTGTGTACCAATACTACAGGAGTAGAGAAAGAACTTTGACTAGGTTGAATTATACCCGCCTCTAATATTTCTGCAATCATACGTTCAATTTCGCTCTTTTGGACATAAGGATATATATAAGGCTTGATGTTTGGAGGAACACTTCCTAGAATCAAATGAATAGCATGATAATGATCATGAATAGTTGGGAGTCCTTCGGGAGTTTCAAACACCTTGGAATGATTGTCCAAGACTTGTTGGAGATCTACAGAAATAGATGATTTTGATGTTGGAACTTCTAGTGAGCATAATTGTGAAATTACGCCTCGTTGTTCTTTATTTAGAAGATTTTTCATGACATTAGAGCTTATTATCCTTCCCAGCTTCCTCACAATACCTCGTAATTCAACTTCCTTTCCTTCTGAAAAAAATTTCAAGAAAATTTCTCGAAAATTAAAAGCTATCGTCCCCAAAGATTGTAACCATTGTACTCCTAGTACAACATCAACACCTCCCATAGGAATGGAAAGCATTGGACTAGTCAATACATATTCCCCCATGGTTAGCTTGATATTATGGCATTTTTCAGAGCAATTTATAGTTCCTCCATTTGCAACCATCACTTGACATTATGGTGTTGGGTATAGGAAACAATTTAATTCCTTGGCTACCTTACAATGAATAAAATTATGGGTGCTACCTGAATCAATCAACACTATTACCTTTTTCTTCTTGATATGTCCTTCTATATTGAGAGTTTGAGGAGTGGTAATTCCTACCAGTGCATTACACGATATGGTCGGTTTAATTTCTTCCTCTTCTAGGACTGGTTCCTAGTGTATATCCTCTTCTTGTTCATTTTCTTCTTCCTCGTCACAATCTATGTAAAATAATTTATTCTCAGCACACTTATGACCTTTAGTGTATTTGCTATCACAACTACAGCAAAGCCATTTTTCTCTTTTTTCTTCCAATTTTTGTGGTGTCAACCTTGTAGGTTGTGGAAATCTAGGTGTAGCAACACTTCCTTCTTTATAGAGTTGAGTGGTAGGCTTCCTTGTCGCCATAATTTTACATTCAACTTTTATTGCCAACCTAGATGCCTTCTCCAATGAATCAGGTTCTAGAACGTGAACTTCATGTTGGATGTTATCCTTTAAAGTGCCTATGAAGAGATCAATCCTATGTTCCTCTGGAATATCAGTTACCCTTATATTCAATTTTTGGAAGTCCTCAATGTGCTGCCCCACTAAACCCTTTTGTTTGAGATTTATCAATTGGCTAAAGAAGGTGTTGCTCTTTATATCCTCATAATGTGCTATCATTTCCTCCGTAAAAATTGACCAAGTGACAATTTTTTTACGGGAGCAAAGCCATCGATACCATACAAATGTATTTTGTTCTAAATGTAAAGTTGCAATGCGTACCTTTTGTGTGTTTTGCACGTTATGGAGATAAAAATATTGCTCCATTTGTAGTATCTATGTTACAGGATCCTTTCCATAAAACTTCCTCATATCCATTTTTGGAATATGGTGGTTCTTCCCGCCAACATTAGAGTTTATGAAATCATGATTAACATTTATTTTTTTCTCATCATGACGTTCTTCTACTATCTTTTCACCATTAAGAAACATTTCTTGTATCAACTTTGTCAAACCTTCCATGTCTGCTTTTAGATCATTCTTCATGTTTTCCATGTTGTCTTTCATGTCATCCATCTTAGCTTCCATGCTAGCTTCCATGCCATCCATCTTAGCTTCCACACCTTTCTTCAAACCGTCCATATTCGCTTCCACGCCTTTCTTCAAAACTTCCATTTCATTTTTTGTTGCTCTTTGTGAGAGTGAAATTTGGTGCACTTGCTCTTGTAATTTTGTTTGATCATGTTGCAATTCTTCATCTTCATGAGTCATCGTAGAGTCTTATGAAGGCTTAATGGGTGTTGAATTATTTTTACGAGGCATATTTTAGAACCCAATACTGATATCTATTCTATAATATGCCCTTGGAATCAATTCAAATTGATTCTTCAAACAAGACTTATGCAATTCGAAAAAAAAAAAAATACACACCTTTTTCTTGCTTTTAAGGAGCTTGATATTGAAATTGGATTATCTCTATGATTGTAGCACTTCAATATTTGAATTTAAAAATCAACATAGCCCTTTGAATTCTATTTCTAATGCCATAGGTCTGACCTGATTTGGATTCTCCAAGAAAAATTTGTGTCCAATCTCCCACAGTTACCTAATTATGGACTGGTTCAGTAGAGCGAACTTGTATGACTTTCCACGTGTCAATGTTTCATCCTTAGGCTCTGAAATTGATGGAAACGAAACTAAAGTCCGTGTAATTGCAACCAATTTTTAGGGCACTCCAATCCGTTTCTCAGAGAGAGAGTTATGAATCTTTTCCCACGATCACCTCTTTGAGATGAAATTTGAGATCCTGAAAAATCACTAACTTCCACAGATCATATCTATGAAAATATTGCGAACCAAGCTCTGAAATTTTTTAACGAGTTTCCTCAAGATTTCAGCTTCACACCCTAAAAATTTCCAATTATGAACCTTCATAGAAAACAAGTTATAGTGAAAATACTAGGATGACCTATTTAGAGCAGCGAAACCCTAGAATCCAATGCTTTGATACCAAATGTTGTATAACAAACTCCAAAAATAGAAGAAAAGAGATATCAACGCCTTAGAAATAAGCCACTTCGAGGGGGAAACCTCTAATACATTACATAAATGAACAAATTCTTGGATGATACAATCTACAAAACCTCCTTTCTATATATAGGAGTCCATGTGGCCATAATGCAATCCTAGTGGGCCAAAATGTAATCCTAGCTGACCTAACAATAATAAGGGCACAATAATAACAAAATGGGGGTTACAAGGGTACAATAATAACAATAAGGGGGTTACACTAACAACAATAAGGGACTATACTAGTAATATAGGGACCTAACATGGTCAAGGTTGCCATGGCTTTTTCTGCTCCATGAAGTACAACTCGTCTACCACATTTTCTTTACTTTCCCCTTGAAAAAATGCTTTCAGTTGGGAAAGGAAGGACACGAGCTGGTCGCATGAGTCTGTTCACATATTTCACATCCTTCCACTATGTTTCATGGGCATTCCTTCAAAGGATGCTTCTTTCTGTACTGTGGGAAGAATATAGCCATAGTATTTTCCAAATCCATTTGTTTCTGTTTTTCTTACAGAGTGTCCATCTAGGCAGATAATGTGCTCAGGATATTACTCCTTAGGTTATCTGGTAGGTTTCCAATTTCTTCCTTTGTAACCCCTCCACTGGAAGTCTTTGATGACTAAATTCCTTGTCCACTCCTTGTAGCCCCCCATGAACACTTAATGTAATAGTCACAGATAGTGTTGAAGTATTATTTTGAAATATCCCCCTTTCTGACTATGTTTAGAAGTTGCAGGGAATCTTCCCTAAGTGCCCAAAGAAGAGTGATCTTCAGAATGTCCTCATCCAGATCACTATAGCCAGACCTCTGCAATATGTATTTGAATCATTCCACATAGTCCTCTATGTTTTCATCCTCTTTCTGTGCAAAGTTAAATATTTCCTCCTTAATGTCATGGGATTTACAGTAATCTTCGTATTTATCTAAGAAGGCTTCTTTCATCCCCTCCCATGAGGTAATCATGCTTCCCCCTAAAACCATGAACCATCTCAGGGCTATCCCTTTTAAGGTAGCAGGAAATATTTTTAATTTCTGAGCATCGGAAATATAATCATATCCTTGACAAACAATGTCAAATTCAAAGAGGAATGTATCAGGGTCTTCAGAAGAAAGCCCATGGAAACTAGGTAGAGTTGTTAAGGGATGGGTCTCATTGGTGCATCACCTGCAAAATTTCTGATTGGAAAATAAATAGAATAAATTACAGGTGCCATAGATACCCTCCAATACTCAGTTGGGATTTCAACTGGTTCTGCAACTAGTACTTGGAGTGACTCAATTGTAGGAGGTTTCACCCACAGGGGCTTCACTGTGGAAGCAATACCGTACCATGTGGGTTCATATTGGGAGATATATAATGAGGGAAAAATTACATTATATATTGGGGGATATATAGGGGGTAAAGGGTTTTTATATTGGAAAGTATAAAAAATGGAGCTCAAAGTTAATGAAAAAATGTAAAGGGGTATAAAAAATGTTAATGAAAAAATGGATACCTACAATATATAGTGAAATTAGGGGCTTTTTAAATTGGGAAGGTGTATTGTGTTTATATTGGGAGGGGTTAAATAATGTGATTTTTAGAGGTATTTTCCAATATGTACCCAAATTAAGGGTTTTGTTTAATATTCTATGATCGCACATGATATCTTAGAGGTTCATTGAGTGAAGCCCTTGTGGTTTCACTGCACTCTGTTGGTCCCTTGGTGATGAAAAATCCTTCAAGAATTCTCTCTCCAAATCAGAATTGCTTAATTCGACTGCAGGAGGTTTTACAACACTCCCTTGGTCTTGTGGTGATGAAAACCCTTTTGGAGGTTCTTCTTCCCAATTAAAACTGCTCAGTTCTTCAAACCCTCTACTTCCTATTTCTTCCCCTTCTGCTGATGGCAAGGTTGTCTCCTCCACCAATACCCTATTTATTATTTCTCTTGCTGTCAAAATAATTCCCTCTGGTACCGTGGATGGCACTGGTTGCTCCACAGACTGCCCATCAAACTTCGTTTGAACCCTTACCCTAATAGCAGTGTGAGATGATGCCTCAGATTTATATTTTTTAATGATCTCCTGAATATATGTCTTCCTTCCCAGATCCTTTTATTTCTTTGGGAGTTTTCCTCTACCCCTCTTATTCAGATCCTTGTTCATACAATTTGTGAAGAGGGTTCATCAAAGTAGCAAAAGCGCTCCAGACCCGGAGTAGGACATATAGCTTCCTCCCTGGGACGAGAGAGTAGGTTAAAACGGACAATAAACTAAAAGAATAAAATCAAAGTTCAGGACTTGAAGTAGGGTTATCAAATACCCTCCTCAGGATGATAAGTTGGCCCCTTTAAAAAAGAATAAAAAAGATGAAAAATATGCCCAGGACCTAGGGCAGGGTAGCAAATTTCCCTCCCCAAGACGAGAGATCAATAAAGAAAATAATAAAATAAAATAAAAAAACATAGAAAGAAAACACAGAGCACTATGCTCAGGACTCTTAGGACTCGAAGTAGGGCAATAAATTCCCTCCCCAAGACGAGAGATCGACCCTTAGATCAATTGCATATCATGTTCTTGAACCTGTTAGCCTTCCCCAGTAATAGCGCCAAAATGTTGGTGTCTGGATATGAAAAATATTCAACCCTTTTTCCACATAAATTATCAAACTAAGGTTGTTAGTTATTTCAAGACTAACGACATAGTATATGTAGGAGAAATCACACAACTTGCTGTAGATCACAGGCTTAAATCCATAAACACACAGACTACTGTAAAAAAATTTAAAATAGGTTGTAGAATTAAGAAGAAATTCACAAAAATTAAAAGAATATACTGGAACAATAGTATCAAAACCAAACCAAAACATGAAATCAAGGGAAAGAAAGTAACACAACACCCGATCAGAAGAGTGGGTCCAACTCTCTGATCAAGGCTGTGGTGAACTCACAAATTACAGGTGAAACAATAGAGTGTTGTGCATTCAATTAATTGCAGAATATATTGTTACAACATCTGTATGTGTTAGGCTTAACCCCAATTCAGAGCACGCTGGCCCTCTTTAAACAATTGTTCCAAAAATCGCAAATTTCCTCTAACAACTACATATCTACAATTATACAATTTGTTGCAACAACAACCTAATTGCCAAAAGCAAACCATGAAAAAACCTGACATGTCACTGGGGTGAAACAAAGTCTGTTGCATTGTAGCAGCAAGTGAAAGAAACGCTAGGAATTAGGAGCCGCTCTATGAATCATGGCTGTAACCTTCCCGCTTTGGCCGAATCTATAAAAATATCAGAGTTAAGATTCAAAAAATTAAAACCCCCTAGACTATTAATTCATTAATCAAATATCCCATATAAATTAAGAGAAAGGGGTTTACCTCATGTGTTGAAGAATAATAATGACATAAAGAGATAGAAAGACAGGCGAAAATGGGAGAGAAAAGTATACAAATCCGGTACCCAACATAAAGTTTGATCAATTGGTTAGATCTCTCATGTCTCATGAAGAAAGATTGAAAGACACTTTTGAAGGTGTAGAGAAATATTTTTCCTCTAATCTATAAATTACATAGAATGAAGATGCAAGTAGTAGTAGTACCAAAACCAATCAAGGTCAAGGTAAATGGCAAAGCCAAATTTTTTCTAGAGGTAGAGGCAGAGGTAGGTCAAGAGACAAAGGTACTTCTAGAGGAAGAGGTAGAGGTATATTTGATAAGAGAAATGTTCCATGTTACTATTGTAAAAAGTATGGCCACTTTGAAAGAGAATGCAGATTGAAAGAAGGTAAAAATGCTAACTATGCTCAAGAAAGTAATGAGTATCCTCTAGATCACTTATTTTTATCTTATGCCAAAGGTGAAAATACTAGTAAAGATGTTTGGTACATAGATTCTGGATGCTCTAACCATATGGCAGGGAATGAGAATTGTTTTTCAACCAAGGATGGAAGTTTTAAATCCAAGGTCAAACTTGGTGATTATAAACCATTGGAGGTTGCTGCCAGAGCTATGTAGGTCCAAACAAAAGAGGTTATAAATAGTATTCATGATATTTATTATACTCCACAATTGAAGCACAATTTGTTAATTGTTGGGAATCTATGTGAGAAAAATTATAAAGTAGTCTTTGAAAATAAGACAACACTATCTATGATAAGAATAAGGGAAATAGGGTGATCATTTTTTTGCCTATGATAAGAAATAGGATGTTTCCCTTGAGGTTTGATAAAAATAACAACAACCTTGGAAATATGGCTTATGAGGATTCAAGTTGGCTATGGCATCTCAGGTATGGGCATTTAAATTTTCAGATTTTGAAGTTTCTAACCTCACATGAATTAGTTTCTAGTTTTCCCAAGGTAGAGGAGCATAAGGAGGTTTGTGAAGGAAATTCTAAAGGAAAAAGTGCAAGGGAAAGGTTCCCAAAGGGAAATACATGGAGGGTTCATCACCCACTTTAGCTTGTTCATTCAGACATATGTTGTCCTATGCAAACTAATAGTTTTGGTAAGTCATCATATTTCATCAATTTTATTGATGATTACTAATGAACTTATTGGGTATATTTTTTGAAGGCCAAAAGTGAAGCCCTCGATACATTCAAAAATTTCAAAGCACTTATAGAAAATGAGAAAGGGTGCAAGATCAAATGTTTGCAGAGTGATCGTGGAGGATAATTTTTCTCAAAAGATTTCCAGCGTTATTGTGATATGAATGGCATCACAAGGAAACATACTACAAGACACACACCCTAAAAGGATGATGTAGCTCAAAGGAATAATAGAGTTATAATTGAAATGAAAAGGTGCATGCTACAAACTAAGGGATTGAGAAATTCTTATTGGGGAGATGAAAATGCTACAACAATGTACATCCTCAACTGTAGCCCCACCAGTGCACTAGAAAATATGAATCCTTATAAATATTTATATGGAAAAAGGCCTAATTATAATCATTTTGTTGTGAAACCAGCTCCAAAAATAGAAGAAAAGAGAGATCAATGCCTTAGAAATCAACCACTTCGAGGGGCCAACCTCCAATACATTACATAAATGAACAATTCTTGGTTGATACAGATGACAAAACCTCCTTTCTATATATAGGAGTCCATGGGGCCACAATGTAATCTTAGTGGGGCCACAATGTAATCCTAGCTAACCTAACAATAATAATTTAAGGGCACAATAATAACAATATGGGGATTACAGGGGTACAATAATAACAATAAGGGGGTTACACTAACAACAATAAGTGACTATACTAGTCATATAGGGACCTAACATGCTCCTCTCCTTCAAAAAAGTGTTGTCCTTAGCGCTTGAGTAGCTCTGGGTGCTTTTGTATGAAATTCTCATCCTCCCATGTAGAATCTTCAGTGGGTAAGTTCTTCCATTTGATGAGATACCCTGAAATTGATTGATTTCATAGTTGTCGAGTTCTTGTTTCCGTCACTGCTTCAGGTTTCAATATGGTTTTTCCTTCCTCATCAAGTTATGGAAATATTGTTTGAACTGGAAGTTTGTCCCCTATAACGTTTTTTAAGCATGAAACATGGAAAACTGGATGCACTCACAAAGAAGAAGGAAGCTCCAATTTGTATGTCGTATTACCAATATTTTGAAAAACCTTGTAAGGACCATAGTACTTTGGCGATAATTTATTATCCTTCTTAGCATCGTCGAGGGACCTTTTTTTGTATGGTTGTAGTTGTAAAAATACCCAGTCTCCCACATCAAAACTTCTCTCACTGCGATGTTGATCTGCCTGTTATTTCATTCAATTTTGTGCCAAATTTAGGTTATCCTTTAAGAGTTGGAGAACTTCTTGTTTATGCTCGATGTGATCCTCCACTGCATGAACCCTAGAATTTTACCTTAAATAAGATGTGATGGATGGTGGATGATGTCCATAAAGTGACATAAATGGGGTCATTTTTTCCGCAGTATGGAAGGAAGTGTTATACCACCATTCATCGAGAGGTAACCACTTGACCCATTGTGCTTGCTTATCAAATACAAAACAATGAAGATATCCTTCCAAAAATTTATTCACTGTCTCGTTTTACTATCATATTGAGGATGATAAGATGAGCTATGAGCTAGTTGAGTACCCAAAAAAGAAAATAATTCCGTCCAAAAATTTCCTGTAAAAATGGGATCTCTGTCACTTACAATAATCTTCTAGTTTCCATGTAGGTTTTGAATTGTTTCCATAAATGCAGTAGCAACTATACTCGCTTGAAATGGATGATATAATGCACAAAAGTGTGCATACTTGGTAATTCTATCAACTACCACCATGATGACACTCCTTCCTTCGGACTTAGGTAAACCTGTGATAAAATCCATTGAAATATCCTCTCGATGTTGACTTGGAATGGATAAAGGTTGTAGAAGACCTAGAATCTTAATTGTCTCAAGTTTATTTTGTTGGAAAGCCAAACACTCCGCCAAAAAATTTTGACTATCAGATTTAAGGCCATCCCAAAAAAATTCTTTCCTCATCGTGTGGTAATTTTTAAAAAATCATGAGTGTCCTTTTAAAGGAGAAGTGTGCAATTCCAAAATAATCTTTTGTTTTATTTGGGAATTCTTGCAAATATATAAGCGATATTTGTACCATAGGGAATCATTTTTCCAAATTAATGTATCAGATGTACTAGGATCTTATAGCAAATTTTGAATGAGAGTCCACACTTCTTCGTCCTTCTTCCATTGATCCCTTGCTTCAGTTATCCAATCTGGTTGGATAATTGAAATGGCACAAAGCAATGCTTCCACCTCTTCATCCTTTCTTGAGAGTGCATCTGCAACAACATTTAGCTTCCCTTTTTTGTAGACGATTTCAAATTCATAGCCCAACATCTTTGTGACCCATTTTTGCTACTCTTCTGAAGATAGTCTTTGTTCCAAAAAGTGTTTAAGACTATCATGATCAATTTTTACCTTGAAGTGTCTTCCCATTAGGTAAGGTCTCCATTTCTTTTGTGCATGCAGTATTGCCAACATTTTATTCTCATAAATAGCCTTTTGTAAATACTTTCATTTGATTGAATGACTTTCAAAAGCAATGGGTCTTCCTTCTTGCATTAAAACAACACCAATTCCATTTCCCGATGCATCACATTCCACAATAATGTTTTTGTGAAGTTTGGCATAGCTAAGACTGGTGCTAGGAACATTTCCTCTTTAAGATGTTCAAAGGCCTTAGTTGTGTTAGGAGTCCATGAACATGCATCTTTCTTCAATAATCTTGTTAGAGGTGTTGCCATTCTCCCATAATTCTTAAAAAACTTGCGATAATACCCTATGAACCTGAGAAATCCGCGCAACTGATTTATGGTTGTGGGGACTTTTCATTCCTTAATGGATTTAATTTTGTTAGGGTCTACCTTAACACCCTCTTGAGATACAATATGACCCAGATATTCCACCTCTTGTACTCCAAAGAAACATTTGGATGTTTTTGCATATAATTGTTTCTCCTCCAATAGTTTGAGCCCCTTGTCAACATGTTGAACATGATCCTTCCAAGACCTGTTCTATATTAGTATATCATCAAAAAATACTAGCACAAATTTTCTACGGAAGGGTTTGAAAATGGAATTCATCAAACCTTGAAATGTAGAAGGTGCATTGGTAAGGCCAAAAGGCATGACCAAAAATTCATAATGACCCTCATGATTTCAAAATGCTGTTTTCAGAGCATCTTTAGTCTTCATTCTAATTTGATGATATCCTAAACGAAAATTGAACTTGGTAAAATAAATTTCTCCATGTAATTCATGCAATAATTCATCAATCACAGGAATGGGAAATTTATCTTTAATAGTGAGCTTATTGAGCTCCCTATAATCTGGACACATGTGCCATGATCCATATTTCTTCTGCACCAATACTACTAGAGCAGAGAAATAACTTTGACTAGGTTGAATTATACCAGCCTATAAAATTTTTGCAATCATATGTTCAATTTCACTCTTTTGGATATAAGGATATCTGTAAGGCCTGATGTTTGGAGGAACACTTCCTGAAATCAAATGAATAGCATGATCATGATCATGAATAGGTGGGAGTCATTTGGGAGTATCAAACACCTTGGAATGATTGTCCAAGACTTTTTGGAGATCTGGAGAAATAGATGATTTTGATGTTGGAACTTCTAGTGAGAATAATTGTGGAAATATGCCCCGTTGTTATTTCTTTAGAAGCTTTGTCATGACATTAGAGCTTATTATATTTCCTCGCTTCCCTGCGATACCCCATAATTCGATTTCCTTTCCTTCTGAAAAAAATTTCATGAAAAGTTCTTGAAAATTAAAAGTTATCGTCCCCAAAGATTGTAACCATTGTACTCCTAGTACAACATCAACACCTCCCATTGGGATGGAAAGCATTGGAATATTCAATACATATTCTGCCATGGATAGCTTGATATTATGGAATTTTCCAGAGCAATTTATAGTTCCTCCATTTGCAACCATCACTTGACATTCTGCTGCTAGGTATAGGAAACAATTCAATTCCTTTGCTACCTTACAATGAATAAAATTATGGGTACTACCCAAATCAATCAACACTATTACATTTTTCTTCTTGACATGTCTTTCTATCTTGAGAGTTTGAGAAGTGGTAATTCTTGCCAATGCATTACATGATATGGTCGGACTCATTTCTTCTTCTTCTAGGGTTTCTTCCTGGTGTATATCCTCTACTTTCGAAGTTTCTTCTTCATTTTCTTCCTCCTCTTCACAATCTATGTAAAATAATTTCTTCTTAGCACACTTATGACCTTTAGTGTATTTTCTATCACAAGTGTAGAAAAACCCTTTTGCTCTTTTTTCTTCAAAATTTTTGTGGTGTCAACCTTGTAGGTTGTGGAAGTCTAGGAGTAGCAACACTTCCATATTTATAGATGTGAGTGGTAGGCTTCCTTGTCGCCATAATTTTACATTCAATTTTTATTTCTAACCTGAATGCCTTCTCCAATGAATCAGGTTCCCAAATGCTAACTTCATGTGGATATTATCCTTTAAAGAACCTATGAAGACATCAATCCTGTGTTCCTCTGGAATATCAGTTACCCTTATATTCAATTTTTGGAAGTCCTTAATGTGCTTCGCCACTAAACCCGTTTGTTTAAGATTTATCAATTGACTAAAGAAGGTTTTTCTCTTTGTATCCTCATAATGTGCTATCATTTCCTCCATAAAAATTGACCAAGTGATAATTTTTTTACGAGATCAGAGCCATCGATACCATACAAATGTATTTTTTTCTAAATGTAAAGTTGCAATGCATACATTTTGTGTGTTTTGTACATTATTGAGATCAAAATATTGCTCCATCTATAGTATCCATGTTACGGGATCCTTGCCATCAAACTTCCTCATATCCATCTTTGGAATATGGTCGTTCTCCAATCCAACATTAGAGTTTATGAAATCCATATTTTTTCATCGATCTTAGCTTCTATGTCATCCATCTTAGCTTCCATGCCTACTTCCATGTCATCCATCTTAGCTTCTAAACCATTCATCTTAGCTTCCATGCCTTTCTTCAAACCATCCATCTTATTTTCCATGCCTTTCTTCAAAATTCCATTTCATTTTTTGTTTCTCTTTGTGATAGCGAAATTTGGTGCACTTGCTCTTGTAATTTTGATATCTCATGCTGTGTTTCTTCGTCTTCATGAGTCATAGTAGAGCCTTCCAAAGGCTTAATGGTTGTATAATTATTTTTAGGAGGAATTTTAGAACCCAATACTGATATCTATTCTTCAATATGACCTTGGAATAAATTCAAACGAATTTTTTTTCAAACGAGACTTATGTAATTCGAAAACAATACACACCTGTTTCTTGCTTTTGAGGAGCTCGATATTAAAACTGAATTATCTCTGTGATTTAGGATCTTCAATATCTGAAATTCGGCCCTAAAGTATCCCTCTGAAGCTTCTTTCAAATGCCACAGGTCTGACCTGATTTGGATTCTTCAATATAAAGTTATGCCCAATCTCCCACGATGACCTAATTATGGACTCGTTCAGTAGAGTGAAATTGTACCAATTGCAAGATGTAATTGTTTCCTCTTTCGACTTTGAAATTCATATTCTGAAAACTAAAGTCTGTGTACTTGTGGCCAATTTTTATAGAATCCCAATCCAACGCTCAGTGAGAGAGTTATGACGTGTTTTCCACGGTCACCTCTTTGAGATGAAATTCGGGAGCCTAAAAAAATCCTATCTTCCGCAGATCATATCTCAAAAAATATTGCGAACCAAGATCTGAAATTTTTATACGAGGTTCCTTAGGATTTTTGATTCACTCTGTGAAAATTTTAGCTTTAGAAACATCGCAGAAAAAACTTTATAGTGAAAATTTCGTGATGACCTGTTTAGGTTAAATTCAGGAGCTTGCAAAATGTCCTAACTTCCATAGATCATATCTCCGAAAATATTGTGAACCAAGCTCTGAAATTTTTCTACGATGTTCCTCAGGATTTCGGCTTCGCGCTCTAACAATTTTAGATTCTGAACCTTCATAGAAAAAATGTTATAGTGAAAATTCCATGATGACCTGTTTGGAGCAGCGAAACCCTAGATTCCAAAGCTTTGATACCAAATGTTGTGAAATGAGCTCCAAAAATAGAAGAAAAGAGAGATCAACGCCTTAGAAATCAGCTAGTTCGAGGGGGAAACCTTCAATGCATTACATAAATGAACAATTCTTGGATGATACAAATGACAAAACCTGCTTTCTATATATAGGAGTCCATGGGGCCACAATGTAATCCTAGCTAAGCTAACAATAATAATTTAAGGGCACAATAATAACAATATGGAGGTTACAGGGGTACAACAATAACAATAAGGGGGTTACACTAACAACAATAAGGGACTATACTAGTAATATAGTGACCTAACACATTTCAAAGTTTTTGGTTGTTTGGCTTATGTGCATGTACCTCATCAAAATAGAAAAAAGTTAGATGCAAAGAGTGAATTATTTATTTTCATTGGGTATAGTGAGACAAGAAAGGCTTATAAATTGTATAATCCCCTCACTAACAAGCTTATTGTCTCAAGATATGTAATTTTTAATGAACGGGGAATTTATTATCATAAAAAAGGCCATGTTGAGAAGACAAAATCTGTTTTGAATGATGATATAATTGTTAATATTAAGCATCCAAATAATGCTTCTGTATCTAGTGGTTTAACTCCACCAAACATCCCTTTATCAATTTCTTTAGTATCAAGTTCAAGTCCAACTTCTTCTCCAAGTTCTACAAGGAAGGTAAGGATATTGAGTGATATATATCAGAGGAGTGCAAATAAAGCACATGAAGAAAACCCAATAGGTGAGACATTGAATTTTTATATATTAGCCAAGGCTGATTTTGAACAATCATGTTTTGAAGATGCATGTACTAATTCGGCTTGGGTGCAAGCCATGCAAGAAGAAATGGATTCCATTCACAGGAATGACACTTATGAATTGAGAAAGCTTCCACATGACAAGAAAAATATTGGCACCAAATGTGTATACAAGACCAAATTTAACAACGATGGGAGTGTTGAAAGACACAAGGCAAGATTAGTTGCCAAAGGATTCACACATAAGTATGGAATATATTATGAAGATACATTTGTACCAGTAGCAAGATAGGAGACCATTAAAATGGTAATTTCATTAGCAACTTAGGAAAGGTGGATCATACATCATATGGATGTGAAAAGTTCCTTCTTCAATGGGTAATTAGAAGAGGAAGTATATGTGGAGTAGCCATAAGGTTTTGAAGTGGAAGGAGAAGAGAATAATGACTACAAGTTGAAGAAGGCTTTGTATGGTCTCAAGGAAGCACCAAGGGCGTGGTATGCTAGGATTGGTGGATACTTTCAGGAAAATGGCTCCCAGAGAAGTAGGAGTGATCCTACCCTTTACTACAAACAAGAAGGTATTGGTATTCTAATCATAAGTTTGTATGTTGATGATCTAGAGGGAAAATTTTAAGGATGGAAATTTGTTTTAAAGTTTAGAAACCTTGGCGAATCTAACTAGTCCATGATATTTAGTTGTAAAATGTTTGGAAATATATTTGTAAAAATATTAAAATTTCTAATAATTTTATGTAGCATCTATATAAAATTTTGTCGATTTTTAAGTTAAAAAAAATATAGTATAAAGTTTAAGCGAATATTGTTTATAAAAAATGGAAATAAGCAAAATTTTTTTGGAAAAAGCATGGAAAATTAGCCCCTAAAATTTCTCGTGATGATCTATTGTGTATGGACAGTAGTTCTAAAATGAAATATGAGTTCAAAGTTGCTATGATGAATGAATTTGAGATGAAATATCTAGATCTCATGAAGTATTTTCTAGGAATGGAGGTTTATCAAAGTAAGGATGAGGTTTTCATTTGTGAGACAAAGTATACACATGATATGTTGAAGAAATTTGATATGCTTAATCGTAATCCGTCCCCTACTCCAAATTCTCATGGGGTTGTATTATGTAGAGATGATGGCGGTGATTTAGTTGATGAGACAACTTATAGAAGTATTTGGGGGAGCTTGATGTTTCTAACCCACAAAAGACATGATATTACATTTTTAGTTTCAGTTGTTTCAAGGTATATGAAAAATACATCTAAAATACATATGAAGGCAACAAAGAGAATTTTAAGGTATGTGAAAGACACTATAATTTTTTTTCTTAATTACTAATCTTCTAAAAAGTTAAATCTTGTCAGATTTAGTGATTCAGATTGGGGAGGTAGTATGGATAATCGTAAGTCCACATCTGTAAATTGTTTCTCTTTTGGTTCTAGTTTGATTACGTGGAGCTCAAAAAAACAAAAAAACAAAGCATTTTTTCCCGTTGTCCACAAAAGCGGAGTATTTTGCAATCACCACAGAAGGTACACAAGCTCTTTGGCTCAGAAAAGTTTTGGAAAAATTGGAGAGAAGAAAATTTAGCCTACAGTGATTTATTATGATAATGGAAGTGCCATCAAGTTACCAAAGAATATCATTCATCACAACAAGACAAAACATTGTGACATGAAATATCACTTCATTAGGTATTTGGTGCAAAATAATGATGTTGAATTGAAGCACATAAATAATCACAATCAACTAGAAAATATCTTCACCAAAGCAGTTGCAAAAGCTCATTTTTTTGCACTACGATATAAGTTAGTAAGACTACATTAAGAATTAAGGGGGAGTGTTGAAAATAGTTCTTAGAATCCGCCATATAATTGTTGACATTAGTGAGCAGATTTTATGATTTTCTATGGTTATGTTATTAAAAATTAGTGCAGGAAATTATTAGGATGGCCATTGCTAAGTATGATTGGTAGTGTCACTAGATAATTAGTAGTTGATAGATAATGATATTATTAATAGGTTTATTATATAGCAATGTATTTACATACTTGATTTAATATGAGATTTACATGCTGATCTCGATCTCTTTTATTTTCTTTCATTGTTATTTTTATATGTCATAATTAGCTTGGTTTATTAGCTTTCTTAAAGAGCAAGTGGCCATTTCAAATTCTACATAAGATGAGAACTGTATATATATACAAAAAAAAAAAAACAATGTTTGTGATTTGTCTTAATTATATGTGAGTTTTCTAGCTAGGCACGTGACTTCTTTGATGCAATTTATGGCCTGAAATATTGCACTCTTTGCATCTTTATACCTTTATAGTTATTATTTGAAATTATATTTCTTGTTATTATTTGAAATTAGTGTGACAAAAAGTGGGGATAGGGCTACTATGTTTTAATCATTATATTTGATAACTCTTTTTCCATTTTTATCATTTTGCAGTTCTTTCATGATTCTCTCTTGAAATATTTGTTGCATTTTGCAACTGCTAATTAGTTTTCTTCTCATGAGAATTTGATCTAAGGATCAAAACAAATTTGAGAGGTAAAATCCAAATATGTTGTGTACATCAACAAAAATATCCAACATTATAAACATCTATATTCATTTTGCTGATAATATCTTAGCTTGTTTGCTTCTATCTTGAGTGATTGAAAACCACAATAATTTATTGTATAAAATATTTTTTAGTGCCATTGTATATCTTGATATGTTTTGATATTGTAGTTGTGACAAAAACTCTAATAGCTTTGCCAAAAAACACAATCTAGCACATGGTTTTTACTTTCAAATTGTTTTTTTATTTATGTAAATTTGAATAAAAGCATGTATATAATACCTTTAACATCATATTAAATTCTAATTTACAAATATTCCCAACCCAAAATTAGCACACATCTAAAATATTGGTAAAAGTTTCATATTTCTCAAGGATATTCAAGTTCTTAATGTCTTTAATCATTCTTGCAAAGGTTTAATTTATAATTGTTCCACCCAACCTAAAAATGGCCACATGTCTACACTATTGGGAAAAGTTTCATATTTATGGAGGATACACAAGTTCAGATAGTAACTTCAAAATAGTTTCATACATATAAAGAATTTGTTTTAGTTTTGTTATTTCATAAATTTCTCCTTTGTAAAGTATTGATAAATCTAGAGGATGAGCATAGTTCTAGATTATAAAATATTAAATTAAATTATTTTTATAATTTTTGTTTTGAGGTTAATAAAATATAAGTAGAAAAAATTCATTAGTAAATATGGTTGATAGACCCCAATTGGGGTCTCCTTATAAAAATGAGGTCAAAAATATAATTTTATCTTTTTTTGAGGAACCATGTACAAAACACCATCCAAACATTTTCATGGTCATGTTGTACTCTAATTGATTTTTCAAATAAGAGAATATGAAATTTGATCAAGATTAATAATAAATGTATATTTACTATTATACTAAATATAAGAGTAAATATAGTAAATATAATTATGATATTACTTACACTTCAAAATATACAACAATAATATAATACAATTTTTTTTAAAATAATTATAAAAATATAAAAAATGTATTTCAATAATATAATAAATACAAAAAATTTAATCAAAATTACAAAATTTTATAGTGAATGTGTACTTCTACATAACAACTAATTATAATTATAAGAAATAAGAAAGAAAAAGACATTTTTATTTGATTTTAGGGATTTTTCTCCATAGCAAAAAACCAATCAAATTTTAATTAATATTCATTATAAGAGATAATAAAGAAAAATAAATTTTTATTTCAGCAAGAGGTTTAGGGATTTTCCTCCAATGCCAAAAGAAAATAGATTTTTAATTAACTATTTTTGATGAAGAATTGAGATAGACCATTAGTATATTTATTGGATCCACATTGATATCTATATTAGTCTAGTTGACATCTCTCCAAAGGTCTTCATGTAACAGTTAAAACAAATATGTTATATGTTAAGTGAGGGAAATTTGTTGTTGTTGTTGTTGTTGTTATTGCTATAGGGAGAAGATGGTTAATCATTTATATTTTTCTATAAGTCTATAGGTGATTAGTGTAGAATTATTAGTCATTAAAAACTAAAATTGTAACTATTATAAAAAAAATTTGAGGGACGTTTTTATAATATTCACCTTCTATTTATTTTTATAATATTGTGTTTTATGAAAAATATTTTGGAATATAGATATTTCAATGATAAAAGAATTTATATGTATAGATTTGTAAATTTCATTTTATCTTATAATAAATTAAGTGAAATAATAATATTCTACATTATTTAAAAATAAATATTTTAAATATAATTGAAAGAGATTAGTTTAATTTTTAATATAAATTTTAATTACTTTCAAAACAATCTCTTTCTTTTTTAGTC
Organism: Pinus albicaulis; assembly: GCA_034641835.2. Lineage (NCBI taxonomy): Eukaryota > Viridiplantae > Streptophyta > Pinopsida > Pinales > Pinaceae > Pinus > Pinus albicaulis. The sequence continues at coordinate 1,317,700,223 of CM076579.1, read as the reverse complement.
AACATTTCTGAGTCTTAAGCTTTCAACATTGTGATATGCAATGTTATGGAGCTTTGGTATGATTATCACTGTATTGGTAATTGTAGCAAGACGATATACCATAATATAACAAAATAGACTCTAAGTCAAATTTAATTTACATATTAAAACAAGTAAAACTATTAAAATTCAAGTGATTCTCACTTTAGGAATAACTAAATAATTGGAACACTATAATTCCTAACCACTTGAAGTTTCATAGAATATGAATGGCCAAAGATGCTTTCAGTGGATGGATTTTATCTCTTTCCCTTGCCATCAATTAGTGGTGTTGTACTCCATTCATTATATATGTTTGGTGAATGTTGCATATCTATAAAGAATTAGATCTAATCATTATTGCAACAAATATATATATCATTTTTCAACTATAAATAGAGCACAAGAATGGAAGAGATATTTTATAAAAGCACAAGAAAAGTATGATATTAGGAAAAATAATAGGAGAAATAGTTGAGACAAATTTTGGGACTAAAGTGTGTGGAGGTAAGTGACTATGAGTGGAGAGTTCACTCCAAATGTTTTTTTAAATACATTTTTTAAAATCCTCCACAAAGTTTCATGGGAAATTTTATTTCCTCTCAATATGAATAAGTGTGAAAATATCTATATAACTAGTATGTGAAAATATCTATACAACTAGTATTTCTGAATAGGTACACTAAATGTCGTTTTTAAAAACATCTATTTTTGAATACATACACTAAATGTCTTTGTTGGAAACAATTATGGTGTGCTTACTCTGTCACAATACAAATACTATTTCTAAATACATGGAATAAATGTCTTAGTTGAAAACAACTATGGTGTGCATACCCTTGTGTGGGATCTAGAAATGCAACACTATTATATTATTAAAATTTGGTGCTAGTCCTTAATTAAATAGAAATATTTATGGAGAATAACATCATAATGTTGTACCATAGAAAATAAAGATTCAACTACAACCCAAATATCTCTCTTTCATTAGGGATGCAATAAATCATATTGGGCATTATAGCAAAGAAACAAAATAATATAAATATGGAGATATTGAACTTTTGAGCTATGTTTGTTCTGAGAGGTGAAAGGCAAAACTTGAAATCTCTTATTTGAAAAACATGAAATCAATTTGAAGTTGGAAAGCCAGAAATAAATTATTTCTAGTTTACCAAGTTGTGTTCTCTCTTCCTTTCATAGACTCCACATAAACAATTCCATTAAACCCTTCAAAATCAAAACATTCTTTCATAGACTACACAAAAACAATCCCTAAAATGAGTGATCCTCAAAATTTAATCACTCATTCTTAATTTGATTCTATGATTTTCCACACCATATGTTTCCCATAAAATGCATCTCAGACTTGCTATAACTCAAGCATCTATGGAGACAAATATTGAAACCTTAAAATCAGTGATCCTTAAAATTCAATCAGTGATTCTTATTTTGATTCCATGTTTTCCCACACTACATGTTTCCCATAGAATGCAACTCATTCTTGCTATCACTCAAGCATCTATCTATACAAATATTGAAACCCTAAAATTAGTAATCCTTAAAATTCAATCAATGATTCTTAATTTGATTCCATAATTTCCCACACCATATGTTCCCCATAGAATGTATCTCATTCTTGCTATCGCTCAAGAATCTATCAAGAAAAATATTGAAGCCCTAAAATCAGTAATACTTAAAATTCAATTAATAATTCTTAATTTAATTCCATAATTTCCCACACTATATACTTCCCATAAAATGCATCTCATTCTTACCATAGTCAAGCATCTATCCAAACAAATATCAATGAAAATCATTAGGACCTACCTGATTTACAACCAACATTACTGAACCCCTTTGGCCAATTTAATGTAAAAGACCTGGAAGTAATATATATACCCCTTCACTTAAATTAAATAATATTAATTTACTTCTTAATAAAACAATATTAGTTTACATGTAATTTACTTGACGAGTTAATTTTCAATTTAAAATTTGAAGAGTCAATGGCATCTAAACGTATTTGGACACTATCCCACCACAATATTTTAGGTCGGCCCGGTCAATATAATGAATTTCGGATTGATTTCAAACATACATATATAATAAGGTTAAGTACCAAACAAAACCATCGACAACCAACTTATTCTGCAACGGGAACTCTGATATTTGCACTACTAAACTAAACAAAATACGAGATGGATGTTTCCATGGGTGGTGACTCCGAAAACAATATGGGTGCTGAGCAGAGGCCTTTAAGATTCAAGGATCACGTAAGGATTGTGGGCATAGAAGCACTTACCAATATTAATGTATATCTACAGGCCCGGGGAAATATTGTATCTCCTCCTTCACAGAGCACGATCTCAGAGCCAAATGGAAGAGACGTCCAAGTCTCACAAGTGGCGGTGAAGGAAATCAGCGGGCAGCATCTGATATCGGGATTTTTCAGACGACTATTAAATCGGAACGAATGGAGATTAGAGAATACATGGGAAAGTGTGGACATAGAGCGGTTAGACGAAATCCGACGAGCTGGACCGTATGAATGGCGTGCACGTTATGAATGGCCTGCACAGCTTGGTGACCCAAACTGTGTAAAAATTGCAATGTTTGAAGATGCTAATATTGTTTTGATCCGAGATATATTTGATTGGAGTCGTGAAGATGGATGTGCTTGGTGCCAACAAATTGTATGGAGTGGCGATTTTGAAAATTGTCAACGAATCCTGCAACTGTTGAACGAGAATAGCAATACTGTGAAAATCGTTTATGAAAGTTTTCAATTTCATCCTGAGGTGAAACAGCAATATGTTACCCGCCATAGCCAAAATCCAGTGAATGCTACTATCGCAGCCATAGCTTGTTGTGAAAAGATTCATATCGTGTGCAATCTGGTGATGGTGATGAATGAGAATGATAGCTTATCGTGTGCAATCTGTCATGAAGTGCTTTCCACTTCATCTGCAAAAAAATTGCGTTGTAATCATTGTTTCCATCGCCTTTGTATCTATAGGTGGTTTGTACTTCACCTTTCAGGTCCGCTGTGCAGAGATGAGTTGAAGTAATCTTTCCTAAAGGAAACCCTTGTCATCTGTGAGTTCAAGTAGGTCTCTTTCCCAAAGGAAAATTTGTCATCTGTTTCATTCCTCTAGTGTTTTTTTTTTTTTTTTTAAACAGGTTCATTTTAAAATTTTATAAATGTTCATCGGACTCATTATTGCACTTTTTGAAAGTTATTTTTTTTATGTACTACAATATTTATGGTAATGCAATATTCATGTAGTGTGGTAATATTTTCAAAGTTACTATACATTCAAATTAGGGTCCAAATTAATTACTAAAGTTTTTATAATTGAAAATCTTTCCAAATAAATAAAAATGTGAAATTTGTATTATCTATAAATTAAAATACACATGTATTATGAAAATACTTATATGATGTATTAAGTTATTTATATTTTACAAATAATTGAAATAAAAATTTTCTTATGGCTAGAATTTTTTATTACCTTGTTATTCGAAAGCTTTCTTCTATTTGTTAGTTTCATATGTAGTTATTTATCTATATAATTAATAATATTTTTTAAAGAATAATTTCTCTTAATACCATGTAATTATTGAACCATTAATATTTTTTAAAGAATCATTCCTCTTAATACCATGTAATTATTGTACCATTAATATGTTTTTATATGTAAATCTTTACATTGTTAAATAATGAATTTCAAAGTTATTATATATTCAAATTCCTGTCAAAATTGATTATTAAAGTTTTTATAATTGAAAATCCCTACAGATAAATAAAGATATACAAATTGTGTTATATATATATATAAATACACATGTATTATTATGATCTTCCACTGCTTGAACCTTTGAATTTTCTCTTAAAGATGATGTGATGGATGGTGGATGATATCCATAAAGTGCCATAAATGGGGTCATTTTTGCTGCAGTATGGAAGGAAGTGTTATACCACCATTGAGCTAGAGGTAACCACTTGACCCATTGTCCATTTTTTTTTTTATCAGATACAAAACAACAAAGATATCCTTCCAAACATTTATTTACTATCTCAGTTTGACCATCGGATTGAGGATCATAAGATGAGTTATGAGCTAATTGAGTACCCTTGGGTTTCCATGTAGATTTTGAATTGTGTCCATAAATGTAGTAGCAATTGTACTTGATTTAAATGGATGAGATAATGCACAAAAGTGTGCATACTTGGTAATTCTATCAACTACCACCATGATGACACTCTTTCCTTCGGTCTTAGGTAAACCTGTGATAAAATCCATTGAAATCTCCTCCCAACATTGACTTGGAATGGATAAAGGTTGTAGAAGACCCGGGGTCTTAATTGTCTCAACTTTATTATGCTTGCAAAGCAAACATTCCGCCACAAAATTTTGAATATCAGATTTAAGGCCATCCCAAAAAAATTCTATGTTCACCATGTGGTAAGTTTTTAAAAATCTTGAGTGTCCTCCTAAAGGAGTAGTGTGCAATTCCAAAATAATCTTTTCTTTTAGTTGGGAATTCTTACAAAGATATAAGCGATCTTTGTACCATAAGGAATTATTTTAAATAAAAGCAAAAATAAAAATAAAAAATAAATAAATAATAATAATAATAATAATAATAAATAAAATTTAATTAGATATTTTCCTAAATTCTCTCCTAACATAAGCCGACTCTCATGAAATTTTCATGAGGTTCCTCATGATCCACTATTTATTTATACATTCCTCTGCCCTATTCTCTCTTTTTTTCAAAGAACTTTTGACGTTATACCCCTGATGATGGACTCACATAGACAGTCCGAAACATTGGGTTATTAATAAAAACTCAAAAACAGGTTATTCCTCTCCTCTATAATCTACTTCACCTATATGGATTCTCTATTTAGGAATTATTTTTTCAACTAAATGTATCAGATGTACTAGGATCTTGCTGCAACTTTTGAAGGAGTGTCCACACTTTTTCGTCCTTCTTCCATTCATCTCTTGCTTCAGTTAACCAATCTGGTTGGATAATAGAAATGGCACAAAGCAATGCTTCCACCTCTTCATTCTTTCTTGAGAGTGCATCTGCAACAAAATTTAGCTTCCCTTTTGTGACCCATTTTTGGTGCTCTTCTGAAGATAGTCTTTGTTCCAAAAGTGTTTAAGACTATCATGATCAATTTTTACCTTGAAGTGTCTTCTCATTAGGTAAGTTCTCCATTTCTTTAGTGCATGCAATATTGCTAACATTTCCTTCTCATAAATAAGTTTCTGTAAATACTTTCCTTTGATTGGAAGACTTTCAAAAGCAATGGCTCTTCCTTCTTACATTAAACAACACCAATTCCATTTCCTGAGGCATCACATTCCACAATAAAGGTTTTTGTGAAGTCTAGTGTAGCTAAGACTGGTGCTAGGCACATTTCCTCTTTAAGATGTTCAAAGGCCTTAGTTGCTTTAGGAGTCCATGAAAATGAATAGTTCTTCAATAATGTTGTTAGAGGTGCTGCTATTCTCCCATAATTCTTAACAAACTTTCGATAATACCCTATTAACTCGAGAAATCCTCGCAATTGCTTTATGGTTATGGGGACTTTCCATTCCTTAATGGCTTTAATTTTGTTAGGGTCTACCTTAACACCATCGTGAGATACAATATGACCCAGATATTCCACCTCTTGTACTCCAAAGAAACATTTGGATGTTTTTGCATATAATTGTTTCTCCTGCAATAGTTTGAGCACCCTGTCAACATGTTGAACATGATCCCTCCAAGACCTGTTGTAGATTAGTATATCATCAAAAAATACTAGCACAAATTTTCTAAGGAAGGGTTTGAAAATGGAATTCATCAACCCTTGAAATGTAGAAGGTGCATTGGTAAGGCTAAAAGGCATGACCAAAAATTCATAATGACCCTCATGAGTTCGAAATGTTGTTTTCGGAATATCTTCAGTCTTCATTCTAATTTGATGATACCCTGAATGAAGATCCAATTTGGTAAAATAAATTTCTCCATGTAATTCATCCAATAATTCATCAATCATAGGAATGAGAAATTTATCTTTAATGGTGAGCTTATTGAGCTCCCTATAATCTGGAAACATGCGCCATGATCCATCCTTCTTGTGTACCAATACTATAGGAGCAGAGAAAGAACTTTGACTAGGTCGAATTATACCCGCCTCTAACATTTCTGCAATCATATGTTCAATTTCGCTCATTTGGACATAAGGATATCTATAAGGCCTGATGTTTGGAGGAACAATTCCTGGAATCAAATGAATAGCATGATCACGATCACAAATAGATGGGAGTCCTTTTGGAGTTTCAAAAACCTTGGAATGATTGTCCACGACTTTTTGGAGATCTGCAGAAATAGATGATTTTGATGTTGGAACTTCTAGTGAGCATAATTGTGCAATTATGCCGCGTTGTTCTTTATTTATAAGCTTTTTCATGACATTAGAGCTTATTATCTTTCCTGGATTCCCTGCAATACCCCGTAATTCGACTTCCTTTCGTTTTAAAAAAAAATTCAAGAAAAGTTCTTGAAAATTAAAAGCTACCGTCCCCAAAGATTGTAACCATTTTATTCATAGTACAACATCAACACCTCCCATAAGAATGGAAAGCATTGGAATATTCAATACATATTCCCCCATGGTTAGCTTGATATTATGGAATTTTCCAGAGCAATTTATAGTTCATCCATTTTCAACCGTCACTTGACATTTTGGTGTTGGGTATAGGAAACAATTCAATTCCTTGGTTACCTTACAATGAATAAAATTATGGCTACTACCTGAATCAATCAACAGTAGTACCTTTTTCTTCTTGATATGTCCTTCTATCTTGAGAGTTTGAGGAGTGGTAATTCCTGCCAATGCATTACACGATATGGTTAGACTCATTTCTTCCTCTTCTTGGGTTGGTTCCTAGTGTATATCCTATTCTTGTTCATTTTCTTTTTCCTCTTCACAATATATGTAAAATAATTTCTTATTAGCACAATAATTACCTTTAGTGTATTTGCTATCACAACTGTAGAAAAGCCCTTTTTCTCTTTTTTCTTCCAATTGCTGTGGTATCAACTTTGTAGGTTGTGGAAATCTAGGAGTAGCAAGACTTCCCTCTTTATAGAAGTGAGTGGTAGGCTTCCTCGTCGCCATAATTTTACATTCAATTTTTCTTTCCAGCCTGAATGCCTTCTGCAATGAATCGGGTTCCAAAACACGAACTTCATGTTGGATGTTATCCTTTAAAGTACCTATGAAGAGATCAATCCTGTGTTCCTCTGGAATATCAGTTACCCTTATATTCAATTTTTGGAAGTCCTCAACGTGCTCCCCAATTAAACCATTTTGTTTGAGATCTATCAATTGGCTTCAGAAGGTGTTGCTCTTTGTATCCTCATAATGTGCTATCATTTCCTCCATAAAAATTGACCAAGTGACAATTTTTTTACGGGAGTAAAGCCATCGATAACATACAAACGTATTTTTTTCTAAGTGTAAAATTGCAATGCGTACCTTTTGTGTGTTTTGCACATTATGGAGATCAAAATATTGCTCCGTCTATAGTATCCATGTTACAGGATCCTTTCCATCAAAATTTCTCATATCCATTTTTGGAATATGGTTGTTCTTCCCGCCAACATTAGATTTTATGAAATCGTGATTAACATTTATTTTGTTCTCATCCTAAGTTTCCTTTACTACATTTTCACCATTAGGAAACATTTATTGTATCAACTTTTTCAAACCTTCCATGTATGATTTTAGATCATTCTTCATGTTTTCCATTTTCTCATCGATCTTAGCTTCCATGTCATCCATCTTAGATTCTATGCCAGTTTCCATGTCATCTATCTTAGATTCCATGCCATCTATGCCATTCTTCAAACCATCCATCTTAGATTCCACACCTTTCTTCAAACCATCCATCTTAGTTTCCATGCCTTTCTTCAAAACTTCCATGTCATTTTTTTTTGCTCTTTGCGAGAGCGAAATTTGTTGCACTTGCTCTTGTGATTTTCATATGTCATGTTGCCATTCTTCGTCTTCATGAGTCATAGTAGAGCTTTATAAAGGCTTAATGGGTGTTGAATTCTTTTTAGGGGCCATTTTAGAATCGAATACTAATATCTATTCTAAAATATGCCCTTGGAATCAATTCAACTTGATTCTTCAAACAAGACTTATGCAATTCGGGAAAAAAAAAAATACACACCTTTGACTTGATTTTGAGGAGCTTGATATTGAAATTGAATTATGTCTATAATTTTAGATCCTAAATATTTAAAATTCAGCCCTATATTAGCCCTCTCAAGCTTCTTTCAAATGCCATAGGTATGATCTGATTTGGATTCTTCAAGGAAAAGTTATGTCCAAACTCCCACAATGACCCAATTTTGGATTGATTTAGTAGAGTGAAATTGTACGACTTGCCACGTGTCACTATTTCCTCCTTTGGCTCTGAAATTGATAGACCGAAAACAAGAGTCTGTGTGATTGGGGCCACTTTTTATAGAATTCCAATCCGATGCTCAGAGAGAGAGCTATGAATATTTTCCGATGATCACCTCTTTGAGATGAAATTCAAAAGCCTCAAAAGGCCCTAACTTCCACATATCATATCTCTGAAAATATTGCAAACCAATATTTGAAATTTGCAACAATGTTCCTCAGGATTGTGCCTTCGCAATCTAAAAATTTCAGCTTCTGAAACTTCATAGAAAAAACGTTATTACGAAAATCCCACGATGACCTGTATAGGTTAAATTCAGGAGCGTGCAAAATGACCTAAATTGCACAGACCATATCTCCGAAAATATTGCGAAAAAAGCTCTAAAATTTTGCGAAGATGTTCCTTAGGATTTTGGCTTCGCACTCTAAAAATTTCAGATTCTGAACCTTTGTAGAAAAAAAATTATAGAGAAAATTCCACGATGACCTGTTTGGAGCATCAAAACCCTAGAATGTCAAAGCCTATGATACCAAATGTTGTGAAACCAGTTCTGTTAGCAACCTATAAATATAGGATCCATAATTTCGATTTGAATGATGGTATTCTTGTAAATATGTACATACTTTTCCTTCTGCAAGTTCTATTCCCATATTTAGTAAAAAATCAAAAAATCAAAAAATCAAAAATAGGGTAAAAAGTCCTAAAAGAAAAATCAAAGGACTTAAAAAAAAAAAAGGATACCCCAAAGAAAAAGATGAATAAATGAAAGTGTGCAAGTATAAATGCCACTACTTTTACCTTTTGACTATGTCAAAGTGTCAATAAATGCCATAGTCCATGATGAGTTAAACAATTTAATCTTAACTTGCCATTTTTCAATTTTACTTGTTGTAGATAGAGAATAATGAATTGTCATACAGTTTAATCATGACAATTCAGTAGTTAGGTAGAGAAATAAAGTGAATCCAACAATTTAATCTGGATTCATGGATGAAATATGTTTAGAATTAGATAGTTTTACTTGCTTTTAGAAAGAATAAATGCTGTAAAGGTTGCTAGCTCAAATGCACCTTACTACAAAGGAAGAAAAAAAATGTTAGCATGGTAAGTTGGGTAGGAAGAAGAAGGTGAAAAATCTCAATGTAAATATCATTCATTTGGACTGCAAAATAACTAACTTCCCCTTCCCATAGTCATGAAGCATTCTAAACTATCAGTCATAAAGGCTCAAGGAATTTCCTTTACTTTTGTTGGGGCTAGACCCAAGGCTCTATGGCTGATTAGTTGAAAGTGTGAAATGTCTATATTAATCCCTAAACTCACATCATTATTCCATTTCATGCATTCATCCCCCTGAATAATCATAAGTAAGACCTCATTTTTACTTAAAGACATTATAATTCCCATCTGAATAATTTCCATCATCACATGAGAAACATTAAACCCTCAAAATTACATTATATCATAAGTTAAAGTGATAAGATTAATGCAAATTGTCTTTTAAACTTCAATTTACTTGTTATGTTTATGTATTTTGAGTATACATTATCCCGTTTCCATATTAGTTTTGACTTATGTATTAATTCCCTATAGAAATTACCTTTTCCTATAGTATATAATTCCTTTTTATATAATAGCCCCAAAATCCACTTATTATAACTTTAGCCAAAGTTATTTAATCCCCACATGTGTAAATAAAACACCCACATTACAACCCCTCTGGCTAAAATATATCTTTATATTAAATCCCACCGCTATGGTAAGTAAATCGTTTTGATTTAATTAATATATAATAAAAATATATGAAAAAACCTTAAACATGTGTTAATATATGTTTAAAAACAAAAAATGTAATTCCCGAAGTTTAATCTAAGCTAAAATTTACTAAACCTATGCCTTTTTTTATATGTTCCCTTTCCCAATTTCCTTTAACCTAAGGTTAAAATCTTAACTTATCCATTTTTCCCGATGCATACCCCTTTACCAAAATTCTAACCTTGGTTAAACCATTATAAACCGCCCCATTCTATATATAAAATCACTTGACATATTATAAATCCATTTTTTATCCCATATCCGCAGTGCCATCGGATTCAATTTTAACCGTCCGATCATCTTTACAATCATAATCCTACGGTTCACATCAAACACGATCACCTTAATTCATATCCCATCCTTCCCCGCCGCGTATAGTATTAGCCATCCAATCTTCAATCATCCCTTTAATGTAACGGTCTAAACCGAACCTGATAACATATGCCCCTTGCCCCCACCATTTTCCATCACATTAGTTTTTGACTGTAGATCTCCACTTACCATATCAATGGTTCACATTAAAGAGCCCGGTCCCATTGCACTTACCCGGCATCTTTGAAGCAAATCCCGATCGTTTACATCGCAGAGTCAGATCCGACGATGCAGATCTAGTATTGCATAACTAAAATGATCGACCAAATTTCATGAAAATTTGAATGATAAAAGTGGTATTGTAATACCACCCAATGCTATGTGTCTATTTCCTATTCGATTGCATTCATATTGGCCAAAACAACTTACAATCTAAAAGAAACGTGATAACCACTGATGGTTTTTGCATTCAAAGAAAATTCGCTCCTGCCATTAACTGTAACTTGCATTAAATGATACGTATAATGATAAACATATAAGGTTTAACCTTATTTTTTCTTCGTTTTATGTATTATTTCCCCTCGGCTGTTATGAAAATGCTCCGAGACTCTGTGAATGAACTTTATAACCATCGCTAGCCATTTTTTCCCCTGAAGCAGAATTTCACCACAGTGACGACATTCAAAAGACTCTTGATGTTTTCCATTAACTCACAGCATCCAGTTTGAAGCTGATACTACCAGAAGGGAGGTAATAGGTTTGATAGAAGATTGGAATAGATAGAAAATTATTGTTATTATACCAATGCCACCATAGAAAGAAAGCTACCGAGATAGGCAATGCTACAAAGAAGAGTGTACAAGCAACATTTATAATAATTACTATCTATTGATTATGATGCTATTCTAATTAATAATTTATTTTTATCTTGTTAGCTATAAAGTGGTGCAAATTTTCAAATCACTATATTAACAACATTTATAAGAATTCTTATGTGTTGAGTATGTTTCGATTCCAATTAGTAATTTATTTTAATTTTCTTAGCTTTAAAGTGGTGCAAATTTTCTATAATAATATATAAGAGGCAACAAAAATCTTATGAGATTTTAATAAAAAATGTAGATATTAATTATAGTATAAATAATGTAAGCAATTTAAGTTTTATAAGAATATCAATTATATGTTTTTTCAATATAATATATTCAGTGAGTTCCGAAAAAATATTGAATTCTTGTAATAACTAGATTAGTTGTTTCTTCATCTATCCTCTAATATTTGCAAAAAGTCAATCTATATTACTCTATTTCTATTCTTATTTATAATTGATTTTGATTGATAAAACGAAAAATAATAGATAGTGGGAATTACTAATTTCATTATCATTAAATACATTTAAAATTAAGATATTTCTTGCATGCTAATCTATTATTCATGAAATAATCCTCAATCAACTAAACTTTAACACAAAATATAACTTTTTATATGAATAAAATTAAAATCTAAATATTTCTAGTTCTCATGATTTGTATTAATCACCTTCCTAATAAAATATTACACATTATTTTTAAAGTCTAACTATATATCACCCTACTATGTAATAATGATTAAATTTTAATACAATAATATATTTAATATTAATATCTTTATTTGAAAAATCATCTCCCCCTATCTTTTCCAATGGCCTACCCAAGGTTTCTCATCCTTATGCCATCCTCACTTAAATTTAAGGTGGTTTTGGGTAGAGGTAAGCAATTTTGAGAAACATCCTCTTCCATGTTGTTTAACCTCATGTTATACACTTAATATTGATGTCATGGTTTCAATGGGAGAAATACATGCTTTGATAAAGAGTATATGATATTAGGTTGTATTTATTTATCTCTAAACATAAACAAAAGTAAGTTATTATAATAATTGAAGTAGTTTTAAATTATAACAATAACAAAAATTGGTAATATGCAATTTAATAGTTTTTAAACAAGATACTCTAAAATGGTACCATCTCTAAGACTTACTATATTAAGTCAATCTAAGTAGAATAGTTTCCATAACACAAAAATATAACTTAAATGTAAGTTAATAATAGTATTGACCATTGATTATTATTAATGTCATTATATAACTTTAGATGTTATTTCCTTGACAAACTTAATTTTAAATTAGTATAAAAACAATAATTAATACTACTAAACATAATTATGTTGCTATAATTTCCATTCTTAGTAAAATATGTGTTTGACCATTAGGAAGTGCATATTATTCACCCCTTTTGGTACTATTTGGGGCACATTATCTTCAAACAAGGGTTATTGGTGGATGTGTAACACCCACCTTAATTTCCTTTTTTTTTTTTTTTAGAAGAGTACATTTGAATTTTAAGTGAAAAAGAAATTAAGGAATATTTTAATTGGTTATGAACCTTAGCTACATTTTCTTTTATTAATAAAAAAATATTTTATGATTTTCCATAACTAGTTAGTAAATAATTCCAATATTCGAGAGAAGTTGGAGGAGAAGGGGTTTTGTGCAAGTAGATAGAAAAGTACAACAGATGAGTTGTGAGGAAAGAGTGGACCAGAGCTGTTGGATAACTAGTGGTAACTCTGCAAGCTGAACCATAGAGGAGGCTAGACAAGGTTCTTGAGGTCTAACTCCAGGAAAATTGCTACTAACTTCCGCTCTGGTGAGAAGCACGGGGGATTTGAAGACATGATCGACACACTCATGGTTGGGTAGATTAACCAGTGGAACAATAAATCAGATAAGTGTATGGTTGATGTGTTAAATTCTGTTAATATTTGATATTATAGTACTATAAATTAAATCTTGAACGAATTCATGTGAATATTCTTGTGTTATAGTAGTGTTATGTAAGCAACAACTTAGTTATCATTTAAAAATGGTATAATATTGGTTTAGAAATAAGCTCCAAAAATAGAAGAAAAGAGAGATCAACGCCTTAGAAATAAGCCAATTCGAGGGGGAAACCTCCTTTACATTACATAAATCAACAATTCTTGGATGATACAAAAGAAAAAACCTCCTTCTATATATAGGAGTCCATGGGGTCACAATATAATCCTAGCCGACCTAACAATAATAATAATGTAAGGGCACAATAATAACAATATTGGGGTTACATGGGTACAGCCATACCAATAAGGGGGCTACACTAACAACAATAAGGGACTACACTAGTAACATAGGGACCTAACATGCCCCTCTCCTTAAAAAAAGTGTTGTCCTCAATGCTTGGGTAACTCTAGATGATTCTGTATAAAATTCTCATCCTCCCATGTAGAATATTCAGTGAGTAAGTTCTTCCACTTGATGAGATACTCTGAAATTGATCGTTTTCGTATCTATCAATTTCTTGTTTCCGTGACTGCTTCAGGTTCCAATATGATTTTTCCTTCCTCATCAAGTTCTGGAAATATTTCTTGAACTGGAAGTTTGTCACCTATAACCTTCTTTAAACATGAAACATGGAAAATTGGATACACTCATCAAGAAGCAGGAAGCTCCAATTTGTATGCCATAGTACCAATATTTTGCAACACCTTCTAAGGACCAGAGTACTTTTTCGATAATTTATTATCCTTCTTAGATTGCTTGAGGGACATATTTTTGTATGGTTGTAGCCATAAAAATGCCCAATCTCCTACATTAAAAATTCTCCCACTACGATGTTGATCTCCTTCTTGTTTCATTAGATTTTGTGCCAAATTTAGGTTATCCTTTAAGAGTTAGAGAACTTGCTGTTGATGCTCGATTTGATATTCCACTGATTGAAACTTATAATTTTATCTTAAAGATGATGTGATGGATGGTGGATGATATCCATAAAGTGCAATAAATGGGGTCATTTTTTCTATAGTATGGAAGGAAGCGTTATACCACCATTCAGCTAGAGGTAACCACTTGACCCATTATGTTTTTATATTAGATACAAAACAACAAAATATATCCTTCCAAACATTTGTTCACTATCTTAGTTTGACCATCGGATTGAGGATGATAGGATGAGCTATGAGCTAGTTAAGTACCCAAACAAGAAAATAATTGCATCAAAAAATTTCCAGTAAAAATGGATCTCTGTCGCTTACAATAGTCTTTGGGTTTCCATGTAGGTTTTGAATTTTTTCTATAAAAGTAGTAGCAACTGTACTTTCTTTAAATGGATGAGATAGTGCACAAAAGTGTGAATACTTGGTAAGTCTAAAAAATACCACCATGATGACAATATTTTATTTTGACTTAGGTAAAATTGTGATAAAATCCATTGAATCTCCTCCCAATGTTCACTTGGAAAGGATTGTTGGGTATGTGTTATATTATTTTCACGATTAGTTGCACGCGCCCCATGGTTTTGTGCGTGGGTTTGCACATGATTTTGGACCCTATTTTTCAGTGGGTGGACCCGCCCATGGTTTTGTGCATGGGTTCTCACATGGTTTTGGTGCATGAGAGTTTTTGGCCCCTGGTATTTTGTAGATCTAGTCAAGGGAACTACATTTATGTTCTAATCTAAGGTTAATGGATTGGGGTTTATGTATGATTCGACATGTATATATATGTGTTGCAACACTAAAATGAATATAATGAAAAATCAATCTAGTAGTCCCGATTTGGGATTGAGGGGAAAATCTCTGTGTATATCTGTTTTATGATTTATGCTCTCGCTATTGTTTATTTTATGTTTTTAAGATTCGTTTGAAAATAATTTCTGTATAGGGTTAAAACCTACATGGATAAAGGTTGTAGAAGACCCAGGGTATTAATTGTCTCAAATTCTTTTTTCTATCAAACCAAACATTCCACCACAAACTTTTGAATATTAGATTTAAGACCATCCTAAAAAAATTCTTTCTTCACCCTGTGGTGAGTTTTTAAAATTCGTGAGTGTCCTCCTAAAGGAGAAGTGTGAAATTCCAAAAGAATATTTTGTTTTAGTTGGGAATTATTACAAATATATAAGTGATATTTTTACCATAAGGAATCATTTTTCGAACTAAATGTGTTATATGTACTAGGATCTTGATGCAAATTTTGAATGAGTGCCCACACTTCTTCGTCCTTCTTCCATTCATCCCTCGCTTCAGTTATCCAATCTAATTGGATAATAGAAATGACACAAAGCAATGCTTCCACCTCTTCATCCTTTCTTGAGAGTGCATCTGCAACAACAGCTTCCCTTTTTTGTAGATGATTTTAAAGTCATAACCCAACATCTTTGTGACCCATTTTTGCTGCTCTTTTGAAGATAGTCTTTGTTCCAAAAAGTGTTTAAGACTATCAAGATCAATTTCTACCTTGAAGTGTCTTCCCATTACGTAAGGTAGCCATTTCGTTAGTCCATGTAATATTTCCAACATTTCCTTCTCATAAATAACTTTCTGTAAATACTTTCCTTTGATTGGACAACTTTCAAAAGTAGTGGGTCTTCCTTCTTGCATTAAAACAACACCAATTCCATTTCCTGAGGCATCGCATTCCACAATAAAGGTTTTTGTGAAGTCTAGCATAACTAAGACCAGTGCTAGGCACATTGCCTCTTTAAGATGCTCAAAGGCCTTAGTTGCTTTAGGAGTCCATGAAAATGCATCTTTCTTCAATAATGTTGTTAGAGGTGTTGTTATTATCCCATAATTAATAACAAACTTTCGATAATACCCTGTTAACCTGAGAAATCCTTGCAACTTCTTTATGGTTGTGGGGAATTTACATTCCTTAATGGCTTTAATTTTGTTAGGGTTTACCTTAACACCCTCTTGAGATACAATATGACCCTAATATTACACGTCTTGTACTCAAGGAAACATTTTGAGGTTTTTTCATATAATTTTTTCTCCTCCAATAGTTTGAGTACCCTCTCAACATGTTGAACATGATCCTTCCAAGACATGTTGTAGATTAGTATATCATAAAAAAATACTAACAAAAATTTTCTAAGGAAGGGTTTGAAAATGGAATTCATCAACCCTTGAAATGTAGAAGGTGCATTGGTAAGGCCAAAAGGCATGACCGAAAATTCATAATGACCCTCATGAGTTCGAAATGTTGTTTTTGGAATATCTTCAGTCTTCATTCTAATTTGATGATATCCTGAATGAAGATCCAACTTGGTAAAATAAATTTCTCCATGTAATTCATCCAATAATTCATCAATGACAGGAATAGGAAATTTATCTTTAATAGTGATCTTATTGAGCTCCCTGTAATCCAGACACATGTGCCATGATCCATCCTTCTTGTGCACCAATACTACTAGAACAGAGAAAGAATTTTGACTAGGTTGAATTATACCAGCCTCTAATATTTCTGCAGTCATACGTTCAATTTCGCTCTTTTGGACATAAGGATATATGTAAGGCCTGATTTTTGGAGGAAAACTTCTTGGAATCAAATGAATAACAAGATCATGATCACGAATAGGTGGGGGTACTTTGGGAGTTTCAAACACCTTGGAATTATTTTCCAAGGCTTTTTGGAGATATGGAGAAATAGATGATTGTAATGTTGGAACTTCTAGTGAGCATAATTGTGCAATTATGCCTCATTGTTCTTCCTTTAGAAGCTTTTTCATGACATTAGAGCTTATTATCTTTCTCAGATTCCATAAAATACCCCGTAATTCAATATCCTTTCCTTCCGAATTTTTTTTTCAAGAAAAGTTCTTGAAAATTAAAAGTTACCGTCCCCAAAGATTGTAACCATTGTACTCCTAGTAAAACATCATAACCTCCCATTGGAATGGAAAGCATTGGACTATTCAATAAATATTCCCCGATGGTTAGCTTGATATTAGGGAATTTTCTAGAGCAATTTATAGTTCCTCCATTTGCAACCATCACTTGACATTCTGGTGCTGGGTATAAGAAGTAATTTGATTCCTTGGCTACCTTACAATGAATTAAATTATGGGTACTACCCGAATCAATCAACACTATTACCTTTTTCTTCTTGATATGTCCTTCTATATTGAGAGTTTGAGGAGTGGTAATTCATGCCAATGCATTACATGACATGGTCAAACTCATTTCTTCTTTCTCTAGGGTTGGTTCCTCATGTATATCCTCTTCTTTTGAAGTTTCTTCTTCATTTTCTTCCTCCTTTTCACAAACTATGTAAATTAATTTCTTCTCAGCACTCTTATGACCTTTAGTGTATTTTCTATCACAATTGTAGCAAAGCCCTTTTGCTCTTTTTTCTTCTAATTGTTGTGGTGTCAACCTTGTAGGTTGTGGAAGACTAGGAGTAGCAACACTTCCATATTTAGAATGTGAGTGGTAGGCTTCCTTGTCGCCATAATACTACATTCAATTTTTCTTGCCGACCTGAACGCCTTGTCAATTGAATCAGGTTCCAAAAGTCGAACCTCATGTTGGATGTTATATTTTAAAGTCCATATGAATACATCAACCCTATGTTCCTCTAGGATATCAGATGCCCTTATATTCAATGTTTTGAAGTCCTCAATGTTCTCCACCACTGAACCCTTTTGTTTGAGATTTATCAATTGGCTAAAGAAGACATTTCTCTTTGTATCCTCATAATGTGCTATCAGTTCCTCCATAAAAATTGACCAAGTGACAATTTTTTTATGAGAGAAAAGCCAACGATACCATACAAATGTATTTTTTTTGTAAATATAAAGTTTCAATGCGTACCTTTTGTGTGTTTTTCACATTATTGAGATAAAATTATTGTTCCATATGTAGTATCCATGTTACGGGATCCTTGCCATCAAACTTTCCCATATCAATCTTTGGAATATGGTGCGTCTTCAATCCAACATTAGAGTTTATGAAATCACGATTAACATTTATTTTGTTCTCATCATGAGTTTCCTCTACTATATTTCCGCCATTAGGAATCATTTCTTGTATCAACCTTGTCAAACCTTCCTTTAAACCTTCCATGTCTGATTTTAGATCATTCTTCATGTCTTCCATTTTGTCTTTCATTTTTCATCGATCTCAGCTTCCATGTCATCCATCTTAGCTTCCATGCCAAGCTTCCATGCCAGCTTCCATGCCATTCTTCAAACCATCCATCTTAGCTTCCACGCCTTTCTTCAAACCATCCATCTTAGCTTCCATGCCTTTCTTCAAAACTTCCATTTCATTTTTTTTTTCTCTTTGCAAGAGTGAAATTTGGTGCACCTGCTCTTGTAATTTTGATATGTCATGTTACACTTCTTCCTCTTCATGAGTCATAGTAGAGCCTTCTAAAGGCTTAATGGGTGTTTAATTCTATTTAAGTGGAATTTTAGAACCCAATACCGATATCTATGTTTCAATATTCCCTTGGAATCACTTCAAACTGATTTTTCAAACAAGACTTATGCAATTTGAAAAAAAAATACACATCTTTTTCTTTCTTTCGATGTGCTGGATATTGAAATTGATATATCCCTGTAATTTTGTATCTTCAATATCTAAAATTTGGTCCCATAGTATCCCTCTGAATCTTATTACGAATGCCACATTTATAACCTAATTTGGATTCTTCAAGGCAAAATTATTCCCAATCTCCCACAATGACCTAATTATGGACTCGTTCAGTAGATCGAACTTGTACAGTGTGCCACGTGTCAGTGTATCCTCCTTCGGTTATGAAATTGATAAACATGAAGCTATAGTGCATGTAATTTCAGCCACTTTTTATAGAATTCCAATCCAATGCTTAGAGAGTGAGTTATGATGATTTTCCCACGGTCATCGCTTTTGGATGAAATTTGGGAGCCTGTAGAAACTCTAACTTCCACAGATCATATATTCAAAAATATTAAGAACCAAGTTCTGAAAAATTTTCACGAATTTCCTCAGGATTTCGGCTTTGCGTGGTAAATTTTTTAGCTTTTGAACCTTCATAAGAAAATTTTTATAGCGAAAATTCCACGATGACTTGTTTGGAGCAGTGAAACACTAGAATCCAAATCTCTAACCAAATGTTATGGAACCAACTCCAAAAATAGAATAAAAGAGAGATCAACGCCTTTGAAATAAGCCACTTCGAGGGGGAAGCCTCCTTTACACTACATAAATGAAAAATTCTTGGATGATAAAAATGACAAAACCTCCTTCTTTATATAGGAGTCCACGGGGTCGCAATATAATCCTAGCCGGCCTAACAATAATAATGCAAGGGCACTATAATAACAATATTGGGTTTACAGGGGTGCAACAATAACAATAAGGGGGCTACACTCATAACAACAAGGGATTACACTAGTAATATAGGGACCTAACAGTTAAATTCTATTAATATATGATATTATAGTACTGTAAATTAAATGTTGAATAAATTCATGTGAATATTATTGTGTTATAGTAGTGTTATGTAAGCAAGAACTTAGTTCTCTTTTAAAAATGGTACAATACTGGTTTAATTAGTTTTGTCACAAATTGCACCTGATTGGCTTCTAATCAGAAAAATCTATGTAATTATTTCAAACCAGCTTGTGACTGAAGCTTAGCCTCTTCAGTCTGAGAGGTCTCTCTCAAAGGGGTTAATGATATTTGATAAAGATGAAACTAGATGGCTAATTCTACTTGGAAAATAACTTGATTGTGATGTGTGTAGGTTGAAAAGAGTACAGGTCTGCAATAATTGGGCTTATGGAGTCAAAAAATCAGTATGTTCAGTGGCAAAGTATCTTGACATGGAAGCTGAGGTAGTTAAGATTTTTTAGCAGAGGTAAATCACACATGGAACATGAAATAACACAACCATTTCATCAATAAAGGAAGTCAGAGCATACATCTATGAATTCTAAGTATTAAAGATGAAATCCACTGCAAGTAGTACACATAAAAATATAGATCAAAAAGACACTTAAACATCCATCAGAATCTCAGGTTGGTCAAGAACAAGTCCTCTGTATTATTGATATCAGTCAATTTACATAAAGTTGTAGTATTGCAAAAAATTTCCAATCCTTTAAAAATTTGAATATCTGCCCTTTAATAGACCTTGTTACATGAGATATGATCTACGTCTTGGCTAGATTTATCGAAATTTTCCTATTGACACCTTGCATAACAGGAAAACATGTGCTTTAATGAGAAAATGACAACTACACTAAGAAACAATCCTTTTCCTAATAAGACTCAAACTTCTACTTATTACATCAACTACCTTATCTCTTAAAATAGTTACATATTTGACAACTAATGCTTCACATGCTCAAATAGGATGTGGTAGGACTCATCACTACATGACATCTTAATTACGCTCTTCAAAATTTGAAAATAAACCCTAATTTTTAGGAAAACAAAGGTTTATCTTCAACGAAGTCTTCAACTGATAAGTTTTCTCCCTTTCATGGTCTTCAAGTCATGGATGATTGATGGAAAAGTCCCTTGACTTGTTTAAAGTGTCCACTTGTCCAAAAATGCTCAGAAATCTTCAAAACAACTCTCTACGAAAGTATGGCAGTTTCGTAGCGTACAAAAATGGGCTTTGCAATCAACTTTTTTGCTTCTTTCCTCTTGCATTGTGTTCATTATGGCCTGAAAAAGCCTCCCTATAATTTTATCTTCTTGGAAGTTACCAAAAGTGGTTTTAAAAACAAAAAGAAAGCTACAGGTGGTTTCATAGCATTTTCTTGGCTTCAAGCCTAGGAAACGCTATGAAACTGTCTTAAACTGTGTAAATTTCAGATTTTTGCCTTGTTTAAAAAATGTACCTTCCAGTTGCATAAATTTAGTTTTCAACATGCATTTGACCTTTCAAAATATAAACCAACTCAAACTAGGAGTCTTGAGGTGTTTCTTCTTCATTGATGATGAGTTGAGCTATTGGCTCCTCAACTACTGTCATTTTTAGACCCTTCTTTTTTAGTTCCTCATGAATCAATTATAGTTGTTCTTGGAGGTCTTTAACCTGGTTATTCAAATTTATGTTACTAGATTTCAAGTGCAGGTTTAATCTTCTGACATGCTTCACTTCTTTCCTTAATGGCATAGTCCATTTGATTAATTTCTGTGTGTTAGCTGGGGTCTTTGATACACTGTCAACCTCCTTTTCCAAAAACTCTTTCATCTTCTCAAACTGAACCTTCTAAAAATTATGTTTCCTTGCCTCCTTCTTCATAACTATTATTTCATGATTTTCTAACCTCAACTGTTCCTCAAGGAGTTCCAAATCTATTTTTTCAATGACATTCTCATTTCCTTTCTTTTTCTTGCTGACTGGATCTTCTTCTGCAAGGGATGAAAGGTCTATAATGTATTGTGGTAGCTAGACAGTGTCAGTGGCTGGATGAACTTATTTACTACTTTCCAACAGTTTTCTAGCATGTCTTTTCATGGGCTTCCTAGCCTGGAACATAAA
Source organism: Pinus albicaulis (assembly GCA_034641835.2). NCBI lineage: Eukaryota > Viridiplantae > Streptophyta > Pinopsida > Pinales > Pinaceae > Pinus > Pinus albicaulis. The sequence goes on along the minus strand of CM076579.1, from coordinate 1,317,678,258 downwards.
ACTTGCATCCTCACCTTCAAATTCTAGCTTCTTTGTTGATTTAGCTTTCTTGAGTTTCTATCCACCTTCATCTATATCCTTAGCCTAGACTATAGGAGTTTCTTGAATATCAATGGCATGTATTATGTCTTCTAAATTTCATTTAGCTACTGTTTGGCTCCTTGTAATCCTTTTGCTACTTTGTTTACTCATAGTTTTCTCTTGTTTTGCAGGGTTTCTCATTGTTGAATTTTTTTTTGAAGGTGAAACAAAGGGTGTATCAAATCTCTGCAACTGCTATGTTTCCATCATTACTAGTTCACTTTTCTCTACCCCTACTGGTTCACCTTGTTCTGCCACTAAAGGTGATGGTATACCTCTAGGTTTAGGAGTTCTTTTAGGGGTAATGGTATCCATTTCAAAACCACTAACAAACAAGAAAGAAGACCAGTCTCTGCCTAGCCTTTGTAACTCATCTAAAACCAAAAATTTTATTAAGCCATGATGAAAAAGTGAGGTTTCAATTCCCTTAGATTTAGCTTGAACTTTATCTTCCATTTTTGCTAAACTTCTATGTAAATAGAAAGGTAGATCAAGGGATTTCTTACCAAAAAGTGTAGGAGAAGCTTGAAGTGGTAGGAATAGAATCTATGATATCTCCCTTCACAAGTGAAATATTTCTGAATGATAAGCAGTAGCTTTGAGAAATTATCCTTCATGCAGCTCCTTGGAATGGTATTTGTAAGGTCAGCTTCACTATTTTTTGGCTTGATAAACTCTTTACATTCCCCTATGTTGAATTTGAAACCTTTGAACCATTTTTCTTGTCCTCTTGGAATCCTTGTTGTTGCTGCAATGATCTCTGGTGTAATAGTGAGATTCAGCATTCCCAATTTTGTAGCTGTTCCATTAAAGTTTAGGGAAAATCCTTTAGAAACCTGTACATGGAATCCTTGTAATCTTTCACAAAACTATAAACATCCCGTTATTTTGAAAACCTCTATAGCTGTTGGGTCTTCGTTTATCAAGTTCATATCTGATGGCTCATATCTAAGACAATGACCAACTTTATTTGTCTTCCTTTTTGTAGCCATGGTTCTCTAATTTCTTCTCTTCCTTGCTTGATCAGTGGTACTTGTAAATCTTTGAAAATACTAGCCACAACTTGGACTCAGTGAAATAGCTCTCCAGAGCTTAAAAACATGCAAAGAGGGAATGGAGAATGAAAAATGACTCAATTTGGAAAGATTTTGAAGTTCAATGACAACTCATAACATAATGATGACTCATACATGCTTAAAATGGTAATGATGACTTCAGCCCTGACCATATACCTTGATCTTTACCCTCACTGACTCGAATGGCATCTAACTTATCCTTTTCAATAATTTTCTGACACCTAACAGCTAATTTGACAAGACAGATAGGAATCCTTACTTTCGTAGTGTTTTAAGTGCAATTCTAGGCATTTTCACTGTGAAAGTATCAGTAGTTTCGTAGCGAAAAGTGCATTTTCTCTGTGTATTTCGCTACGAAAGTGTGGTTTCTTGGCTAAATAGATTCTTTCGGTGCTATAAACTTGGGAAATGAAAAATGTCAGAAAATAATGACTGATGTGATATGAAAGGATTTAAATGAGGGTGGGTTTAGACCTTAGGATAGGTTTAAATAAGAAAAATTAAAAATTTTGCTTGACCAAGTAATGAAAAATGAATTCTATGACCCTACCTTTAACACATGAACCTCTAGAACTTTGCCAAATGATGCTTCATTTTTCTGAGTGATAACACTTAGATTTATCATTATGATAGAGATAGGGCACTCGGTTAGAATAATGTTGAAAGAAAAGAGGTTCTAAATCCCATGAAAATTCTAGTGCATAAAGTGTATCGGTAGTGAAACCCTTAGATAAATCTAATACCACTGTGGCCTTGTCTGTGGGCAAGAGATGGAAAAACAAGAATAATTTTTCCTAAAACACCAACCCGTATTCAGGTGCAAACTATAACCCAACAAATTTTGGGAGTAACTCAGACCCAAGAAGGTTGGAAAAGGTCAAAAGGGACTACTTTGGTTCGTAGACCAAAATAAGAGCAAAACAATACTTATAGTAAGAAATATTTGTAGAACAAAACATAGTAGTACATTTTATATAAGTACCACTGAGATTTCATTATAAAACTATGAATCAATTGTGCAAACAAACCCTTGGTATTTTATAACATGATAGAGGCCTTGAGTCGAGAGGTTTAAACCCTCACCCATTGGTACAGGTGGGTTTTTGCATTGTGAGGCAACTGGGAAAAACCATTAAGGATAAACTATCAAAGTACGATTTAAAGATAAATTGAGAAGTAAACTTCTAGAATATAGATATAAGGTAGTTATAAAGGTTAGAGTGGAACTTCGAACCACATAAGTAGACATCTAGCCACTGTAACAATCATCTATACAATAGAAGATATCTCATAAAACAAGTAAAAGTAATAAGAAACTAATTTGCATTCGACACATTCATTTCTTCAAAATTTATATAAGATTTGAGATAAACTAAAATGCAAGTTTACAAATAAGATCTCCAAATCCGTACAATAGTAACGGAAGAAAACCCTCTATCTCAAATTTGTTTTAACAATAGACATGAACCATAACCCTTAATATAAATCATAATAAAAATATAGTGAGTAATCTGGTATACACCTATAGGCAAGAAGAGCCTCCTATAACAACAAGAAAGTGTAAAGCCAACAACAAGAAAAAAACCTTAGGTTTTAACCCGATGTTGCCTATATAATGAAAACAAAGTCATAACCATGGCAAACATGTTTTAGCCATTGAGAAAGATAACATGTTGTGCAGTAAAAATTTGAACCATTCGTTCACCAGCGAGAAGAAATAAACAATTCCTCACAAGATGGAGCATTAAATCATGGTGAAGCCCTTGAACCAAACTGCAACTAAAGATGAAGCATTGGGAGGAAGTAAGTACTTTCACTGAGACAAGAAAACAGGTTAGGGAATTTTATATAAAATATGAACAAAAAATCCTATAAATGAAAAAATTAAAAAGAGAACCTTACCTCATAGAGAGAAGCCAAAATTTGCTGATACGCCTATGTGCAATGGCACAGATGAAACATTAGACATAAAAAATTGGTAACATTGATTGGGTGTCAATGTATATAAACCCAAAGAGAAATGGAAGATGGAATTAAGCACCTTACAGCTCATTACCTCCATATAATTTCTCAGGAAAGGCAGTCTGCGAGCTAGAGGATGTACTAACTGAGGTGCGCACTGACAGAAAATAATAACCCAATACACATGTATGAAAGCCAAAGGCAACGTGGTGGCCATACCACTTCACAAAGGAGAATAGCAGAGCGAAAGACCACTAAGGAACGAAAACCAAATGAAAAGCTTCAAAGGGAATTGGGGGTTAGTTTAGATAACCTAACCACCTCACCTTCATGCTTGTGATCCGATTGAGATGCATCGATGGTGGAGCATCGGTCCAAGTGTCTAACCAGGAAGATGTCACCTACATTATTAAGAGTGCCAAGTATAGAGGACCATGTTGTGTGAGTAAATGCCAATAAATTCTGATAGTTGGAGTTCAACAGAAACACATGATCCCAGTTGCATACTGTTAACACTAGAAAATCGTACAAGCAGAAGACGAAATTATTTAATGTTAGGAAGAAGGATTTATAGGGCTGAAAGACATTAGAGAATCTGAAAAGTATTTAAAAATCTCTAAGGTTTGAGGAAAAATCAAATTTGAGCAAGTCATAAATTCTTTTGCGTGCATAATCCTTCGGGAAGAGCGCCTTTGTGCGCCTTTCGACCCGAAATGCATGCAATATTGGGAGTGGTGAAAGTTACTTTCCGGGACCACAAAAATCACAATCCAGGACAATTATTTCACACTTGACGTCACCTAAGGACAACCACCAAAGCCTCCTTAGACATCAAGGGAGCACACAATGAAATATTTGTGGCACACAATATAATCATCCCCCTCTCTTGGGTCACCATCCACTACATACCAAGAGAGGGAAGGAGGATTTGAATTCTCCTATATAAGACCACCAAGAGATGAAGAACTTGAGAACACATTGTTATGCTGGCCAGAATTTCCCAAGAAATACCAGATGTGTGTGATCCGGAGTTGAAGATAGAAGGGACTCAATTGTTGGCCATCCAACAAGTTCAGTCCACCACAGTAGAAAGAGGGAGACTTTACACTGAAGCAATATTGGAAGTAAAAAAATCCTTGCATCAGGACTTAGAACCCATGTTCTAAGGGCCCTTTGGCAAGAGAGGTAAAGTTTCATCCTCATTTCCTACGAGCACTCAATAAGAGGGGCCAAAGAGCCACCGTTTGGATTATTGTAGTTGTTTGACTCTATTCAGAGCTTTTTTTATTTATTTTAGTTTTAGTTTATATATGCATGCTATTTCTCTATCTAGTATGTTTATGATTCTAGCTTGTTCCATTAACTTGCTTGAATCCACTTATTTTTCTTCCTGTGACCAAAAACTTAAGAGGGTAAACCACACCCCTTAAGTTGTTTTGATTTCATACATGCATGCACCAAACACACTAACACGGGATTGGCGACTCCACTAATGTTTATTTCCAAGTTTATGTGGTTGTGCCTTTTTGCAGAGACCCCTGTCTATGCTGTGGAGTGGAGCTGAATTTCCCCCTTTTTCTCTTGCAGTCCCTAGTTCATCCCCAGTGATAGACTGAAGCAGAAAAACTCCAAAAATTAATTTTACAGGAATTTGTGTGCTTTTCCTTCCCACAGATGCAGCCAGGGCTCGCGTTCACAACTGACCCGCACGCAGACATTGCGCTTGTTTCAACTTTTTGCGTGCAAAAGAAAAAAAGAGAAATTTCTCCCACATTTTTATCTTTTCCTTCTTGTAAATTTCTTGGCAACCCATAATACATCTGCCATCACTGGTTGAGCTACCCCACAACTTGCTAAAACTCACTCTTAGCTACTTTTTGTAGGTTTAGTGTCAGTTTTATTTTAAGTTGAATTTTTGCAAAGTTCACACATATTTTAAGTAGGGGTAAAAATAACTTGCATTTCGAAAAAATTGTATGTTTTGCAAATTTAGGTACCAACACACCTAGATAATTAGCCAATGTAAGTGGCCCAACTCCACACATGCTTAGCTAGTTTCTTTTTTCTAGGGTAAAAGTTATTAGTTTAGTTCAATTTTTGCACTAGGATTTCGGGACTAGGATTGAATTATCGATAAAAGAGCAAGTAATATCTGCTGCCTTTACACCCTTCGGTGATCCTAGGCAAGCATATGAATACTCTCTATTCAAAACTCACCATCTCCCTTTAGTTGATCACATATATTAACTAGGAAAAATAGAAAGTGGCCCATATCCGCACATGTTTTTCTTTTTAGAAAGGAACAATACAACATAGTCTAATAGGGGATTTTAAAAATAATCATTGCATATCCACACGTTCAAACTATGTGCTTGTCCAATTTTTTCTCACACACATCCACCAACTAAGAGAAGCAAAGACACCTAAAAGTAACTTAACCAAACTCACTAAATTCTCCCCATAGGGGCCACAAAATAATTTATAGTTTAAGTTAGGATCAAGGGGATAGGCATCCAATAAGTCACCTTGATCATTCTTCATCTTGAAACATAGAAGTTGACTATTTAGGGAGCTTTAAATCTACCTATCAAACCACAAAAAATAAAACCCGAGCACGACAGAGACCCATTTCAGAGGGCGTTAGACTTAGGTGCAGTGCGTGCGGTATCAGTTGGGGCTACCTGACCCGACTGATACTTGGTACTGTTAGTTGACTTACCAAGAAGCCCAAGACTTGAACGCTCACGTGGGATGGTGGTACTTAGTGGCAAAATCTAGGGAATCCTTTCCCTATAGGTGACGATGCAGGTAAGGACTAGATCCTCTACCCTTGCCTTGGTGGATTTTCTTCAGCTGACTGGGGGCATCGCCAGCTCTTACGAGACATTGTGATAGCACTTGTAAGATATATTCTCAAGGCTTAGTTTCATTTGAGTACATGAGGATGAATAGGTCTTCTAGGATTTGAGTATCATACACAAACAAACAAAAACCGTTTTTTTGATTGCTCGATCACATAGAATTAATTTAAAAGGAAAATTTAATTTATTTTCACTTTGTTTTATGTATGTGACCAGAATTTTTCTTTGATCATAGACTCTATCCTCTAAAATGTTTCCAAAATTGGACCTAGTCGACACTAGAATGGACCCAACGAGACCTCGTCTATCTAGGCATCATTTCGACCGCCCCATTACTAGGAGGGGTTCCAGGTCTTTCATCATTTAGGTGTCAAAGAATGAACGCCGCCACCATTATTGGTTCGTATTTTATTGGGGCATCCTTAGTTGGGAACCCTGGTCAGTCTCCCAGTACCACACCACACACCACTCCTCCCACGAACCCTAGAGGGAAGAGGGGTGCGACCCATTTGAGAAGCCAGTTGAATACACAACAGGGTACGTCGTAGAACAACCATCTTCCTAACCAGAAATTTGTGTTTTATTAAGTTGCAATGGCATAAACCTCCCAGTAAAATTTCTTAGCTTCGTTGAATCTGCCCAATTTAACCAAACTAACAAATGACCCCATCACACACAACCATACATGGCCTCCCATGCCCATGAAGCTCCCTTCAGATATTACAAAATTCGAAGGAAAGTAAGCGAAAGAGCCAGGTAATCATGTCATGACCTTCCACATGTGGTGCTCATTGAACAGTATCATTGACGACCCTATTCGATTGAGACTATTTCAACACACTCTGAAAAGTTTAGCCGTGAAGTGGTATGTGGAGTAGCCCTCTGCTATACATGGAACTTTTATCACCCTCGCCATTGTATTCTTAATATATTTTTAGTTACCCATTCACCATGATTCCAGAATGGAATTATTGATACATTTTAGATAAAGCCCTTCCATCCATATCTCGGACCATCTCCAAGAATGGAGGTAGCGTCGTAGTTTATGTAAGGCTAAACTCGACGATCAAGTTCTTTTATATTTTTTTCCTGAAAACTCTCACTGCAGAGATTTCAAAGGATGTGGTGCAACAAAGGCCCATATTCGAAGAGGATGCCATCAGCAAAGCCCAACAGCTCGAGTTGATTTATACGCAGTTAGGATACATTTACAATATCCTGCCAAATGCCCTGCGCCTGCAAACTTATCAAGAATTTTCAAGCACGTCGAAATCTGTAGACAGACTAATTGGGTCATCGACCCAAAGTTACCTAGGCAGTAGTAGTCAAAATCTCGATTACACATATAGTTCTACCTAGAACATAATACAACCCAGTTTTCAAAGTCATAATATGCCTCAGAAAAATTTGACCAATAGGGCACTAGCGTATCACCATGGAGGACCCTATCCTCTAGCTCAGGGGACCTAGTACGCAGAGAGAAATACTAATGAAAGAGTTCCCCCCCCAAGCCATTGTATGCCAACCAGGGACAGGGGAACTTGGTTGCCTCATCCTCTTGAGTTATTAGATCAATTACTGCAGACAGCTTGATCAAGTCTTTGACCCAAGGTCACCTAGCCAACAGTAATTTGTATTCAGGTAGTGATCATGCGCATCGATTCTATAAACAACTTGATCAGGTCTTTGATCCAAGATCTCCTAGGAATCAGTAACACCCATAATATTCAGAGAGTTACCAGGTAGGTAGATTCTGCAAACGGCTTGATCAGGTATTTAACGCAATATCTCCTAGGCAGTAGTAACACCCATGATACTTAGAGAGTTACCAGGTACGTAGATTCTGCAGGCAGCTTGATTGGGTATTTGACCCAAGATCTCCTAGGCAGTAGTAAAACCCATGATACTTAGAGAGTTACCAGGTAGGTAGATTCTGCAGACGGCTTGATCAGATATTTGACCCAAGATCACCTAGGCAACAGTAGTACCATGCGCATCGATTCTACAGACGGTTTGATTGGGTATTTTTCCCAAGATCACCTAGGCAGAAGTAGTACCATACACGTCAATTCTGTAGACGGTTCGATTGGGTCTTTGGCCCAAGGAAACCTAGGCAGTAGTAACAAATACCTTGGATAATAATGCAATTAGACTCAGAACATATCACAACCTAGCTATCATGAAAGTGACCCCAACACTCATATACCAACTAGGGAAAAGGGAACCGATATCCTCCATTCCCTGCACTGAATAGACCATTGGCACAACATAATGCGTCAGTCAATCAAGTGCAACCCTTCCAGGCTCATCAAAAACCATACAACCAGGAGAATTATGACAATCCTCCAAATGTTGCAAGAAGAAGCCGAGGAACAAAAAAAGGGAGATCTTGGATAGGGGGCAGTAACCAGCAATGCCCCTCATGATATCAGTCTAGGGAAACCCCAACCGACATAAAAAATAGGAGCCAAGTAAAAACTCCCAGGGGAAAATTGGAGCTTAGAGTATCTGATCACGAAACCCAACGCAGTGATCAATGCTCCATCACACCTAAGGGAGGTGCCACACATTCGCACCCCTAAAAAAATAAATTTTTAGTGCTGACAAGTATGCCCTCTATCATCTTCTTTTTTAAGCACACGTCTTTCAAATAATATTTGAATAAAGAAGATGCTTTCACTTGGGGTATTTTTTTTTGCAGGTAGTGTGCAAACCATCCACCACTCCATCCAATGAAAGTTCCAGATCAGGTATCATTCTACCCCCAACATGATAGATTCCTAGAAAAAATATGCATATCCTGACATCATTTCTCCATCATAAATCATCCATAGGTTCCACATATCCGACCGTGTTTATCATCACTTGACCCTGCATAGGCTAAACATCCTCGTTGGTTGGTAAAGCCTCCCCTCCATGGTGCTCGTCACCCACAGTAGACCATATATCACAAAAAAAGTGATGCCATGGCCATACCACTTTAGTCCGAGAAGCACCTCATGCCCATCCATCCACCATGCATAAAGGTCAAGTTTTAGCATAAAAAATAAAACCCCCTTCTTGGAAAACCAGGTTGTATAAGTAGATCAAAAGCGTACTACTGCGACTCACATTTGGCCCACCATACCTCCACCAACATAATCCCATCTGCGATAATTTTTCATCCGCTTCATCAACCTCACACATGAGACCAACCAATGGGGTCCCCACCCTAAGAAAAAACACCTTCCTCACAACATCAGTGGGATAACCTTGTCATGTTTTAGGGCAGTCGTCTCTGTGTTTTGTACAAACCGAACCCCCTTATTTTATTCTTTTGGTAATTGTACAAAGACAAAAAATGGTTCAATACATCCCCCACCCTCTCATTTATAGTTTATCCCATTGCAGTAGTCCTTGAACACCCTTGGTCAAAGTATCACACCCCCACGCACAAGCCACCATGAAATTCATAGCCAGTTTTTACCCTCCCTGGAAGTCCTATTGAATCTAGGGATTTCTCCATCAGAAATAACTATGACTGCCACTAAGATGCTTAGTACACTCCGACCTTGGGCCACTGAATCCCCATAATCAGTTTTTAGTCACCCCTCACCAACATGCCTATGTTAAACCCATCACATCTAGGTCCCTGACCCGTCATGTCAGCGACCCCTCGTTTGGTTGAGGCTTCCATTTTGTCGACTTCAACCCCTATTTTCCAAAATAGAAGTGGTACCTTGGATTACCCCTCTCCATGAAATGGGCATCCTCAAGTAGCATTGTGGGAGACATCATTGTCCATAGATGTCATCGATCCTCCTAACATTCGACTACAACAAAAGCTTTCATGTGAATATGGTATTGTACCTTACAGCCATTGCACTTTGATCAAATTTGTCAAAGACCCATGCCTTCATAAGCGTCTCTTTCAGCAATGCTTACACGGGAAGGTCCTAGCCAACACCTATACGTACAATGCACTACTATATACCATACCAAGTTTATGCATATGGGTACCACACTCCACCTATTGTCAAAGAAAAAATGCTTTAGAGGGCGTCAACAGTCATCATCAGCAACCACTAGATCACTACCATATTAGTGACATAGACATAACATGTATCTGTCAAATATATTTTTTTAACTAGCCACAACATCATGAGCATGGGAAATGCCCACCTCGTAGACAATTTGTATATGTATTGTATTATATTTCCTTATAGGGGTCCCATAGGACATGGTCATTTTTGAACCAATGCAGGGTGTTTCCAATTCCAAGCTTCACGCAGGTCTCTCTCTCTCTCTATGCACAATATACAAAAAATAAACTATAATGTATTTCGGCTATACAGTTCTTCCTAGACCTCACACATTAGCGGGCAACTGTTAACACTAGAAAATCATACAAGCAAAAGACGACACTATTTAATGTCAGGCAGAAGGATTTACAGGGCTAAAAGACATTATAGAATCTGGAAAGTATTTAAAAATCTATAAGATCTGAGGAAAAATCAAATTTGAGCAAGTCATAAATGATTTTGCATGCATAATCCTTCGTGAAGTGCGCCTTTGTGTGCCTTTTGACCTGAAATGAGTGCAATCCTAGGAGTGGAGAAATTCACTTTTCCAAACCACAAAAAGCACACTCCAGGACAATGATTTCACACTTGAAGCCGCCTAATGACAGTAAAAAAATCCTCCTTAGACATCAAGGCAACACACAATGGAATCATCACCCTCCCTTGGGTCACCATCCATAATGTACCAAGAGAGGGAAGGAGGATTTTAATTCTCCTATATAATACCACCAAGAGATGAAGAACTTGAAAACATATTGTTATGCTGGCCAGAATTTCCCAAGAAATACCAGTAGTGTGTGATCTGGAGCTGAAGATAGAGGGGACTCAATTGTTGGCCATCCAACAAGTTCAGTCCACCACAGTAGAGAGAGGGAGACTTTGCACTGAAGCAAGCTTGGAAGTAAAAACATCCTTGCATCAGGACTTAGAACCCATGTTCTAAGGGCCCTTTGGAAATAAGGTTAAAGTTTCATCCTCACTTCCTACTAGCACTCAATAAGAGGGGTCAAAGAGCCACTGTTTGGATTATTGCAGTTTCTTGACTCTATTCAGAGCTTTTGTTTATTTGTTTTAGTTTTAGTTTATATATGCATGCTATTTCTCTATCTAGTATGTCTATGAAGGCTTGCTTGTTCCACTAACTTTCTTGACTCCACTTGTTTTTCTGCCTGTGACTAATAACTTAAGAGGGTAAACCACACCCCTTAAGTTGGTGTGATTTCATACATGCATGCACCAAACACACTAACACACATACGACTAATAACAAGTTGGTGTATCATAGACTTGGTGTGTTATTCTAAGCACGTATATAAAATATCACAAATAACATAACCCAAAGATCGCACAATTATGATGTTACTATAATCATGAGAATTTTTAATAATGCATGATTTTAATTAATATGTCGAGCGAGTAGTTAGAATTACAGAGATAGAGTGTAGGTTGGGTTTTATAATATATTATCGAGTCAGTGAATATGGTTAAGTCTGTGCATGGGAAAATTGATTTTTTTTTATTATGGTAGTAATTGTAGAGTTGTAGTAGGAGCTTACACGTGACATGTGGCATCAAAGAAACATTCACATGCCAGAACTTGAATGGGCCATTCGAATAAAAATGTGTGCATTGGAATTGTGCACAGTGACAGGAAGAAAGAAAAACATTGTCATATCATGATGAGGAGAGGATATAGTTTTCAAATGCCTAGGGTTACAAGGGAAGATCACCCCCTTCCTAACCCTAAAATTAATCTAGATATGTGGGTACAGTTGAGTGTGGATCAAAATCATCAAACAAGCAAATTACTTGAGGAACAACAATGTCAGACTAGTAGAATTTTGGATACGGTGCAATAGCTTTAGGCATAGATGGTTTGAGTAAGAAGTGATAATGAGAGATTAATGCGAGAACAAGATAGAATCTTAAAAAGGCTATCAAATAGGAAGAATCATCGGAAAACATAGCCTAGTACGGAGAGGGGAGCCCGGGATGAGGGTGAGAAGTAAGAGCAAGCTGATGAAAATCTGGAAGGAAGCTACGCCCAACAAAATGACAAAAGTAGAGCTTACAATGAAGTAGAATCAGGAAATGTTTTTGACCAACAAGAAATGAAAAAATAGAAAGTGGAAATTCAAGGAGAATTTAGGAAAATTAAGTTTCTCACGTTCAATGGACAAGCTGAAGAAGTGGTAGAAGCATGAATAATTAAGATGAATAATTATTTCCAAGTTTATGAGTATAGTAGTAACCTCAAATATTGCTTGGATATTTACCAATTGTGGGAAAATGCTACTTTATGGTGGGAGGAAGTTAAAAATGTGCGGGGAATCGAAGACCAGAATGTGACTTGGGACAAGTTCCAGTAGTATTTTATGGAAACATATCTAACATAGCATTTCTACGATGAAAAATCTCGAGAATTTCATTATTTTAGGTTGGGATAGCTGTCTATGGATGAGTTCAAAAATAAATTTACCTCCTTACTGAGGTATGTATCGTATTTGAGGGATAAAAAAATAAAGGTACAATGGTTACCGAGTAGCTTACCTGCTCACATGAAGGAAATGATTGAGTTAATCAATCCAAGGACTACGGATGAGGTGATTTGAAAAGCACAAATGTGTTATCAACAATAAAAAATGAAAGGAGATGTTGGTAGGAGTTGGCTGCCAAGGAAAGGGCAAAAGAGTACTCATAATTTTAAAAGTAGAAGATTGAGTAACCAAAAGAATGTTGCAAAGAATACATCTAATAGAAAACTTGGAAAAAGCTAGAAAAAACACAAATTGCTAGCATAAGACTGGCCTACTGAGGCATCCAGTAGACCAGACCATGGATAGACCCAGAAACTCCCTCTGCAATATTAGGGATGTAGTGAAGCACATTACTTTAAAAGTTTTCATCACCGTGGGAGAAATGAAACTATACCTAATTTGCAGGAAGCATCCATAGTGGGAGATGTTGTGAGAAATATATCAAGGATCAATGTTGCTTTATAGGATTAGAAAGTAGATTAACATCCAATAATGATAGAACTGGAAGGTAAGTTATTTTCCCAAACTGTATCTATTTTGGTTGATCTAGGTGCTAGTTTAACTTATATCAATCCAAAAATGGTTGAAAATTTTAATTTACAAAGTCTGAAACTTAAAATTCCATGGTTGGTGCAATTAGCCATCGAGGCAAAGAGAATGGTTTATGCCAAAGTATCAAAATTCCATCTTAACATAGGGAACCAACACATAAATTTTGAGCTAAACATTTTACCCTTGGGTTCGTACGACTTACTGCTGGGGATGGATTGGTTAGAGGGGCATTAGTCAGTGGTAGACTGCAAGCATAAAACCATCAGTTATATGGATGAAGATGGTACTCGTCAGGAGTTACAAGGACTTAGGAAACCAATCCAATTGCACCCCATCACCACGTCTCAGACGGGAAAATGCATCAGAAAAGGATGTCAGATTTATGCTATTCAAGTAGGATTTGCAAACTCAAAGGAAAAACCCCTATGCTGGAGAGTATACTTGTAATTCAGGACTTTATCGATGTGTTTCATGAAATCATACCGAGACTACCTCCAAAGTAGGATATCTATTTCACAATTGAGCTAATGCGAGGGGCAACACCTGTGCCACGAGATCCATACTGAATGAGTGTACTTAAGCTGACTGAGTGAAAAATGCAACTGCAGGAATTGTTGGAGAAAGGATACATCTGTCCTAGCATGTCTCCTTGGGGGGCACTAGTGTTGTTTGTTAAAAATAAATATGGTACGATGTGGATGTGTATGGATTATAGGTAGCTTAACAAGCTGAATATTAAGAACAAGTACCCATTATCTCGGATAGACGATCTTTTTGATCAGGCAAAAGGCACAACTATATTATCCAAGATATATCTAAGATCAAGATATCACCCAATATGGATAAAAGATGATGATATATATATATATATATATATAATATAGTCTTTGAAACCCGATATGGGAATTATGAGTTTGCAGTTTTACCGCTTGGATTA